>JAPEVW010000081.1:697595-781818 GCA_027921565.1 Artemia sinica | reverse complement strand
ATAGTAAAGAGCTGTGCAATGGCTCATTTTAAAGGAAACTGCTGTATATAGAAACCTTTTGTAATTAAAAAAATTAATTATTATTATAAAACAAATTATTACGATGTGGTAAAGAACTAACTCTAGGCGATAGCAACTAATTTAATTTTGAAAAAGAAAGAATTACAGCAGAAACCTAAATGGTAGTATAAGTAAGCTACATTTAATAACGACCGTCCACCAGGATTTGAACTCGGATCGCAGGATTCAAAGTCTTAAGTGCTAACCACTACACCAAGAAATGTTCATATAAGAAAAGAATTTTAACAGTATATGATAACTTAAAGACCAAACTCTAACCATCAGTATTGTCTATCAGATCGTTTTAACGAGCTTTATAGCAATTTTATACATTAAAATACGATCATTGGAATAAGAAATTATTGCATACATTGGGACTTAGTTAGCTACTTGATCGTTTGAGGTTCGTCTCTTACTATTTCAAAGAAGAAAAAGCCGTAGGCTTTTTCCTGTTTGTAATATCCGGGTTGCAGCGGTAGCTAGCAACCTAGTAAGAGACGATCACGTAAAATGTTAAGAAATATAAAAACCCATAGTTACAATAATTACAATAAAGAGCGTGAGGAGTGGGCGTGAGGAGTGGGCGTGAGGAGTGGGCGTGAAGAGCGTATGGGCGTGAGGAGTGGTTATATCATCATAGTAGTAGCTATAGCTGCAATCTAGTAAAAGTCCAATTGCCAAAGCCAAAAAGCGGTGGCGTAATCTTGTGAAAGTTCAGGGTTGCAGCGGTAGCTAGCAACCTAGTAAGAGACGTTCACATCCCGTAGTAAAAACAAAATAGCCCATAACTCCTAAAACTACAGTCAGATCAAAAAAGAAGTCCAAAATTAGAATTGCTTTTTTCCAACACCCTTATTTAGGAAAATAACAGCCTTGGCTTGAATAACAAGGAAAATATATTGGTTTGAAAATCAAGAAAGTGGCTGTAACCACGATATTCGGCATCTAGAGCATCTTCTTTTCTGTTATTTTTTGACCCAGATAGCTGGGCACTGGAAAATCATAAAGAGCTGTTTAATAGCTCATCTTAAAAGAAATTTTTGTAGTAAAGAACGAGCTCTAAATGATGGCTGTTCCTATAGCTGCAATCAGGTAAAGACTAACCGAAGCATATAGTAACTAAAAGTTTAAAATATGTTTTGAAAAATCATAATTGATGTAGTTGGCACAACCTAGTGAAAGGCGAACCAGAGTCCATAGCAACCAAATAGTGAAAAAACACGTTTTGAAAACAGTATTAATAATAAAGATCGAACTCTTCCCTATACTAACTTGCATGGGCAACTTCACTATAGTTAAGATTACAGTATTTATATTATGACAATGCAAAAGGTATGAGAAAAAATGTACAATAAAGAACGACACGTAGCTCATGTTAACTGTAACATAAATAGGGATTATGCAATTTTCATCAGTATCCGGGTTGCAGCGGTAGCTAGCAACCTAGTAAAGACGATCACGCCCCATAGTAAAAACTAAAGTAATTTATCCGGGTTGCAGTGGTAGCTAGCAACCTAGTAAGAGACGGTCCAATGTTAAGAAATATAAAAACCCATAACTCCTAAAAAAAGAATCAGATCAAAACAAAAAGGACACTATTAGAACCACCTTGTCCAAAACCCCTTTAAAGAAGACTTTCTGTCCCTTGGTTTTAACAGCAAGGGAAATATATTGGCTTGAAAATGAAGAAAATTTTCAGCTGCTACATTACATTAAAGAACGAACTGTAGTCCATAGTAAATGAAGTGTTATAAGGAGTCATTATATAGATGATGATGCAACACATACTTATCTTTAGACAATATAGTATTACACAAATAATGCAAATTTATAACACAAATTTATTTTAATTATTTTCCTTAAGAAATCGTCAAAGGTAATAATTTCCATACCGAGAATCGAAGGCGGGCTGATTGGGTGAGAGCAAGCTATCCTAACCACTAGAACATATAGGATATATTAAAATATCTGATTAATAAAGTTTATGTGAAAGAAGAAACTATATACAATAGTAACTGAGAGCCAATTGTAACTCCAAAGTTATCAGGATACTAGAAAATCATAGAGAGATGTTTAATCCGGGTTGTCACAGTAGAGGACGAACTATATTATAGTAAATAATGAATTCTAAATTATAATTACATAAGTCCGGGTTTTATAGTAAAGAACGAACTTTAGCCCGAAGGAACTGAATATAGTAAAGAACGACATCTAGCCATTGTTAACTGGAAAATAATTTATATTACGGAACGAAGTGTAGCCCATAGTAACTCAAGTATTAAAATGAATCAATGTATAAATGATGATGCAACACATTTTTATCTTTCGTCATTACAGTAGAAGACAAACTTGGAATAACAAACCATGGTATACATTTGACTTGGAATAAGTTAGCTACTCGATTGCTTGAGGTTCGTCTCTTAAGTATTTCAAAGAAGAAAAAGCCGTGGGATCTTTCCTGTTTATATTTCATGTAAAAGATTGATCAATGATGTCATAATCGAAAGTTGTAGCCAGGTCGTTTCTTACTATTCCAATTGAGAAAAAACCATAGGTTTTACCCTGTTTGTAATTTTTAATAATAGAATACAACGTGCTCATTGACGACTAAAATGTTCAAGGTATCAGCAAGGCCGTATCCATAGAGAGGGTGAAGGTGGGGGTAGGGTTTTGACCCCCCCCAAAAAAAAAAAAAAATATTTGTCTGAATCGAAATCCGGGTTGAATGTTGTAGCTAGCAACTTAGTTAGAGACGATCACGCCCCATAGTAAAATAAAATTGTCCATAACTCCTAAGACTAGAATCAGATCAAAAACGAAGAACCAAACACTATTACACTATTAGAACCCGCATTGTCCAATAGCCCTATATAGGAAACTAACTTTCTCTTGGCTTTAAAAAACAAGGAAACTATATTGGTTTGAGAATAAAAAAAGTGGCTGAGACCATGATATTCCGTATCGACAGCAGTTTGTTTTCTTCCTCTACATTAAAAGACCATCATTAGAACAACAAACCATTGCATACATTGGACTTTTTTTTCAATAGGACGAGAAATAACTGACACAACTGATATTGAGTGATAATTACCAAGGTCATTTCTTGGCACACCCCTTTACAAACCGGTGTCACTCTTGAATACTGTAGATAATCTGGAAACTTACCCGGTCTGAAACAATCATTAATTAATGATGTTAGAGTGCTAGATAGTGATGGAAACTACATTTCAGAATTTTTAAATTCATCAAGTCACTACCAGACGAACTATTTTTTATGGCATATATAGTATCTCTCAGCTCATCAACTGCAATCATCTTTAGATGCAACGTTACATCTATAGGGAGTGGGAGGAGAAGTGAATCCAAAAGTTGGATCTTCCGGAAATGGAAAATCGTAACGGCTATTTGTGTAACTACTGAAATAAAATTATTCTGAAACTCATTACAAATCGTAAAATCGTCTGCAGTTATGGCGTCATTTACTATCACTTCAAATGGTAGTATATTAGGACTCTCACCTATAACAATACAGATTATATGCCAGGTCTTCAATGGGTTTCCTTCAACTTCCTTAAATTTCAAGCTGAAATACCTTTCTTAGCCTCGCAGAGAAATCTATTCAAACCATTACGAAAAAACACGGTATTGCTTTTATTCTCATCTGTAGGTTCTAACAGTTGTAACTTAAACAATATATCTATCTCCAAAGAAGATCTAGTGTTATCCATGGCTTCTTCCCATTATGTTTTCGCCCTTTACTATTCTTAACAATTTTATTAATGCATAAGGTACGCGGACGTACCTTGGTGTAACCAATTGGATCAAATCTTCGTGCCCAGTGTCAACTTTTGATAGAATATTTTGTCAGGGATTTGGCTACTACCTAAAAAGTGCAATCTAATTTTATTGGCTTATTTATATGACGCATTCTCACAGGCTATTAATATTTCTTCACTTCTAGACAGACAAAAAGCCAACCCATTTAAATTCTGCCTTCTTGTATAATGGGAGGTTTTATTGATATGTAATGGCAGGATTAGTAGGACGTTATCGTGGAGGGAATTAATTGTGATGGAGGTAGATTATTTGGTTATTCGGAGTCAACATTGGGCCAAATACAATGGGGTAAAGGGTTTGACTCTTGAACCTTCTGTTGAAGAACTCTTAGTCTAGAAGCATAGTCATATCTCCCAGAGTAATCTCTTTGCCAAGTTCCGCTAACGTTACATGGAGATCAAATTCCCTATGAGAGTGTTTACCGATGGAGACACTTGAACTTGTTACCTACTATGTAGCGTGATACAGACTTATATGACAGAAAAACACAAATAAGAAAGTAATGGAATTATTTAGACTTACATTTAAGTATACAGCAGTACACGAACATAGATAGAACTACAATTCAATCGTACAGACCGGATGATCTTTTCTCAATCATCTCTATATTCATAATGATCCGAAAAACACTTTTTCACTACCATATAACACGGGTTTTGCTTCTGAGCAATATCAACTATTTCACGATTGGCCCAACTCCTCTTAGGTCACCCCTCACATTCTTATTATGCTGACAAAATAGGATTATTATGCTGTCAGACGAACCAATAACTGTTTCGCAATATTTTGATCATTAAACCCTCACATTCCTAAGAAAACTTCAAACTCTGTTTAAAACAATGTTCTACAATTTTGTCAAGTACATTTGGAGATATTCAAATCCGTCTCATTTGCTTTGTACTCAAATCAACCCGTAGTTTTTTTCCGCTTTTTACATCAGTCAAGAGCATTTGATAATATTCAAGTCTCTTTTGTTCTGTAAAACAAAGAGTGTGGAATTCTACGAAGTACAATAAAGTAGGCTTGGAATTCATCAAGCTGGTATGAGAATATAATCCATCTTTTTTACTGGTGTTTTAAAGGATATTTCGGTGAGAATAAATGCGGTTTTTCTTTCCCTGTTAGGAATTAGGACGAAAGTTAATAAATGGGATTTAAACGTAATTAAGGGGAGTTTAAACTTATCTCGGATGTATTTTCAGAAGGAAATAAGTTTCTTATGTTTAAGTTATTTTATTTTCTTCTCACGGTACATATTACCCTTCCCATTATTTAATGTCGTCCTCGTCATTGAGACTTGCTTGCTCTTGGAGGTTTTGAAAATATTTCGAGATTATTTATTATTTGTCCTATATAATTTTTTATCAACATTATAATATTTTATACTTTTACTTAAGCACTCCTAACTAATTTTTGGTTTTTATCTTAGTATTACTTTCCCTATTTTATTATATTTTTTCTAAGGTTCCTCTATCGGAGTAAGATTATCTATGGTTACAGCCTAGCTACCAATATTATTGTATGGTAGCTAGTATGGTATTATTGTATGTAATAACCATATTATTGGCAAATTACCATTTACAAGTTTTTATCTTATGCTAACTATGGGATATTATGCTTATATCTACACTAAATTAATGGAGAGTAATACAAAGATTCTACGCAAAACTCTATCTAAACAACTAGCAATACATATATATACACGAACATAGATAGAACTACATTCATTGGAACAGACCGGTTGATCTTTTCTCAATCAACTCTATATTCATAATGATCCGAAAAAACACTTTTTCACTACCATATAACACGGGTTTTGCTTCTGAGCAATAACAACTATTTTATGATTGGCCCAACCTCATCTTAGGTCACCCCCTCACCATTCTTATTATGCTGACAAAATAGGATTATTATTGCTGTCAGACGGTCCAATATTATTTCGCCAATATTTGATCATTAAACCCTCACATTTCCTAAGAAAACTTCAAACTCTGTTTAAAACAATGTTCTAACAATTTTTGTCAAGTATATTTGGCGAAATTCAAATCCGTCTCATTTGCTTTGTACTCAAATCAACCCGTAGTTTTTTTCGCTTTTTACATCAGTCAAGAGCTTTGAGAATAGTCAAGTCTTTTTTGTTCTGTAAAACAAAGAGTGTAGAATTCTACAAAGTACAATAAAGTAGGCTTGGAATCATCAAGCTGGTATGCGAATATATATGACTCTGTTTTACTTAGTGTTTTAAAGGGATATTGGTTGAGAATAAATGCGATTTTTCTTTCCTGTTGGGAATTAGACGAAAGTTTGAAATGGGATTTAAACGGAATTAAGGGGAGGTTTAACTTATCATCGGAAGTATTTTCAGAAGGAAATAAGTTCTCTTATGTTTAAGTTATTTCATTTTCTTCTCACGGTATATATTACCTTCCCATTATTTAATTTCGTCCTCGTCATTGGGACTTGCTTCCTCTTGGGTTTTGAAATATTTCGATATTAATTTATTATTTGTCCTATATAATTTTTATACAACATTATAATATTTATACTTTACTTAAGCACTCCTGACTAATTTTTTTTTTTATCTTAGCATTACTTTTCTTATTTTATTATATATTTTTCTAAGGTTCCTCTATCGGACTAAGATTATCTACGGTTACAGCCTAGCTACTTTACAAATTTTTTTGTTTCATTTCCTACATCTAACCACTGTAACTCTAACACTGATCGTTACTCACATCATTCTGTTGTTGATTATTGTCTTTCGCTCTTTTCGTCTTGTGTAAAAAATGTTAAAACTACTTACAGCATAGTTTCTTCACAAATTGTTTGAACATGGCTGTGTTCATCTTGGAAGAAGGGCTTTCTCTAATTTGTCAAACGGGAATTGATACTTCCAGGTACAGGTGTGTTGAAATTTGATATCAGAGTCCATTTTCACCTGTTGTCTTTGGATAGTTGATAAGGTGTGTTATCGTTGAGGGGTTAATCACTGGGATTGTGTTGTTAATAGATGGGTTGATTTTCTTCTCAGCAATTCATTCTTGGGATATATTAAAGCATATAGAGAATGTGTTTCTCGTATAAAATTGTTCGTGTATGCACTTAGAGATTATGTTTTTTGGATAAAATTGTCTGTGCGTGCACTTAGAGATTATGTTTTTTCTATAAAATTGTTCGTGCTTGGCTTGTATCAATTGACGTTGCGGTTATTTCTTGATTAATCGCAGGGGAATTGATGTCTATATTTAGAATGGGTTGACACTAAATTTTAGTGGCTCCTTCAACTTATTGTCTTTAACTTGTGGGTGAAGTATATTGCCACTCAGGGTTAGCCACTGGGGTTACTTTTTGTTTCAATAATTCAATAGTTGGTCTTCAGGTTCATTCTTCAGAAACTATCTCGTAACATTTACGGGATAATAGAGACAGGAGCTTTTCGACCATTGTTTCCTCGGGATTCAACACGTGAATCTATGACATGTAAATGGATCGGGTTTACCAAATATTATAACCATGCAGTTATATGGTATATGGGTAAATAGGGATTATCAATTTTGATACTTATACATTTACATCTTATGCTGGTTGGTGGGGTTCTCAGGATTGTTATGTTTATACAGTTCTGTAATATGCTAGTCACTGAGACTTATTAGGTAGTGTTGCCTGATTCATAATATGGTGTGTGGGAGTTTGTGGTAACAGTAATTATCGTCCTAGCATCATTGCCTGGGTTTTATTGTGAGTACTCTTCGTTGGTTGAGGAATGATGAAGATAGATGCTACTAGGTTGTACCTGCACTGGATTATGTATTGTAATGATTGATTTCCAATAGGTCATTCCAATTCCTGGAATAAAAATAACTAGGCAGAATCATATGTTCTTTAAAACTAATAAGTCATAATACATAATAAGCAATACGATTGGGCACATTTAACGGTGATTATTATGCTACAAGACAACATTAAACAAATACACTGATATTATTACATATATATTGATTTTGACAATGCGACGTTATTATCACACTAGTTTCAAATATATAGAGTTTCCATTGGGAAATCTAAAACAGAGAAATTTCTTCTAAATCGCTATTTTAGAAGAACGAAGATATTAAGAGATTAATGTGCCTTTAACTTTAAGTAAGGTCTTTCATTATGCTCTTCAGCATATGTCATTGCACAAACTTTATTTTAATGTCCTTCAACGCTTCTTTATTTCCATGTAAGATTAAAACAATCATTGTAAACATTAGTTATACTACATCATTAAATGTGAGGTCTTAGTTTACTACATATTTCATGCCTTCATTGTTCATGCACATCCGTGCTGTTTAGGAAACGCATGTTGCAGCGTCGTAACCGCACGGTTTTACGTAAACGACAATTAGAGTGAGGGACTAGACGTAGCAAGGGCGAGTGAGGATCTCTATACCCACTCGTTTTCTAATGTCTTCCCTTTTTCTTATCTTAGACGTTTTCGAGGGGTTCCGGGTTTAACTTCTGCATTTCAGTTGTCTCTGCGTGGTCTTCCTTTGGGGTTTGCCTTCGCGGTCTTAACATTCTTCCATAGTTAAAGGTTAGTAAGGTTCTCATAGTCAAGGAAATCGCAAAAACAAAACATAATGTCAGTAGTATGTTCCACCAGAAATTTGTCGAGAATAATCCATATCTACTCTCCACGTACGTTAATCTTTTGTCTTCATTTGTAAATAGGGGAATCTGGGAATCCAATTCTTCTCTTATTCTTGTAAGCGATAATGTTCCTCTACTCTTTTCTTTTTTGGACCATATTGAGGTTTTCAGTTCCTCACTGTCTATATTGGGAATAGTGTACGATAGGTTTGCCTTAAAATTCGTTATTTTAGGACTTATTATATTTCTGCTTGTAGTTATTAACGGTGTTTGCACTGTCGTTTCTTTAGTTACAATTCGACATCCCTGTTTTATGGTATTGTACCTACATCTTGTAATAGTAATTCGGCCCTATAGCTTGGATAGATTCTTTCAGTATTATTATAACGAAACAAAATTCCAGCAGTTTCTTTTGGAACAGAAAATAGCCAAAGATCATTTTTAAGGTGTATGAATATTTCTCGTTTAGTACTTCCTACTAAAGCTTCACAAGAATTAGGGATTTATTCTTGTTGGGTATCTTTTAAAAATATATCTAAAATACAAGATCCAGATTTGACATTATAAATAGGTAACGTTAGCTGGCATACTACGTTTTTAAATGATACGCACTCTTTTAGGTTTCGTGGATTAGATAAGGCATATTGTCTTCTATCCTGATCAACAAGTAAATATTCTACTTCGGGTGTGATAGTCATAAAAGAATTTGTCTTTTTTATATTAGCAGGGAAGGTAGAAATTTTGTACAAGTCGTTTATGGATTGTTGATTTATCAATGGAATCGTTACTACCGTGAATAATTGTCAATTTATTTCCGTGACGTGGACTTTTAATTTTGTGTAATAAAGAAATAAATTTTACACTTCTGGCTCTATGGGTAAATGTAAACCAAACGTTAGGTGCGTTTTAATTTCGTCTAAAATACTTTTTAGGTTAGAAGGATCTACTAGGTCGTATGACAAAGTTCCTCCAGTGAGGACAAATAATGCGAACTCAAACTTACTAGCATCTGTCGCTAGGTTTAGTAGTGACATGATAATTATATCAAGTGATACAATGGTGAGGCTTGCTTCCGTAGCCACACGATCCACTTCGTTCTTTGAATAATTCATTACATTTAAAGTTTTTGAGATTTCTTAGATATCATTTCGACTTTATCTCTTTGATAGTTTGCTATACTAGCTTGTATTTTTTGGACGTGTAATGTTATGTTCATGGCATTGTTCAATTTTTTTACATTTTCCCTCAGGATGTTTAAGTCTTCCTTCGTTGTTAACCCAAAAAGGCGGGAGGCGAGTTCTCCAATGATGGGAATTAGACTTGTAGACCTTCGGTATTTACTTCTTCGAAAGAATACTTCAAAAATTCTTGTAGTACTTTGTTTTAATTTTTGTATTTCCGTGTTAAATAATTCAAATAAGGATTGTAATATTTGTCTATTTAATATTAAGAAGGCTTGATGGATTGATACTCTCTGGGCGTTTTCTAATTTAGATCAGGTAATGGTTCGATACCTTCTTTTGTCGGCTTCGTCGGCCATGGCTAGTCTAGCGCACGTGCGTTTACCGTCTATTGTCCAACATTTCTTATGTACGTAATTATCTTCTCCCTCTTTTTCATAATTATTTTTCCTTTCTTCTGGCTTATGCCCTTGAACTTCTTTCGTTTGTATTTCGGTATGCGTTATTGGGATTCTCGCTCTATGTTTTATAACGACTTTGTCATTAGAATTGGTATGCGTAAATGCGGTCCCTGTCGACCATAACCATTTCGTAAATGTCGTAGGTTTTAGATAAGTTAAGACAGTTAAGTTTCTAGGCGATCCTTCACTAAGTTCGATCAACTCTGATTCTGTGTTTGTACTAGTTTCCAACGTTAAAGACAGTATCTCTTTGGCTGGGGTCTCATATGTAGGTGTGGTTGTCGTGATATCTTTTTTCATTTCCTTCTGTGGGATTTGTATATTCATAATCTATTTGGGTATTTGAGAACTTGTTCGTTGACTTGTCTAATTCTTCTGGGTTGGTATTTTCGTACTCTTAGGTATCTGTCGCTATTTTCCTTTATAACTTTAGATGATGTTCGTTTAGTGACGTTGTTGTGGTTCTTTGAGAAAAGTCCATAGGCTTGGTAATTCGTTCAGCATGTCGTAATTTCCACCATCCAGTTTTCCTTTCCTCGTGGTCAATAATTTAGGGTTTTCCATAGATTTTATTGCAGTAAAGTCCCTCGACGAGTAGTCAATATTATTCGCTGACCTTTTCCTTCTGTCTTATTTGGGCTGGTTCCAAGTGCCATATCAATTTCTGCCCATTTTCCTGTCAAAGTCATCTATTACGAATTTTGATTTTAGTTTGGGATAACTGGATTTGGGAACTCTTTGTTATCTTTACTATGCATTATTTTACTGGTCTGTAATCCCTTATCCGATCTTAGGAACTGAAATATCGATTATTTGAGTTCGTTCGTATTTTTCTCTAGTGTTGTTACTTGTCGGAGCAAGGTTTCGAAGGGTTTGGGGTCCAATTTTATAAGAAATTTCCATGTATTATGGTTGGCTAGCAATGAATTCTCATGCTTAAATATTACTCCATGCTTTACAATATCTTGGGCTGCTTCGTGAACAACGAGGATTATGATGACATTCTTTAGCCTCATCTTTTTGTTTGCTTCTAGAATTAATTTATTATTAATTTGTCTATTTTCACAGAATTTTTATTACTATATTATTTTATATTTTCAGAATAGTTTGGGTGTTTTAACTTTTAATTTCGGCTATTTTGTTATACTAATCTATATTAAATTAATATTTGAACTCGTTTATGGCATTTGCCAAACAAAAATGAATTGTAAGTGTAATATAGACGTTTCGTTTATGAATTATATATTAGGGTTTAGAAGGGTTATGGAAGTTTTAGCTTTACTTTGGTTACGATATGTATCTATGATTGGTTATGACATACCGTGAAGTCTTAGCCCATAAGTATGATACAATTTAGTATTATATTGAATTTTTTATGCATCAAGAGTGATATATATATATTATTGTAAGTTATTCAATCATTGAGTAAATAACATACAAATACGCTGGTAACCTATTTTTTAATATAAACATTTTATTAAGATTATTATCGTTATTATCACTAGGATTAGTAGAGCCTGTACTAAAATAAGGTCTATACTAGATAGTAGGGCTATTGCACTAAACATTGAGGTAAATGTATGGTTTTAACTTTGGTAAAATATACGCGATTTTATTAATGTTGATTTATTTATTATTTTGTGAAGAAAGGAAGATTTTAAGATAGAGGTTATGGTATTTTTTTTTGCAAATTTGTATTTTCGGAAGCTATTTCTGATAATTTTATATGTATACATGATTTCTCCCATAGTCATCTGCATTTATTTTAATATTTACGTATCTTTCGGTAATACGTTGCGTGTTTCTACCAACGCTAGCATAGTATTAAGTCGATGAACTTCCCACGACGACACATTTGTGCTGAGGAACATCAATTCAAATACTATATTATTTTCGTTATTGTTATCTGTGTCTAAATTCATCAAATAGACTAACAGCTCGTTTGGAAGGTATAGACCTTTTAAAGTATTCGTAATATCTCTTTTTTGCATATTTTCACGAATTACTTTGCGACACCTTTCAGCTAAGGGAAGTGGATTATTTATGAATTTTACTACAGTAAAAATTAATTGTATGTGCGACGCATTGCAACATTTTTGTGCACATACAATAATGTCAAAACTAGGGAAAACTTTGGATCCGAAATTTTCATCTTCTTCAAAGAAGTTCAATGTAATTTTCCTTATGTCATTATAATCTTGCGCGGTAACTTCGAATGTGCTGGATTTTGTTTCTGCGTATATGCCATCAAAGTTCCAGCAATTGTCATGTAATTTTTTAAGAAAATTACCTTGATTTAGTAGGTTATACTCTATTAATAGATCCTTAGTAGGGTCTATTAATAGAGCTAAGAATTGAAGGGGCCAAATGGTAGTAATACCATTTTAGTCTTGAAATTTCCAAAGATTTTCTGCTATGAATTCAGCAATTAGGAGATATTTGGACATTGGAATTTTTTGTAAGAGAATTCTGAAAGCCATGTTGGCCGCCAATCTAGTGCGTTCAGGTGTTGGTAACATCGCCCGTGGTACTAAAGTTATAATATACTAAGCTTGCTATTACTCTTAAGATTACTCTATCTTCCAGGGGACTTCTAGGTTATTTTAGGAGGAAATGTAGCGTGGTGAAAATTAGTTCTTCTACTACTTTTACTAATACATATTCGCTCAATGATTTATTTATGTTATTCATACTGTGGCATTTTTTATGCGTAAGAAAACTATGCTGAGACATAAAACGCAATGTTTCGGATGTTAAATCTGGTTTATTAATTGCGGACAACTGGGGAATTTTATCATGTTTTTTTTTTTTGTTAATAAATTAATATTCTACCTAGTGGGGTAGTAACGTTCCATGTAGGATACCTCTTTCCGACGTTTAACTAGGCCATCAATGACGATACGCAAGAGGTCGGCAGAGGTTGGTATATCTGCAATGTGTGATTTTAATTTCAACGAATGATATATTTTTGTAGAATTTAAGATAAATTTTATTGAAGAGGGTCCTAAGGGGATTATAATTTTCAGGGGTTTGGTTCGCGTCTCTCTTTCGTGTTAGTTTTTCGAGTTTAGAATTTTCTATTAATTTTCTTGTTATTACTCATATAGGCGTCTCTTTTTCTTTGATGTGTATTTTTACTGTTCAGAAATAATTTACTACCTAGGGGTTTGTATTCCTCAAATTCAAGGTCGAATAAATTTTTTTAATAATATTGGATTTCTAATAAAGTAGCTGCTGCGTATATAGATGTTCTCCTTTGCGTTCGCTATTTATATGCTATTGACATAGGTGTGTGACTAGGTGTGCATCAACCCCTGCTAGAAATATTCCGTATCGATAATTGCCCTTCGAACTGGCCTCGATTCTTTTGTCATGATCTGAAAATGATCAGTTTATAATTACGCATATTTATATTAGTAGTTTTTGTTTTTAGTAATATCCTTTTTTGAACTATTTGCCGTGTACCTTCAGCACGAGAATTGATTTTGGATATACTGCACATATACTGAAATATGTTGGAAAAGTTTCCCTTCCATTAAGAGTAAATTTTCATTTTAACGGTTCCACAGCTATTTAAAAATTTTATAGAAAGGAAGGTTTTTTTTGACTAATTGTTATATGAACTATCACTATTGCAAATTTTCTTTTTGATTTTTGCACTAACTAGGGGCATTTTTATCTATCAGGTTTTTTAACTGTTCTACCCAATTGTGTCGTTACTTTTTCCTCGGTTTCTTGCGTTTTTTTGCTTTTTGGTTTTGCTAGCGATATAAGTTCAATCTTTTTGTATTGTTTTTGCAAGAATTCTTGACCTTTTAATTTTGTTTCTTTTGCATGCACGACCACTGAGGTCGGTTTTGATTTTCCTGTTTTTTTAACTGTTTCTTTAACTGCCATCTGGTCTGATTCGTCGTCAGACTCTTCGGAACTGATTTCCGATGATTCCACATTAGAGCTCTTAGACCTGGCACTTTGCGTTTTTGAGGTAGAACCTGTCGTTCCTTCGTAAATTTCTTCTTCTCCGGAAGTAGAAGGTTTATTCTCCAATTCCTCATTTTGAATTCTCGATTCAGGAGATTTGAAAGACTCGTGACAGCTCTGAGAGGAATCAAAAGTTTTTGCAGGGTTTCCCCATTGTTTAAATGCCATGTCTTCGGGGGGATGAGGTATTTTTTGCACTGGCGTTTCCCTCCATAAAGACAATTCGTTAGGCTAAGCCTTAGATACGGTTATGTCATGATACTTTCCTTCCTGGGCATCTTTGGGAGTTTTGGTATCCCAAAACAATGTGCTTTGTCCTCGTCTTTATGGGGAAATTTATTAAATCCGTAGCCTCTCGCAGATTTGTTTTTATTGAATCTTTGGGAGGAGTTTTTTTTTACAATATTTCCTGGAGTTTCTACAGCTCTGTTTATTTCCTCCTGTAGTGATAGGGGTCTTTCTACTGGGGTTGCTGGTGAAACCATGTCGTCTGAAAATATTTTGGGGGACCAAGGGGTAGAATATCTATCAAGAAAGAATTGGGGTTTTGGGATATCGTATAATTCAATTCTCCTGAACTTTCCAATGATGAACTTTTTAGGCTTTTTGGTGGTTTTATTCTTGCTGGCACTAGGGACTTTTTTTGGTAACAAACTAGGTTTTTCATAGCTCAGAATTCTCTCAAAAATTTCCTCGTCACTACCATTTTCAAAATAATCTTGTTTTAAATAAAAGGGTTTTAGCTCAGCCAACCTTGACCGAGGGGGTTCATCTTCCACGTCTGACGAATCGTTAGATGAGGGTTGCAATACCCATCTTTATGGGAATTTGGCTCTCTTTATTCAGCTAACGTGGGCCTTATAAGTCCTTCCACTATCGGGGTTTGCCATTTTAAAAGTAAAATCGTTATCGTATTTTTGATTATTTTATACGGTCCAGAGTATTTATTGGAATGTTTTTTGCCTTCCGTCTTTGCCTCATTCTTTATTTGGAAGCAATCTCTTATCTTAAAATCTATCTTCCCCTTGACTTTGGGTAAGTTTCTTATTTCTTGGCTTATTTTATATTTTTCCAACTCTTGTCTAACTATCTTGTAAGTTTTCCTCATTCTATTTATGAACTCTTGTTTGTAATCCTCCGTGTTATTATAATACTGTCGGGACTCAATAATATCTTCACAAGGTATTCTAAAGTCGCGACCAAATAATAAATAAAAAGGACTTTCTTTAGTGGTCTCCGAAAAAACAGTATTGATTATGTTGGTGAAATACGGTAGGAATTGATTCCAGTCATTCCTGTTATCTTTTGTATAAATGTATAAGACATTCGAGAATATTTTATGCCTATTTTCAATTTTACCGTTAGCTTGTGGATGGTAAGGAGATGTCACCAATTTCTCTATGTTAAGAAAACTCATTAAATCTTTCGTTTCTTTGGAAACAAAATTACTTCCGTTATCGCTTGTTACCTTGTTAGGAATACCAAATTTTAAATATAATTTCGCTAACGCCTTACTCGTAGCGGACGGGCCTTGATTTTTTAAAGCTTTTGCAAAAGCACATCCGGAAAAGTGATCCATTTTTGAAAGAATACAAGTATGGCCTCTATTGGAAACAGGTAAGCCTCCACTGGTTCCATACAAATAAATTGTGATAATATCGAAAGGGAACCTCGCTACCGGGAATCTTCCCATTGGGGCGTTAGGATAAGCTTGGGGTTTTTTTCTTAAGTTACATTCTTCGCATCTACTTAAAAATTCTTTAAGTTTTGTTAACGCCAACGGGACATAAGAATATTGTTTCAATTTATGGAAGGTTTTAGTTATTCCTAAATGTCCGCCTGTATCCGAATGAAAGAATTTGAAAGCATGTATTTTCAAATTTCGGGGTAATACAGGGATTATTGAGGTATGGTTTATATTTGCCTCAGCTGTCACAGTTCTGCATAATATTTCTTCGTCAAGATCATAATAAAAATTATCTATTTCTTTTCTGAGAGTTTTGAATTTATCTGGTAACGCATCATCATTCACAAAATAATTAATAAGTGCTAGACACATTTCATCTTTACTTTGATTTCTTTTTATATTTTCCAAGGATAAGGGACAAACGTTTTTCTTATTTTCTTCTATTCTGTCTTTAACTTTTTTTTCTTGTATTCACGTTTATTCTTAGTATTGAAAGCATTAATTTTGTCTTGCTCGGCTTCCGACAGGATATATTCTTGGAATCTACTCAAGTAATCACAGGCTGCGTTTTGTTTACCTTTTAAATATTCAAATTCGTAATCGACTTTTGTGTTCTGAACATAGCTTAAATTTTCGACCGATTAAATAGTGTCTAAATTTATCCAAGTGGTGGATTACAGATAATAATTCTAAGTTTGTGGCGGAATAATTACTTTCACCCTTAGATAGAGTTTTTCTTGAGTAGCATATAACTTTTTATTGTTCCTTCTTATCAGAGGGTCTCTGTAGAGGATCAGGATATTATACCGGAATTATTTCAGAAAGAATAGCATCAATGCCCTTCGAGCTGGAACGCAGTTTTATAGACATCTTTCTCCACGATTTTTACTTGGTGATAGCCTTGGGTAAGATCTAAGGAAGTGAAAATTTTGTTTTTACTTGACATAGAGTCAAGAATTTCGTCTATTCTTGGTAAAGGAAATTAGTCACTAACTACTTGCTTGTTAAGCACTGTATAGTCTTCTACAAGTCTTTGATTGCCATTCTTTTTTGGAACTAAGATGACAGGTGCTGAATACGGGCTTATACTGGGGCGTATAATATTATTTTTTTCTAATTCGTGAATTTTATTTTTCAACAGCTCTTTATGCTTGTACGATATACGATATGGCTGTTTTGCGACAGGATTACCGGTCGTTAGAATTGAATGTTCATAAAATGGTATTAGTCCGATGTCATCTTCAGATGCGGAAAACACATCTTTAAAATTGCATAATAACTCACATAATTTTTTCTTGAGTTCCAAGTCAGTAATATGGTCTATGTTAAATTTTTCTAAAAATTGCAATTTAGTTAGGGGGTATTTGTCTTTTTGAGGTATTAATGCTGTTAACTAGGTTTCTTTTGGAATTTTTCCACTTATTTAAATATTCCTCCGAGATATTTTGGATTTGAACTAGACATGTTCCCTTTTTTTCGTAATTGTATCATTTCATGAGTATTAGATACCCAAATAAAACCTTCTCCTTTTTCGTAGGATATAATCTGTTCATCGCATAACAGGTTTTCGGGAATTCCGTCCGACGGAATCGCAAACCATATTTCGGATTTGTCATTCACGGGTTCGACCATTTGTGATATTTGAATTCTTTGCATCGTTTAGGGAGGGACTTTTGTTTTTCGTATTGTGAACCCGTAATATTTCTCTTCTATTTTATTTTCTATTAAATTTAGACTGGTGCTATGTTGCGTCATGTCTTCCGCAAGTAATTTTGGTTGGGCATGGACCGCGTTGGGTTTATTACTTTCTTCCATAACTCCACTATTTCAATAATTTCGTTCGACCTTTACCGTCGCATATCTCTTATTTTTATTTTTGCCGATCCAATCCACTTGTTATTTAAATTTACTTCCTTATTCTGGGAGGAGGGCAAATTTCTGGTGATAAAAAGTCCTCTACGTGGCGAGAAATGAGGTAAAAAAGATTGTATTCTATTCACTGTTGCATCCTCTTTCTCTACCCGTCGGGGAGAAGAATTTGCCGGGTACAAGAGCCTTTCATTCGATACGTCTAATAGTAATTTATTTTAATAGTAATATTTTTACTAAATCCCAAATTGACTTAATTAGAAAGCTTTACCACAATACTCCTTATTTAAAGAAGAGTTGTCCCAACTCTCAATATTTTAATTTTAAAACAACTTAATTTTTGTTTACAGCTATTATGCTGCCATCTTTGGGTCATTATGTGCATACACCCTCAATGGGTTTCCTTATGGTCATGTTTATGGTAAAATATAGGCCATGTTCTTTTTTTTTCAAGGATTCCAATTTTTAAATTCATCCTTGTTTCTATTTTTCTCTGTCTCTAGGACTGGAAAATACTCTTATTACCCTTTTCATATGCATCTTCTGTTTTAGCTTGACCCCAAGCGGCTTAAGCATTATATTAGTGGTTCTTCTTAAATTAGATTCAAAGTTATATTCAAAATGTTTATAAATTATTTGAGTTTATATTTAGTTCCCATTAATAATTTAATTTGTATGTGTGATGTGGTTGATATACAGTTTTTTTGTGGTTTAGAAATGCCTTGGATAAATTACACATAACATTTTTGGTTTTTAAATTTTCCCATATTTTCGCAGCAGAAAGCATTTTCACATTCTTTCAATAATCTGAACCATTTAGGCTATGTAACATATTGTCTAGGCCTAAATTAAGTTCTGGTTTTATCTCACTTTCTGATGAAACTTGTAGTAAAGTTTGTAACACTGCATACAAGTTTCCAAAAATATCATTTGATCAGGTTTGGTTTGGTTTCTGATGGTATAAGATGTTAGTATCAGGATACATTTGAACTGGCTTCGAAATTTGTTACTTTCCAAAAATGCGTCAAAAAAATGGTTGAAAAAATGGATCCGAAAGGATGTTATGAAAAATTTGATTTTCAAAAAAAGCTAAGGTTGTATCTAAAATGAATATTCACATTAGAATACACATAAAGCATAAAGTGTTACATATATAGTAAAAAGAAAAACTCAATTTTGTAAAGTTTAATTACTTTTAATTACTTTTCTCTCTTTTAATTACTCTACACATAACGCTGCTTAAAATCTGATAAGTCTTAACTGCAATTAAAATATATATAAAAAAATCAGTCCTAACAAATAGATTTATACACTATAATTGAGAACTGTAATTAGCCTCTATATAAGGGCTTGGCAATAGTTCATATAACATGAATTTGCTATTAAAATTTCTATATTTACATTTTTTTTTTACGTTAACAATTCCATGTTTATAAAAGGTTTTCAAAATACATTTATAACTGTATATATCTTCTCAATTACATTTGTTACCACTATAAATTTTACATATACGACTATATACATTTTCTTATCTTTGTTTTACAACTTTGGTTATATTTCGAACCAATTTGTGTCATTAACTGTCATTAGCTTACTATATGCCTGTTTATTTATTCTAACTTTTGAGCTTTTTATTTTTTTTTTAATTTTCAGGTAATTGAGACAATTACAAAAAATGTATTTGTCTGTAATCTCTTTTTTCAGCTTTAATGTCCTTTTGGGACAATGCTCCATTTACAGCTTAGATCTGATAAGCTAAAAATGTTTGCTGTTCACCTTATACCTGTTATGCCATTATCAATTGACTCGTGCCTGTACTCTGAAGGTTTGCTTACCAGGGCTGCCTTCTGGTAGCTCCTTACAACTTTCCAGGTCCTTTTGTCATCGGCTACCGCTAAAATGACTATTATGAACCTGCACACACAATAATTAATTAATTATAGTATTGCCACACTTTTGATTTCTGGCCACAGTTTTCTCTTGGGCTATTTTGTTATCAAGCAAAGTGGCCCTTCTGCAGAAAAATATACCTGGCCTTCATGGCACACAGTTACTAATTTTAATTTTTATAAATTTCTTCGTCCGAAAGTGTTTTTGTTAGAAAAGTACTGTATTTTTTCAGCTGATTTTTAAAACACTTTTAATTAAGTTTTGCCCTGCATTTGCTAGTTCTCATTTCTTCATAAATATGCAATTTTTACGATATACTGGTTGCGAATTTTATCCCAGCTTTAATTACTATTTTATTTGCCAAAGAAAGAGAGACAATAATTCCCTTGGCAAGGCTAAATAACTTTGAACTTGGTGCTCATTATCTGTGGTTTATTGATAAGCTTGAATCTGGGAGAATTATAAGAATGAATTTCTGTTCATTACTGCAAGTTTTTTTGTTGTGTAATGTTATATTTTATTTTCAAAGAAAAAGTGGATACGTTTAGTTTGTGTTAGAGTTCAACGATTGGGATTTGGGTTGGTTCAGGTGAAAACCAATTGTTTAATCTAGGGTTCTCCTGTGCCAGTTCGTTTTCTCAGATCCAATACATAGCTAGAGTTAAAGTTATTACCTCGAACTTTGAATTTTGGTTTGCTTGTGACGATGGGGTTAATTTTTGGTTTTTGGTTTTAATGGGTTTTGTCGTTCACTTTTACCTCCTGGTAAGTTTTTAGGTTATAATTTATTTTTATATTGCTTTTCGTTTCTTTTACCTGGCACTTTTTATTTGCTTTCTAAGCTTATTCTAAGTATCTATTAAATTTTTATAGCGCTTAATTATTGTCTTTATTTTTTTCTTTTTACCAAAAATTATTATATTATACTATAACTAATTGTAATAAGATTACAGTTAGCTTATACATGTCGGATTCATGTAAACTCTTGCTGTATTTTCCTATTATTATTTTTTTTTAAATTCTTCAAATTTTTTTTTTTCAAATTCGCCTGGAAGTGCCACCTCAGAGAGTCAAAGGTCAGTAGATGCTTCGCATTTACTTAACAACGAGAGACCAGCAGTGATTGATCTCAGTCCAAAATTGCTAGCTTCCAATGACCGTATTTCAGTAGACTACCCTCCTTCATTTTTTTTTAAGTACCCCCCAAAATATTTTTTTTCAATATACATATCAAAAGAATGGCCTGTTAATGCTGATTCTAAATATGTGTAATTTAATTAGTTTCACTACACCTATTTAAAAGTTACGAGGCAATAATTAATTTCTTTTATGAAACGTAATTCTTTTTGACGAATCTTGCCAGAACACTATTGGCGAAGTTTATTTCGTCCTGGAGACGAAGTTTGTGTAGGAAGCTATGATGTCACTTTAGATCTGAGTTTATTTTTTCTCTGGGAGCTTACGAGTCTCTAGGCTATAATTTTTTTTTAGTTTATTTTCTACGTGACAGTAATAATTTTTACTGGCGAGATATATTATGAAGGAAACATTGACGTTATTTACAAACCGATTAAAGGAAAAAAAAAATATAGATATTTCTTTAGAGGCTCTTTACTCGTTTTATTTTTTTTTGGTTATCATTATTTTATTCAAATATTAATTGGCTGGGAGCTACGCTTGTTCTTCCTTTCTCCGTTTCCTGGTTTGAATTTTAGGTTCCAAATTTTTGTTTATTTTCTTTATAATATTGACAAGTTTTTCCGTTGTCTCTATAATGTGGTTCACAAGGTTCTGAACTGGAGCGTGGTTTTGTTGCTTCGTCAAATGTCTTTAATCTTTGTTTCTCATGAAGTTTGGCCTTTTTCATTAGTGATTTAGCTACTTGTGCTGCTGAAGAAGGAACTTGTTGCTGTCCTTCTGGTTTCTTTGCTTTTTTCATAATTTCTCTCTTAACGAGGTTTTTCTTAACGATGGCCTAGGTTTAGTTATATCTGTTTCTGTAGAAGAATTATCGGTGTCACATTTTTTTAGCGCACGTCTGGTAGATGGTGTTTGTTCCAAAAGCCATTTTTGTGTTAAGACTGTAGGTAAGTCTAATGTATGAAATCAGATAATTCATTGGTTCCTTCCAATTTTTCTTCCTCTTTGGATTTAACCTTTGGTTTATCACGTTTTAAACCATTAGGTTGTGTTTGAGGCTCTTCTCTGTCGCTTTCACCACTAGTATCCGATGAGCATCGAATATTTCCCTTTTTTCTTGTTTGTTGTGGAGAGTTTGTAGCCAAGACTGGGCTAAATACTCCTTCCACTCCTCCCAACTGTTGATGTCGTTAGAAATGTCATAGAATTCATATGGTCTTCTGATATATACTGGTGAAATTGTTTCCTCTATTTCTTCTTCTGAAGGAATAGGCTCTGATTTCCATGGTTTTCAAAAAATCCTTTTTTCATTCTATTATGGTGTACTATTTCTTCCTTTTCATTATACTGATGTTTTAGAACATAATTTAAGTTATTTGGTAGAATTTTTACAATCCTGTAGGGCCCATCCCATTTCGGTTTTAACTTTCTTGTCCCATCCAGGTTGGTTTTGTATACATAGACCAAATCTCCTAAACAATAATTTGTCTTATTTTTGCTTGTTCTGTCATATTTTTCTTTTGTTCTGGTTTTGCGTCTTCCAAATTGTCTTTAACTTGTTCCATAGCTTTTTTCATTCGCATCACCATTTCTTGTATATATTGGTCCAGATTGTAATATATTCTATCGTTTTGTATTTCATCTAAAAAAATTCTGGGATCTCTTAGATGTTGTAAAAAAATGGCGTTTCTTTTAAATAACGTGAAAAAGCCGTATTTACTGCAAGGACTACGAATGGTAGGTGTTCATCCCAATTTTCATTCTCCTCTCTTGCGTTTATCCCCAGCATGTAAGCTAATTCCCTATGTTTGCTTTCAACTTTTCCATTAGCGGATGCCATATAAGACGAGGTAAAACATCGCTTAACGCCCAAATACTCCGTAATTTCATCTAATAATTTGGCTCTAAAACATGGCCCATTGTCACTAAGTAAAATTCTAGGAAAAATTGCGTACTCCAAAAATAGGTTGTTGACTAAAACTTTCGTAATGGTTTTTGTCTTTTCGTCTTTAATTGGAAAAGCGTATAAATATGAGTTGAAATGGCCAACTACGGTTATTACACACATGTTTTCTTTCCGGGAAACTGGTAAACTTCATCCAGTTCCCCAAATGTCTATTAACATTAATTTTCCTACTCCTGAGGGGGTGGGGTATAGACCTAATTCGGCCCTGGGGGTCTTTGGTGGCGACTTTTGTTTGGCACACTCTTGGCAGCTTTGTATGAAAGCTTTTACTTTTGAGTACATTTTTGGAAAATAAAAATTTCCTTTTAGCCTCCCAATAGTTTTCGCTTCTCACATGTGACAGCCAATAGTTGCGTGTGCCATCTGTAAAATTTCCCCTTCCAGTGATTTTGGAATTACTGGAATAATTTTTAAGTCATTTTTTCTATATTCTTGCGATGGCCTGTAATATCTTACCAAAATGTTTTTACTTTCATCCAGATCAAAATTATCTAAGTCTTTCAAAAAAATGTTTAAAGTGCTCTGGCAGTTCCATTCCTTTTGATAAAAGGGATTTCATTGCTAAACAAAAATCATCTTTATCTTGATGATTCGAAATATTTTCATTAGATAGTATTTCTACCCCTTCTAATTCGTTCTGGATGGTTGTTATCAAATGTCCTTCCGTATCAGGATTTCGTGACAAATAGTCTGGTAAAATGTTTGTACAAATTAATGATTTTTGGTCCACGCGTAAAATATATTTTTTCCAAGTAAAAATTGTCGAAAATATTCTGTAAAAACTACAACTGCTAGGCATTCTCTTTCAACCGTCGAATATTTTCTTTCTACCTCCGTCAGCGACCTGAGGGCGCATTGGACTATTGATTATACTCCTTCCGAATTTATATTTAATAATATGGCTCGAATTACCTACCCCAACGCATCTGTTTGTAAACAGAAGTCTTGTGACAAATCTGGTAGCTTAAGTATTGGTGCCTGTAATAATTGCCTTTTTATTTCATCCAGCGCTTGTTTTGCGTCCGCTGGACATTCGAATTTACCTGATTTTTTCAAAAGGTTTGTCAAAGGTTGTGCTATTGTTGCATAATTTTTAAGATATCGTCTTAAACAGCTTAACAAACCACAAACTCATCTGCAGCTTTTTTGATCCTTAGGTGGCTGTAAATTTTCTATGACTGTAATTTTTTCTGGATTTGGTGAAATAGTACTTTGGTTTATCAGATGTCCAAGAAAAACTAGTTTTGGCACTATTATTTTTAACTTTTCTGGTTTTAATTTTAAGCCTGCTTTTTCGAATTTTTCCAGTATGTTTCTAAGTCCGACTAAGTGGTCTTCAAGATTTTCATTAAACAAAGTTACATCATCTAAATAAGCCAAGATATCGTTTTTCCTTCCTGGTTCGTTATCTTTTAACACCAAATTCATTAGTCGACTAAAACAATTTTGACTAAATGATAAGCCAAAAGGCATACGTTCAAATGTGAACGTTCTTCCATCGTCTAAGATTTCTGTTGCTTTATGCTTTGTTTCTGGATCTAAAGCTATTTGCCAATATCCTGCTATTAAGTCAAAACTAGTGTAGTATTTTGTACCTCCTAGCGAACCTAAAATTGTATCAATTCTTGGTAACTTCATCACGTCTTTTACCTTGACGGCATTTAGAGCTCTAAAATCTATACATAATCTCCAGGTGTTATATTTTTTCTGACTGTTAGTAGTGGAAAACACCAATCGCTAACACTTTCTTTAATTATACCCTGTTCTTCCATTTCCTTTATTTGGCCATGATTTTAAATGATAAGGTGTTTTATACGGTGACTTTTTAATTGGATGGCCCTGTGTTGATATTTTGTGCGTGATTAAGTGAGTTAATCCGTAATCCGCTTTGTGTCTTGCAAAAGTCCGTCTAAAATCCCAAAGAATATTTTCCACCCGGGTTTTTATGTTTTCCGGTAAATGTTTTAAATTAAATTGTTGCAAAAAATCAATTTTCGACATTCCATACTTTTCTTGTGGTTGCGGTTTTGATGAGGATATTTGTCCGTAGCTAGTGAAATTTACACTTAATTCTGGGCTGTTTAGAGATTTTATTTCTGAATTTGAAATCTTTTCCACTGACCCAAGTTCTATTTGGTTCAGCTTTACCTTATTATTACTTAAATTTGATAGTTTTAAGTATGTGATACCATTTTCAATTTTAATAACTTGATTTTCCACGAAAATCGTGGGGTATTCATTTAGGGTGTATCCTCCTATCATGGCATCCATTGTTTTAACCTTTTCTTCTTTTGTATTTAATGTCGCTAGAACTTGAGCTGTTGTTCCCCCTTGTATTGTGATTTTTCCGTTTATTTTTAGGTTATAATTCGTATCGTCACTCTCTTTATATGTTGTTACCCAAATTTGCCTATTAGTTTCATTTGCATTGTTTATGGTTATCGTATCAGTTGTGGGTTCCCATACGATCCATTATTTCCTGATATTATCTACTCCTAGAATACAAGGAAATGGTAGCTGCTTACATATTATCACCGTTACTGTTATTTCTTTATCCCCTGTGCTAAATTTTAATGAACATTCCCCCAAAATTGTCAGCTTGTGCCCTGTTACTGATGTCAGGGTATTCTGGCATCTGCTTACGCGATTTTTGACACTAGTAGGAAACCTCTTAGAAACTTCCTCTCGAATTAATAATTTTGATGCACCCGTATCTAGTAAACATGGTAAATTTTGAAAACACTCATTTTAAAACAACGCAAAATCGGTAGACTATTATTATTTGCATTTGTATCACAACATTCTAAACTATATAGGGGTCTGTAAGGAAACAGCTCTGTCGACCCTTACAGGCTGTTTCTGCGTTTAAATGCGCACTGTTTGACCAAAAGTTTCTGGGGTTATCCCAGTTTTCTTCAGCATTGCTCTTTTGACCCTAGGTATTGTTAACCGTTTGCCTCCTAGGCCTAAATTCAGGAATATTATTAGGTGTTTGCCAAGTATTATTTGTTCTCTGCCTTCCTAAATTTCTGCCCCCCTGCGTTCTGAACTGTGTCTTGTCTTGTACGTCTGGCATTCTTTGGGTATTCTATGCCAGCAATCTGCTGCATAGTGGTTTGGTTTGCCACAATAATAGCAATTGAATCTTTTCCTATATTGCTTGTGATTGCCCTTCCTCATGGGGTCTATACCTATTTCTATATATTCTTGACCTGTCACCATTTGCTCTATAATTTTTCTCGGGAGGAAGAGGTGGGTGTCAATAATACTTGGTATTCCAAGTCATTAAGGGTCTAATACCATGGGATTGGTCGTCAAATGGGGAGGGGTCAGTCCATGGTGGAAGAGTTTGGCCTTCCTCGTGCCTTTTTGGTTCACGATTTGGCTCCTCAAAGTTCACCCGCTTCTGTCCCCTTTCATATTTTACACTTTCTTGGGCTCTTGTGTTATTTATTGACATCTGATCAAACTTTTCCATAGCCTCGTCAATTTTTACCACTGTTTCTACTAAGATTAGAGCCTGCTCTAAATTTTCGGGTTTCCGTGATAATATTAGTCTTAATAGCTTTTTTGGTAACCCTTGGGTAAAAGTATGTAATTGCACTTTCTGTACTGTCTCGTCATTTCCGCCTTTCTCGTACTGTAGGCATACAGATCTACAAATTTTGTCTGCATATTCCCTGATACTAGTTGAGGTATTGAATTTCACTACCTCTGTTCTTAGCCTCTAGAGATGCTTGTCTCTATGAACCTTGTTTTAAAAGATTCAATTTGAGTACTGATGTCCTTGGGCTCTTTTTCCTTAATTGCTTCAAAATGTTTAAGGGCGCTTCCCTTTAATCTGGCTGCAACGCATTGCTCTTTGACCTTATCCTCAAACGATTCAGTTATTTCGTCGAAAATTTCAATTTTTCGATAAACTCATCTACATCTGAAATTCCCGCGTATTCGGGGATAATTTTTGCAATTTCAAGTACCGTTGATAGGGAAGTCATTTTTTCCTCTGGTAAAGCCATTTTATTTCAATCTACTATTTTTATCTAGCGCTCTGGACCCAGTTTTTTCCAACGGCCACCGGTTGTTGTAAAATGGTTTTTATCTTATTAAGGGTGATGTAGCGGTAGATGCCTTTATTCTCCCTTTATAGGGGAGATAAACTCTGGCCTTAAGGTAATTAAACTTTGGTAGCGTGCCTTTAGGCTATGACCGGACTAATGAGGCGTACCAGCTGGGTATTTTCGAGGGACTAAATGTAGATTGAAGAGAGGTTAGCTACAACACAATACTTTTATTCAGTTAACATATATGCTACTGATACAAGGTTTGATAATACATATATATTCTACTGGGACTGGTTGTCCCAAGTACACCACAAGTCTCAGAAAACTATAATAAGATATAATAAGATACTTAGACACTTACAATAATCCGACAATATTCCAAGGTGTTTCTAATAAGATAATAAATGGACAGAGGTTCGCCCTGCAAGTCAAAGAGTGTGTCTTCAGTCTCAAAAATCTGAGTATATATATGAAAAACCAACCGCGTCCGTCCGGTTCATTGACGTACTTAGCCAGAAAATTGGTTATTGAGCAAGTTCCCTCCAAGCTTACACATTCCAGGATGTGTATCTTTATCTTGATAAAAAGTGGTATTTCGAAACTTTGCATTTGCGTCTTAATATTTTTACTAAATTCCAAATTCACTTAATTAGAAAGCTTTACCACAGAGTACTTCTGCGAAATTCAAATCCGTCTCATTTGCTTTGTACTGCAATTCAACCCGTGGTTTTTTCCGCTTTTCACATCTGTCAAGAGCTTTTGAAAAATTCAAGTCTCTATTGTTCTGTAAAACAAAGAGTGTGGAACTCTACGAAGTATTACAAAGTATGCTTGGAATTCATGAAGCTGGTGTGCGAATATAATCACTTTTTTACTTTGTGTTTTAAAGGGATACTTGGTTGAGAATAAATGCGGTTTTTCTTTCCTTGTTAGGAATTTTAGACGAAGGTTTGAAATGGGATTTAAACGCATTTAAGGGGAGTTTAATTTACCTCAGAAGTATTTTTAGAAGGAAATAAGATTTTTATATTTTAAGTTATTTTATTTTCTTCTCACGATACAGTGCCGTTTTTAATAGTCGAATGTGATTGGAAGGTGACTAACACCCCTTCCATGCCAACCATTTCCCAAAGCACATCCAAAACACATCAAAATTTTGAGATAGAGATTTTGTTCAGCGTAGTTGATTTCCAGATAGAAATTATGTTTTAGCGGACAGTCCCCCCACAGCCCTTAGGGCAAGGGTTGTAAGTTATGCCCTGGGGGCATATAAGGTTTTATATAGAAGGCGTTGTCGTAGAAACTTCAAAAAGGCTCATTCAATTGGAAATTCAAACGGCTAGTGCCGTTTTTAATAGTCGAAAGTGATTAGAGGGCAACTAACCCGTCTTTCACGCCCACCTTTTCCCAAAACACATCTAATCGAAACATTTGAGATAGCCATTTTATTTAACGTAGTTTTAAGTTCTGGAAATTAGGTCTTTCAGGATGACACCCCCCCCCCAAGCCCTCAGGGAAAGGATTGTAAATTATGCCCAGGGGGCATATAAGGTTTTTATATAACGCATTGTCGTAAAAACTTCAAAAAGGGCTCATTCGATTCGAAATTGAAATGGCTAGTGCCCTTTTTAATAGTTGAAAGTGATTGGAAAGCAATTATCACCCCTTCCACATCCACAATTTCCCCCAAAACATCCAATAAAGATTTTGAGATAGCCATTTTGCTCCACGCAGTTCAAAGTTCAGGAAATTATACCTTTGAGCAGGACAACCCCCCCCCCCCCCCACAGTCTTTAGGGCAAGGGTTATAAGTTATGCCCTGGGGGCATATAAGGTTTTATTGAAATCTTTGTCGTAGAAACTTGAAAAAGGGCTCAGTCAACTGAAAATTCAAAGGGCTAGTGCCCTTTTTAATAGTAGAAAGTGATTTGAGGGCAACTAACCCTCTTTTCACGCCCATCTTTTCTCAAAACACATCCAATCAATATTTTAGATAACCACTTTATTCAACGTAGTTGAAAGTTTTAGAAATCAGGTCTTTAAGGAAGACACCCCCTCCCAGCCTTCAAGGCAAAGGTTTAAGTTATTGAAAGCGTAGAAACTTCAAAAGGGCTCATTCAATTGGAAATTGAAAGGGCTAGTGCCTTTTTTAATAGTTGAAAGTGATTGGAGAGCGACTAACGCCACTTTCACGCCTACCATTTTCCCAAACACATCTAATCAAAATTTTGACATATCCCTTTTGTTGAACGTAGTTGAAAGTTCTTGAAATTAGGTCTTTTAGTATGATAACCCTCTCAGAGCCCTCAGTGCTAGGGTTGTAAGTTATGCCCCGGGGACATATAAAGTTTATATAGAAAGTTATTGTAGAAATTTCAAAAAGGGCTCATTGGATTGGAAATTGAAATTGCCCTTTTTAATAGTCGAAAGTGAGTGGAGAGTAATTAGTCCCCCTCTTACGCCCACCATTTCCCCAAAAACATTCAATCAAAGTTTAGAGATTGCCATTTTGTTCAACATAGTTGAAAGTTCTGGAAATTATGTATTTAAGGATGACAAACCCCCCAGAGCCCCAAGGGCAAAGGTTGTAAGTTCTGCCCTGGGGGCATATAAGGTTTTTATAGATAGAGTTGTTGTAAAACTTCAAAAGGGGCTCATTCAATTCGAAATTGAGAGGGCTAGTGCCCTTTGTAATAGTCAAAAGTGATTGGAGGGTAACTAACCCCCCGCTCACGCCCACCACTCCTCCAAATACATCCAATCAAAATATTCAGATACCTATTTTGTTCAACGTAGTAGAAAGTTCTGGAAATTAGGTCTTTGAGAATGACACCCTCCCCCGGCACTCAGGGTAAGGGTTGGTTAAGGTTAAGTTATGGTTAATTTATGGTTATGGTTAAGTTAGGGTAAGGTTAAGTTACGTCCTGGGGGGATATAAGATTTTTATTGAAAGTTTTATCGTAGAAACTTTAAAAGGGCTCATTTGATTGGAAATTGAAAGGGCTCGGGCCATTTTCAATTGTTGAAAGTGATTGGAGAGCGACTACCGCCCCTCTCATAACCACGATTTCCCCAAACACATCCAATCAAAATTTTGAGATATCCATTATGTTTAACGTAGTTGAAAGTTCTCGAAATTCAGTCTCAGAGGATGACAACCACCCTAACAGACCTTAGGGTAAAGGTTGTAATTTATGCCCTGGGGGTATATAAGGTGTTTATAGAAAGCGTTGTCGTTTCCAAAAGGGCTCATTCGATTGGAAATCGAAAGGCCTAGTGTCTTTTTTAATACTCGAAAGTGATTGGAAGGCTTGATATTTTTATAGTAAAGATTAATGTGGGCGTAATGTAATATTTTTTGTTGTTGTTGTTGTTTAGACCAGGACACTTTGTATCAAAGGAGTTGTCGTGGGAACTTCGAAAAGGGCTCATTCGATTGAAAATAGAAAGGGCTGATGCCCTTTTTAATAGTCGAAAGTGGTTAGAGGGCAACTAATCCCCCTCCCACGCCCACCCTCCATTTGCCCATTATGTTTAAAAAACTAAATGTTGCCTTAAGATTAAATCAAAATGCACTGTGATAATGCTGATTCCCATTAAGGCATCTCAGCAGTATCCCAAGAAGGACTGAGGGTATTATATTCAAACTTTCGGGGCTGCTTCTGCTCTTAAAATGCAACCAAATCAAAATAGCGTAAGTGTATCCAAGCTATCAAAGAAAGTAAACAATTTTTTTTTTGTGAATGGTATCAAGTTTTCCATTTCAGATCAACTAGAGGAGGTATGAAACTAAATTCCACAGTACTATTTGTGTCCAGATTTTTAAAAGGGTGTATGTTGTTAAATTTTTTTTCTCCATCATACAAATAGCAGGCCAAACTATAAAGTCTTAAAAAACGAAAAGATTAAAAGTATTATTTTCTTTTTCCCTGAAAAGACTATGTCAATAAAAAACGAACAGAAATTAATTAAAAAAAACTTTTTCCACAAAATAAGTTTTTCAAAAAAAAGTAAAGAACACCATTAAACAAAAAAATGAGCAAAAATAAAATCAGATAATCTACCAAGCGTGAAACTACCACAAATCAGCATCGATAAATAAATGAAAACCAAAACGAACAGAAATTGCAATAAATAACTGAGTCAAACTCAAAATGAGCAGAAATTAACATAAGTTGGGTGCAAAACCCCTATGCCTTCCCAAGGCCAGAACATAATTTAGACTTTACTGAAAAAATACAAATGAAATGTGCATTGTCAGTTGTGGTAACGAACTGTAAGTAAGGAGCGACCCGCTCAATGGTAACCGAAACTCTAGAAAACGGTATTTTGATACAAATAGATACATCAAAAGAATCACATTTTAATGCTGATTTCAAATATATAAGTTTCATCAAGTTTAATCCTACCCATCAAAAGTTAGGCGCCTGAGAAAATTTGGCTGATTTTCGAAAAAGGGGGAAAGACCCCCTAAAAATTATAGAACCTTAATGAAAATCACACCATCATATTCCGCGTATCAGAGAACCCTACTGTAGAGGTTTCAAGCTCCCATCTACAAAAATGTGAATTTTGCATTTTTTGCCAGAAGAAAGATCACGGGTGCGTGTTTATTTGTTTGTTTGTTTTTTTGTTTTTTTTTTCCCAGGGGTGATCGTATCGAACCAGTTGTCCTAGAATATCGTGGGAGGGCTCATTGGAATGGAAATTGAAAGTTCTAGTGCCCTTTTTAAGTGACCAAAAAAAATGGAGGGCACTAGGCCCCCTCCCACGCTCATTTTTTTTCCCAAAGTCACCTTATCAAAATTTTGAGATAGCCATTTTGTTCAGCATGTTCGAAAATATTATAAGTATGTCTTTTAGGATGACTTAATCCCCCGAAGTTCCCGGGGGGAGGGCTGAAAGTTATGAACTTTACCCAATGTTAACATATAGTATTGGTTATTTGGAAGTATACAGACGTTTTCAGGGGAGATTTTTCCTGGTAGTGGGGGGGGGGGGCGGTGGGTCAGGGGTTATGTGGGAGGATCTTTCCATGAAGGAAGTTTTCATGGGGGAAGGGACATTGCTATGAAGGGGACGCCGGACTTCCCAGCATTATTTAAAAAAAGATCATAAATTTAATAAAAAAAACAAGTATTTCAACTGCAACAGCAGCAACATCGAAACTTTCAAACGAACAGAAAATATTACTTATATAATTGGGTTCACCCCGTAGTCAATGCCTCGCTCTTTAAGCCAAAGATTTCTTTAGTACTTTCATAGAGCTATTTATTCTAATTAACGGCCTTTGTGAATAAGCGGTCATTTCTAAAGAATTGAAACAAAATTTGAACTTTCGCTTAAAGAAGCAAGGTATTGACTAGGGGGCGAACCCCTAATAAACGCATTAAAATTATATGAATATAGAAGTTCGTTACGTAAGTTAATTCGTATGTTACGTATATTTATTACTAATAAAAACGTTCGTAAATAAAATTAAACAAGTTTCGAGAAAGCCATTTAACTAAATAAAAGTAAATTAATATGAAATTTTTGTTTTAATTATTCATGTACGGTGAGCCAAGATCAAAACCTGCATTTATTCAAAAACGTTCAAAATTAAATAAAAAAAAACAAGTTTTTTAAACTGAAAGTAAGGAGCGACATTAAAACTTAAAAACGAACAGAAATTATTCTGTATATGAAAGAGACTGTCCCCTCCTCAACGCCTCGCTCTTTACGCTAAAGTTTGACTCTGTCTCACAACTTTATTTTTTAAAACAATAAAAAACTTTAGCGTAAAAGAGCGAGGCGTTGAGGAGGGGACAGTCTCTTTCATATACAGAATAATTTCTGTTCGTTTTAAGTTTTAATGTCGCTCCTTACTCTCATAATATACATATACTGATATTAAGTAATCAAACATGTTAATATTACTTGATTTATTAAAATTATAAAAGTAAAAACATTTATATTTTTTCAGTAAAGTGTAAATTTTGTTCTGTCCTTGGGAAGGCATAGGGGTTTTGCGCCCAACTTATGTTAATTTCTGCTCGTTTTGAGTTGACTTGTGTCAAACTCAAATTCAGATGTCAAACTCAAATTCAGATGGCTAGTGTCAGAGGACTTATTTATCTGAATCCCAAACGACTTCGTTGTATTAAAGATAATATCTGCCTGTCTTTGGAGTTCTTGGGGGGTTGTATAGCTGGTCGATATCATCAACCTACGCTAGTTTGTCGAGTAGGATCTTATTTATTTTCACCCCATACCCAGCGAGTGTCAGAGAAATGATCTGGTGCACCATAGTATTTCAGAATATGCCAAAACCTTCCCTCCATATGAGGTCAAAGGCTTGTCTGAATTCAATTAATAATTGATCGAGCTCTCTTACAAACTCGTTATAGCGTTTCTTCAGTAGGCGCACAGTAAATATTTGGTCAATAGTAGATCTTTTGGTCTAAACCTAGCTTCATACTAGTCGACAACATGAGTGGTGATTGTTTTGTATTCTATGAAGGAGGTCTTAGTCAGGATTCTAGTTTGGTGGCTTGCCAGGCTGATATGGTCCGGTAATTTTCACAATCTTTTTTCGAGGCATTTTTGTGAATTGGGGACTATTGCAGCCTTATGCCACTGTCATGAGACATATCCAGTGGCCAAGTGGCTGTTTTAAATACTGCGGTATAGGTCAACAACATCTTCCGAGTCGACATTTATCAGTTCCCACAGAGACACTCTCCGGTCCTGGAGCTTTGCTTCGCTTCAGAGACTAATGGCCGCTTTGGTCTCGGATCTTGTTGGAAGTGGCGGTTTGTCACGCTTTGTGATTGGAAGTAGTTTAGGACGTTTGGTTCCGTCACTACTTTTGTGTTTTATTTCTCTTCAAAATAATCTTTCCATTGAGTGATGTTTATTTTTCGGATATTGATGTATTTCCCCTGTTTGTCCAAGATCACAGACCTTTTGGGATCTTCTCTTGGTGGATAAGTCTCTGACTGGTTTGAAGACTTCATGACTGTTGTTCTTTCATGAGCTGGGTTTAAACTTGTCCTTACACTTCTTAGTGATGCGGTTCCGGAGTGCCTTTCGGACTTCTCGTTCGATTTTTCCTTTGAGATGCCTGTAGTGTCTCCTCGGCTACTCTGGTCAGATTTGCTGCTGTATAGGCATTTCTGGTCACATAATGAATATATGTCTTCGGTGATCCATGGTTTTTCATCTTTAGTCTTTCTACCAAGTTTTTAATTTGCATCTCTATTATTGCGGAGTTAGCATGTTTGGTCCATCTTCTTCAGGAGTTTCTTGAGGAGTGTGGATTTACTCATTCGTGTCCCGAAGCTTTGTGGAGAGGTTAGGGTATAAGCGTCATTTTTTGTTAGGGTCCCGGAGAAGTTTTATTCAGAATTTGGGAATCTTTGTCGTCCTCGCAAGTCGTTTGAATTTTAGTTTGAGTTTAGAAATCTGCAGCGTGTGATCCAAATCAAACTCTCCTTTAGGTAGTAAAGCAGTGTCCGTTACTGAAGACTTGCTTCGTTCAGGATATTAGAATATGCTGAGTCACAGTTTTTAGTCATTCCATCGGGTCATCTCCCTGCAACCTTTTGTCAGTGTCTGTGTTTGAAAGCAGTGATGGCGATACAGTTCATTATCTCTGCAGAAGTCAATTAGCTGTTCTTCCTTTGTATTAAGACGCCCATGACCTTATGGGCCCATGACATCTTTCCGATCGGCATGGGTACTATCCGCCATTGCGTTGAAGTACCCCATGACAATTAGTATATCGTTTTTGGGCATCTGATCAGTTACATTCTGTATTCAGGATAGAACTGATCAGAGTCCTCTTCACTTCGGCAGAGTCCGGAGCGTACATTTGGACGACTGAGAGATTTTTAATGGGTCCTTTCAGACGGATGGTCGAAATTCTTTCTGCTACATGAGTGAAGTTGATCAGTGACCTTCTGGCGGCTGTCCGCTGAAACACAGTTGGTACGCTCTGACAATAAGAAAGTGCTTCCAAGGATATTTTTTTGTTCTCCGGTTCAGGGGAGGTGCGTCTGAGCCAGACCAACTACATCCCATTTGTATCTATTATATTCTCTCAATAGGAGATCGATTTCCCCCGGGTCTTACTAAAGTTTGGGTTGCTAAGTGTGCCAACATTAAAAACATTTTTTCCTTGATATGAGAGTGCCGTCCCATCTGGGGATTATCTTAACCTATGAAGGTTGTCGGTTCCCCTTCTTCACAGTAGTAAGGTTTTCGCGAACGCGGTAGCAGGTTCAGCATCATAAAAAGTGTTTGTTGGTTCCTCAAGACGCGGAAGTACTTTGATCTTTTGAGTTTCCTGGTCATATTCATATTTAGAAAGTAGAAGGTTTCTTGGCTGATTCGTTGACGGTGGTGAGCCACTCCTCTCCGTCAACTTACAGAGGCCGTTGTTCATGTCTGGATCTTCCACCCATTCGCAGTGGTCCTCCTACAGAGGATCCTGCCAAAATGGTATTCTGCGTCACCATGCAGTTTTACACATTGTTGGGAAAAGGTTTGTAACTCATGGGACGTCTCCACACGGACGTCCGAACATGCTGAGTGTACCACTCAAGGGGCATTTTCCTCCTCCACCTGTATTTGTGGTCCTCGGGCGAGGGTGCCCCAACTACTAGTATAGATCTTCAGGGACAAGGTCCCCTCTTGGTCCGCGCCTCCGATGGAGCCCGTACTGGGAAGAAAACTAATTTAAATACAGATACAAATGGGAAAAAGCAAGGGTATATGATTCATCCATGCTTGGTGCATAGTATAAAGTAAGAATTCCATATTTTTTTGGTTATTATCTTTGTATAGCCTTGGGCTGTGTGAGACCATTAGAGGGGGGTGTTTTATTATGTGGGCAACCACTGGAGCTAGCTCTGTTTTTTGTGCTGTATGTGACTATGAACACCCAATAAGTAGAAACTTTCTGAATGTAATGAATTAAGATTTCTTTTATGACAGTGTCCAAAAACGGATGAGAAATCTTCAAACAAATTGCCAAATTTAGCGATACCGACCATTTACCAGCCTTTTCCCTCATTTTTTCCGACCAAAATTTGGAGATAGCCATATATGAGTATAAAATCCGAGATTTGGCTCATTCAATTGGAAATCATAAGTCCCTAGTGTCGTTTTTACAAGTCAAAAGTGATAGGAGGTCATACAGAATTTTTCATGGAATTAATTAAAAAAACCTTTTTCCACAATATAAGTTTTTCAAAAAAAAGTAAAGAACTCCCCTTAAGCCAAAAACAAACAAAAATAGAATCAAATAATCGACCGAGATTATAATTACCAACAAACCAGTATCAATAAATAAAAGAAAACCAAAAAACAAGCAGAAATTAAAATAAATATCAGAGTCAAAAACAGAGTCAAAACGAGCAAAAATTAATATGAGTAGAGTTCTAAACCCCTATGCTTTCTAAAGCCTGGATACAATTTGTACTTTACTGAAAAAAATGTGCATCGTCAGTTTTAATACACATATGCTGATATTTATTCCTTAAAATCTTAATTAATTTGATTCATTAAAATTACAAAAATAAAAACATTTAAAAGAATTTTTTTCAGTAAAAATATGCTCTGGCTTTTAGAAAGCATAAGCATTTAGAACCCTACTCATATTAATTTCTGCTCGCTTTGAGTTGGACTCTGTTAATTATTTTAATTTCTTTTGTTTTGGGTTTCATTATTTATTGATACTAATTTGTGGTAGTTGTATGCTTGGTAGATTATTTGATTCTATTTTTGTTCATTTTTGGTTTAATGGAGTTCTTTAAGTCGAGGTCAGAGGACTAGAGTCCTCTGACACTAGAGCTTCCAAGGAATAGGCGGCGTTTAATGTCGGCAGTGTGACAATTATCAGCGCTTTAGTTTTGTTTGTATTTATCTGAATCCCAAACGACTTCGTTGTATTAAAGATAATATCTGCCTGTCTTTGGAGTTCTTGGGGGGTTGTATAGCTGGTCGATATCATCAACCTACGCTAGTTTGTCGAGTAGGATCTTATTTATTTTCACCCCATACCCAGCGAGTGTCAGAGAAATGATCTGGTGCACCATAGTATTTCAGAATATGCCAAAACCTTCCCTCCATATGAGGTCAAAGGCTTGTCTGAATTCAATTAATAATTGATCGAGCTCTCTTACAAACTCGTTATAGCGTTTCTTCAGTAGGCGCACAGTAAATATTTGGTCAATAGTAGATCTTTTGGTCTAAACCTAGCTTCATACTAGTCGACAACATGAGTGGTGATTGTTTGTATTCTATGAAGGAGGTCTTAGTCAGGATTCTAGTTTGGTGGCTTGCCAGGCTGATATGTCGGTAATTTTCACAATCTTTTTTCGAGGCATTTTTGTGAATTGGGACTATTGCAGCCTTATGCCACTGTCATGAGACATATCCAGTGGCCCAAGTGGCTGTTTTAATACTGCGGTATAGGTCAACAACATCTTCCGAGTCGACATTTATCAGTTCCACAGAGACACTCTCCGGTCCTGGAGCTTTGCTTCGCTTCAGAGACTAATGGCCGCTTTGGTCTCGGATCTTGTTGGAAGTGGCGGTTTGTCACGCTTTGTGATTGGGAAGTAGTTTAGGACGTTTGGTTCCGTCACTACTTTTGTGTTTTATTTCTCTTCAAAATAATCTTTCCATTGAGTGATGTTTATTTTCGGATAATTGATGTATTTCCCCTGTTTGTCCAAGATCACAGACCTTTTGGGATCTCTCCTGGTGGATAAGTCTCTGACTGGTTTGAAGACTTCATGACTGTTGTCTTTCATGAGCTGGGTTTAAACTGTCCTTACACTTCTTAGTGATGCGGTTCCGGAGTGCCTTTCGGACTTCTCGTTCGATTTTTCCTTTGAGATGCCTGTAGGTCTCTCGGCTACTCTGGTCAGATTTGCTGCTGTATAGGCATTTCTGGTCACATAATTGAATAATGTCTTCGGTGATCCATGGTTTTTCATCTTTAGTCTTTCTACCAAGTTTGTAATTTGCACTCTCTATTATTGCGGAGTTAGCATGTTTGGTCCATCTCTTCAGGAGTTCTGAGGAGTGTGGATTTACTCATTCTGTCCCGAAGCTTTGTGGAGAGGTTAGGGGTATAAGCGTCATTTTTTGTTAGGGTCCCGGAGAAGTTTTATTCAGAATTTGGGAATCTTTGTCGTCCTCGCAAGTCGTTTGAATTTTAGTTTGAGTTTAGAAATCCGCAGCGTGTGATCCAAATCAAACTCTCCTTTAGGTAGTAAAGCAGTGTCCGTTACTGAAGACTTGCTTCGTCAGGATATTAGAATATGCTGAGTCACAGTTTTTAGTCATTCCATCGGGTCATCTCCCTGCAACCTTTTGTCAGTGTCTGTGTTTGAAAGCAGTGATGGCGATACAGTTCATTATCTCTGCAGAAGTCAATTAGCTGTTCTTCCTTTGTATTAAGACGCCCATGACCTTATGGGCCCATGACATCTTTCCGATCGGCATGGGTACTATCCGCCATTGCGTTGAAGTACCCCATGACAATTAGTATATCGTTTTTGGGCATCTGATCAGTTACATTCTGTAATTCAGGATAGAACTGATCAGAGTCCTCTTCACTTCGGGCAGAGTCCGGAGCGTACATTTGGACGACTGAGAGATTTTTAATGGGTCCTTTCAGACGGATGGTCGAAATTCTTTCTGCTACATGAGTGAAGTTGATCAGTGACCTTCTGGCGGCTGTCGCTGAACACAGTTGGTACGCTCTGACAATAAGAAAGTGCTTCCAAGGATATTTTTTTGTTCTCCGGTTCAGGGGAGGTGCGTCTGAGCCAGACCAACTACATCCCATTTGTATCTATTATATTCTCTCAATAGGAGATCGATTTCCCCGGGTCTTACTAAAGTTTGGGTGCTAAGTGTGCCAACATTAAAAACATTTTTCCTTGATATGAGAGTGCCGTCCCATCTGGGGATTATCTTAACCTATGAAGGTTGTCGGTTCCCCTCTTCACAGTAGTAAGGTTTTCGAACGCGGTAGCAGGTTCAGCATCATAAAAAGTGTTGTTGGTTCCTCAAGACGCGGAAGTACTTTGATCTTTTGAGTTTCTGGTCATATTCATATTTAGAAAGTAGAAGGTTTCTTGGCTGATTCGTTGACGGTGGTGAGCCACTCCTCTCCGTCAACTTACAGAGGCCGTTGTTCATGTCTGGATCTTCCACCCATTCGCAGTGGTCCTCCTACAGAGGATCCTGCCAAAATGGTATTCTGCGTCACCATGCAGTTTTACACATTGTTGGGAAAAGGTTTGTAACTCATGGGACGTCTCCACACGACGTCCGAACATGCTGAGTGTACACTCAAGGGGCATTTTCCTCCTCCACCTGTATTTTTTGTCCTCGGGCGAGGGTGCCCCAACTACTAGTATAGATCTTCAGGGAAAGGTCCCTCTTGGTCCGCGCCTCCGATGGAGCCCGTACTGGGAAGAAAACTAATTTAAATACAGATACAAATGGGAAAAAGCAAGGGTATATGATTCATCCATGCTTGGTGCATAGTATAAAGTAAGAATTCCATACTTTTTTGGTTATTATCTTTGTATAGCCTTGGGCTGTGTGAGACCATTAGAGGGGGGGTGTTTTATTATGTGGGCAACCACTGGAGCTAGCTCTGTTTTTGTGCTGTATGTGACTATGAACACCCAATAAGTAGAAACTTTCTGAATGTAATGAATTAAGATTTCTTTTATGACAGTGTCCAAAACGGATGAGAAATCTTCAAACAAATTGCCAAATTTAGCGATACCGACCATTTACCAGCCTTTTCCCTCATTTTTTCCGACCAAAATTTGGAGATAGCCATATATGAGTATAAAATCCAGATTTGGCTCATTCAATTGGAAATCATAAGTCCTAGTGTCGTTTTTACAAGTCAAAAGTGATAGGAGGTCATACAGAATTTTCATGGAATTAATTAAAAAAACCTTTTTCCACAATATAAGTTTTTCAAAAAAAAGTAAAGAACTCCCTTAAGCCAAAAACAAACAAAAATAGAATCAAATAATCGACCGAGATTATAATTACCACAAATCAGTATCAATAAATAAAAGAAAACCAAAACAAGCAGAAATTAAAATAAATATCAGAGTCAAAAACAGAGTCAAAACGAGCAAAAATTAATATGAGTAGAGTTCTAAACCCCTATGCTTTCTAAAGCCTGGATACAATTTGTACTTTACTGAAAAAAATGTGCATCGTCAGTTTAATACACATATGCTGATATTTATTCCTTAAAATCTTAATTAATTTTGATTCATTAAAATTACAAAAATAAAAACATTTAAAAGAATTTTTTTCAGTAAAACACAAAATATACTCTGGCTTTTAGGAAGCATAAGCATTTAGAACCCTACTCATATTAATTTCTGCTCGCTTTGAGTTTGACTCTGTTAATTATTTTCATTTCTGTTTGTTTTGGGTTTCATTTATTTATTGATACTAATTTGTAGTAGTTGTATGCTTGGTAGATTATTTGATTCTATTTTTGTTCATTTTTGGTTTAATGGAGTTCTTTACTTTTTTTTGAAAAACTTATTTCGTGGAAAAAGTTTTTTTGATTAATTTCTGTTTGTTTTGTACTTACATAGTCTTTTTCAGGAAAAAAGACTGAGCCTCTTCTAAGGTTAAACAACCATCCCTTCCATAAAAACCTTAAATACCCCTGGATATAACTTAAAACCCTCGCCCCTAATCTTTGGGGGTTGTTTCCCAAAAGCATTGTTGTATGATATTTAGACTATTTTGAATAAAATGGCTGTCTGAAAATTTCTATTAGATGCATTTCAGGACAATACAACGTGTGTGTGTATGGGGGGGGGGGTAGCTGCCCTCCGATCACTTTGACTCTTAAAAGGAGCACTAGAGTGTCTGATTACCAATCCAATGAGCCCCCTTCAAAGTTTATATGACCATACTTTCTATAAAAACCGTATATACCCCAGGGCATAACTTACAACCCTTGCCCTGAGAGCTGGGGGAATTTTTCATCCTCAAAGACATAATTTCCAGAACTTTCAATTACGTTGAACAAAATGGCTATCTAAAAATTTTGATTGGAAGTGTTTGGGGAAATGATGAGCGTTGGGGGCATTTGCCTTCTGATCACTTTTGACTAGTAAAAAAGGCACCAGTCCTCTCAATTCCCTATCGAATGAGCCTTTTTAAAGCTTCTATGATAATAATTTATATAAGAACCTTTTATGCACAAAGGGCATAACGTACGAACCTTGTCCTGAGTGCATTGGGGGGGGGGGAGGGTTGTCATCCTCAAAGACATAATTTTCAGACCTTTAACTACGTTGAAAAAAATGGCCACATCAAAACATTGATCGGAAATGTTTGGGGAAATGATGGGCACAGGAGGGGGGGGGGGATTCTACCTCTTATTACTTTTCACTATTAAAAAGGAAAATAGCCCTCTCAATTTCTAATCGAATGAGCCCCTTTTGAAGTTTTTACGACAACACTTTCTATAAAAACCTTATATGCCCCCAGGGCATAACTTACAAACTTAACCCTGAGGGCTGTGGGGGGTTGTCATACTCAAAGACATAATTTCTAGACCCTTCAACTACGTTCAACAAAATTGCTATATCAAAATATTGATCGGAAGCGTTTGGGGAAATGATTGGCGTTGGGGGGGGGGCATTCGCCCTCAGATCGCTTTTGACTATAAATGAGGCACTAGCCCTCTCAATTCCCAATTGAATTAGCCCTTTTCAAAGTTTCTACGACGACGCTTTGTATAAAAACCTCATATGCCCCCAGGATATAACTTACAACCTTTGCAAAGGGGCTGTGGGGGGGTTTGTAATCCTCAAAGGCATAATTTTCGGATGTTTCAACTACGTTGAACAAAATAGCTATCTACAAATTTTGATTGAACGTGTTGGGGGAAATGGTGGGCGTCATGGGAGGGTTAGTTGCCCTCAATTTCCAATCGAATGTGCCTTTTTGAAGTTTGTACAACAACACTTTCTATAAAAACCTTAAATGCCCCAGGGCAGAACTTACAAGGCCCTTGCCTTGAGGATTGTGGGGGGGGTGTGTCATCCTCAAAGACCTAATTTCCAGAACTTTAAACTACGTTGAACAAAATGGCTATCTCAATATTTTGAGTGGATGTGTTTGGAGAAATGGTGGGCATGAGAGGGGAGTTAGTTGTCCTTCAATCACTTTCGACTGCTAAAAAGGGCACTGGCCCTTTCAATTTCTAATAGAATTAGCCCTTTTTGAAATTTCTACAACAACGCTTTCTATAAAAACTTAATATATCCCCAGGGTATAACTTACAACGTTTACCTTGAGGGCTCTGGGGGCTTGTCATCCTCAAAGACCTAATTTCCAGAACTTTCGACTATGTTGAAAAAAGGGCTATCTCAAAATTTTGCTTGGATGTGTTTGGGGAAATGGTGGGCTCCAGAGGGGGGTTTGTTGCCTCCAATCACTTTCGACTATTAAAAAGGACACTAGCCCTTTCAATTTCCAATTGAATGAGTTCTTTTTGAAGTATGTACGACAAGACTCTCTATAAAAACCTTGTGAGCCCCCAGGGCATAACTTAAAACCCTTGCCCTGAGGGCTGTGGGGGAGGGGGATGTGTTGTCATCCTCATAGACATAATTTCCAGAACTTTCAAGTGCTTTGAAAAAAATGGCTATCTCAAAATTTTGATTGGATGTGTTTGGGGAAATGGTGGGCGCGATAGGGGGGTTAGTTGCCCTCCAGTCACTTTTGACTATTAAAAAGGGTTCTAGCCCTATAATATTCCAATTGAATGAGCCCTTTTTGAAGTTTCTACGACAATGCTATCTATAACAAACCTTGTATGCACCCTGGGCATAGCTTACAACCCTTGCCGTGAGTAGTGCGGGGGGTTTGTCACCCTCAAAGACATAATTTCCAGAACTTTTAACAACATTGAACAAAATGCCTATATCAAAACTTTGATTTGATGTGTTTGGGGAGATGGCGGGCGTGAGAGGGGGTTGGGTGCTCTCCAATCACTTTCGACTATTAAAAAGGGCACTAGCCCATTCAATTTCTAATCAAATGAGCCCTTTTTGAAGTTTCTACGAAAATGCTTTCTATAAGAACCTTATATGCCAACAGGGCAAAACTTGCAACCCTTGCCCTAATGGCTCTGAGGGGGTTATAATACTCAAAGACCTAATTTCCAAGAACTTTCAACTATGTTGAACAAAATGGATATCTCAAAATTTTGATTGCCGGTGTTTGGGGAAAAGGTGGGCGTGAGAGGGGGTTAGTTGCCCTCCAATCACTTCCAACTATCAAAAAGCGCACTAGCCCTTTCAATTTCCAATTGAATGAGCCCTTTTAAGTTCCTACGACAACGCTTTCTATAAAAACCTTATATGCCCCTAGTTTATAACTTACAACCCTTGCCCTGAGGGCTGTGGGGGGAGTTTTCGTCCTCAAAGACCTAATTTCCAGAACTTTCGACTACGTATAACATAATATCTATCTCAAAATTTTAATTGGAAATGTTTGGGGAAATGGTGGGCGTAAGGCGAGGGTTAGTTGCCCTCCGATCACTTTCGACTATTACAAAAGGCACTAGCCCTTTGAATTTGAAATCGAATGAGTCCTTTTCGAAGTTACTATGACAACAGTTTCTACTAAAACCTTTTATGCACCAAGGCATAACTTACAACCCTTGCCCTGAGGGCTCTGGGGGGGGGGGGGGGGGGAGTTTCCTCCTCTAAGACATAATTTCCAGATCTTTCAACTACGTCGAACAAAATGGCTATCTCAAAATTTTGAAGGGATAGGTTTGGGGAAATGGTGGGCGTGTGTGTTAGTTGCCTTCCAATCACTTTCGGCTATTAAAAGTGTAAAAGCCCTTATAATTTCCAATCGAATGAGCCCTTTTTAAAGTTTCTAGGACAACTCCTACGATAGGAAGTGCCCTGGTCTAAAAGAAATAAACCAAAACCCCTCCGAAGTTTAAACGATCACCCTTTCTATATATACCTTGTATGCCCCCAAATCATAACTTACAACCCTGAATGCTGTTGGTGGGTGGGGGGTCATCCTCAAAGACAAATTTCCGGATCTTCAAACTACGTTGAACAAAATAAATGTCTCAAAATTTGATGGGACGTTTTTGGGAAATGGTGGGCTTGGGAAGGGGGTTAGTTGCCCTCCCAAAGGGCACTAGCCACTCCAATTTCCAATCTAATGAGCCCCTTTCGAAGTTTCTACGACAACTCCTTCGATACGAAGTCCCCTGGTATGGAGAAAAAAAAAAAAAAAAAAACACATAATGGCCACATCGTTCTTGTGGCCACATCGCTAGCGCGCTACCTATGATTTTTTTCCCAGAGGCACTTCATATGGAAGGGGTCGTCGTAGAAACTTCAAATGGAGATCATTCGATTGGAAATCGAGAGTTCTAGTGCGATTTTTAATAGTCGAAAGTGATTGGAGGGCAACTACCCCCCCCCCCCCACGCCCATCATTCCCCCAAACACATCCAATCAAAATTTTGAGATGGCCATTTTGTTCAGCGTAGTTGACTTTCAGATAGAAAATATATTTTTGAGGAGGGTACTCCCCCACAACCCTCAGGGCAAGGGTTTTAAGTTATGCCCTGGGGACATATAAGTTTTTATAGAAGGCGTTGTCGTAGAAACTTCAAAACAGGCTCATTTGATTGGAAATTCAAAGGACTAGTGCCCTTTTTAATAGTCAAAAGTGATTGGAGGGCAACTAGCCCCGCTCTCACGCCCCTCATTTCCCCAAACACATCCAATCCATATTTTGAGATAGCCATTTTGTTCAGCGTAGCTGATTTCCAAATAGAAAATATGTTTTTGAGGAGGACACTCACCCACAACCCTCAAGGCAAGGGTTTTAAGTTATTCTCTAGGGGCATATAAGGTTTTAATAGAAGGCGTAGTCGTAGAAACTTCAAAAAAGGCTCATTCGATCGAAAATTCAAAGAGCTAGTGCCTTTTATAAAAGTCGAAAGTGATTTGAGGGCAACTAACCCCCCTCTCACGCCCACCTTTTCCCCAAACACATCCCATCAAAATTTTGAGACAGCCCTTTTATTAAACGTAGTTTTAAGTTCTGAAAATTAGGTCTTTGAGGATGACAACTCTCCCACAGCCCTCAGGGCAAGGGTTGTAAGTTATGCCCTGGGGACATATATAGTTCTTATGGAAGGGATACTCGTATAAACTTCAGAGAAGGCTCATTTGATTGGAAATTAAAAGTTCTAGTTCACTTTTTAAGCGTTAAAAGATATTGGAGTGCAACCAGCTCCCCCCCTCCCAAACCCTATTTTCCCAAATGCATCCAATAAAAATTTTAAGACAGATATTTTGTTAAAAATAGTTCAAAGATCATATAACAAAATTCCGCTGTCAACACAACCCACCAGGGCCCGGGGGCAGGCGTTGTAAGTTATGCCCTGGGGGAATATATGGGTTTTATGGAAGGGATGCTCGTATTAACTTCAAAGAGGGATCATTTGATTGGAAATTGAAAGTTCTAGTTCACTTTTTAAGAGTCAAAAGAGATTGAATGGCACCTAGCCCCCCTCCACGCCCTTTTCTCCTCAACACACATCCGATAAGAACTTAGAGATAGCGTTTTTTAAATAGTTCAAAGACAATATAAAGAAAACTCAGGGGTCTACACAACCCTCAGGGCCCTAGGGCAGGTGTTGTAAGTCATGCCCTGGGAGAATATATGGTTCTTATTGAAGGGATGCTCGTAAAGAACTCAGAGATACTTTATTTGGTTGGAAATTGAAAGTTCTAGTTAAGTTTTTTAGTGTCAAAAGAGATTGGAGGGCAACTAGCCCCCCCACGCCCCTTTACCCCAAATGCACTTAAATTGAATATGCAAATCAAGCTTGAAACTAACAAAAATCACCACAAACAAGAGTTTGGGTATGACCTCCTTCTCTCACTGTAAAAGTCTAAAACCTACTGTGTCATTGGCGCTTTACTGAAAACTATATGCGTCTTGAACAGTCTTGGAAAGTATAAACAACATCAAATTGAATATTTGATGTATAATGATATTAATTGTTGAAAGATCCATCAGTTCAAGAATTTATTTCACTGTAAATGTATTTTTATTTTCAATACTGTAAGAACTGAAAATGAAAGTAATTGTAATATAATCCATTTTCAGTAAAGCGCGTATGACGCAGTAGACTTTTGGTTTTTATTTACAGTTAGGAAAGGAGGCAGTATTCAAACACTTGTTTGTAGGGAAACTATATTCTTCTTTAACAACTTTAAAAAGAGCAAATAAATTAAACTGAATATTTGATGTATAATGATATTAATTGCTGAAAAATCATCAGTTCAAAATGTTACTATAATTTTAATGTTTATTTTCAATATTAAGTATAAAAGTAAATATTTGTCATAAAATTGGTTTTCAGTAAAGCGCCAATGACGCAGTAGGTTTTAGACTTTTACAGTGAGAGAAGGAGCCATACCCAAACTCTTGTTTGTGGTGATTTTTGTTCGTTTCAAGCTTGATTTGCATATTCAATTTAAGTTTCACTCGTTTTAAGGTTTATTTATTAATTTACATTAATATCTATTGTATGTTTGATTGCATTGATTGTTTATTTAATTTCTGTTCGTTTTAAGTTTCATTTATACTTCAATAGGAATTTTTTTTTTCGTTTTAAGCTTGATATTCATGTTCAATCTAAGAATTACTCGCTTTAATATATATTTATTCATTTATATTATTACCTGTTGTATGTTTTGCTATGATTGCTATGATTGTTTATTTAATTTCTGGTCCGTTTTGGGTCTCATTTATTCTTTAATAGTAATTTCTGGTCGTCTTGAGTTTAAATTTTAAAAGGTATTTGTATATGCTGAGCTTAAGTTTAAAATGGCCTTTACTTTTCTTTGAAAAACTTATTTTTCGGAAAGTTTTTTTTTTAATTAATCGCTATAAAAGGCCTTACGGCTCCAATGTTTTATTTTTTTTTTCCCAGAGGTGCTTCATATGGAAGGGGGCGTCGTAAAAACTTCAAAGGGGGTTCATTCGATCAGAAATCGGGAGTTCTAGTGCCCTTTTTAAGGGTCAAAAATGATTGGAAGGCAATGAACACCCCTTCCATGCCCACCATTTCCCCAAACACATCCAATCAAAATTTTGAGATTGCCATTTTGTTCTACGTAGTTGATTAACAGTTATAAGTTATTTTTTGAGGAGGAAACTCCCCCACAGCCCTCAGGGCAAGGGTTGTAAGTTATGCCTTGGGGGCATATAAGCTTTTTATAGAAAGCTTTGTCGTAGAAACTTCAAAAAGGGCTCATTCGATTGGAAATTGCCCAAAGTTAAAGGCTAGTGCCGTTTTTAATAGTCGAAAGTGATTGGAGGGCAACTAACCCCCCTCTCACGCCCATCTTTTCTCCAAACGCATCCAATCAAAATTTTGAGATATCCATTTTGTTCAACGTGGTTGAAAATTCTAAAAATTAGGTCTTTGAGGATGACAACCCCCCAAAGCCCTCAGGGCAAGGGTTGTAAGTTGTCCCCTGGGGGGATATAAGGTTTTTATACAAACCGTTGTCGTGGAAACTTCAAAAAGGGCTCATTCGATATGAAATTTAAATGGCTAGTGCCCTTTTTCATAGTCGAAAGTGATTGGAAGACAACTAACACACCTTCCACGCCCACCATTTCCCCAAAACACATCCAATAAAATTTTTGAGATAGCCATTTTGTTCAACGTAGTTGAAAGTTCTGGAAATTATATCTTTGAGCTTGATAATTCCCCCACCTCCAAGGTCTTCAGGGCAAGGGTTATAAATTATGCCCTTGGGACATATATGGTTCTTGTGGAAGGGATGCTCGTATAAACTTCAGAGAGGGCTCATTTGATTGGAAATTGAAAGTTCTAGTTTACTGTTTAAGCCTCAAAAGATATTGGAGGGTAACCAGGCCCCGAGTTCTTTTTTCCCAAATGTATCCGATAAAATATTTTAGATAGCTATTTTTTTAAAAAATAGTTCAAAGATCATATAACAAAATCTCCGGTGTCGACACAATCCCCCAGGGCCCAGGGGCAGACGTTGTAATTTATACCCTGGGGGTTTACATGGTTCTTATGGAAGGGATGCTCGTGTAAACTTCAAAGAGGGCTCATTTGATTGGAAATTCAAAGTTCTAGTTCACTTTCTAAGAGTCAAAAGAGATTGAGTGCACCTAGCCCCCCCCCCTCCACGCCCTTTTTTCTCAAACCCATACTCTACGAACAATGAGATAGCCATTTTTAAAAAAATAGTTCTAAGACCATATAAAAAAACTCTGGGGTCAACAGAGCCCCCGGGGCCCGAAGGCAGGCGTTGTAAGTTATGCCCTGGGGGAATATATGGTTCTTATGGAAGGGATGCTCGTAAAAACTTCAAAGAGGGCTAATTTGATTGAACATTGACAGTTCTAGTTCAGGTTTTGAGATTTAAAAGAGATTTTAGGGCAACAAGCCCCCCCACGCCCTTCTTTCCCGAATGCCTCCGGTAAAAATTTTGAGATAGCCATTAAGTTAAAAATTGTAAGTTATGCCTGGGGCATTTATGGTTCTTATGAAAGGGATACTCGTATAAACTTCAGAGAGGCTCATTTGATTGGAAATTGAAAGTTCGAGTTCGCTTTTTAATATTCAAAAGACACCCAAGGGCAACTATCCCCCCTAACTGTTTTTTTTCCAAACAGGTCTAATAACAATTTTGAGATAGACATTTTGTTTGAAAAAAATAGTTTAAAGGTCGCATAAGAAAAACTCCAGTGTCAATACACCCACCCCCACCAGGGCCCGGGAGAAGGCGTTCTAATTTATGCCCTAATAGTATGTATGGTTCTTATGAAAGGGATGCTCGTATAAACTTCATAGAGGGCTCATTTGATAGGAAATTGAAAGTCCTAGTTCACTATTAAGAGTCAAGAGATTTAAGGACAACTAGCCCCCCATGCCCTTTTTTCACCAAATCCATCTGGTACAAATTTTGAGATAGACAGTTTCTTTTTAAATTGTTCAAAATTGGATAACAAAAAATCCGGTGTCAACACAACCCCGCAGGGCCCAGGGGGTAGGCATTGTAAGTGTTGTCCTGGAGGCGTGTATGGTTTTTATGAAAGGGATGCTCGTATAAACTACAGAGAGGGCTCATTTAATTGGAAATTGAAAGTTCTAGTTCACTTTTTAAGAGTCAAAAGATATCCGAGGGCAAGTGGCCCTGCCCCCTTTCCCCACACACCCTTTTTTCACAAGCCTATCCGATAAAATTTTTAAAATAACTATTTCAGTAAAAATAATTCAAAGGTCAGATAAGAAAAACTCCTGTGTTGACGCAATCCCCCATGGCCCGCAGGCAGGCGTTGTAATTAGTGCTCTGGGGGCATATGTCGTTTTTATGGAAGGGATGCTTGTATAAACTTCGGAGAGGGTTCATTTGATTGAAAATTGAAAGTTCTCGTTCACTTTTTAAGAGTCAAGAGATTCAAGGGAAAATAGCCCTCGCCCCTCCACGCTCTAGATGCATCAGATAAAATTTTTAAATAGACATTTTGTTAAAAATAGTTCAAAGTTCAGATAACAAAAACTTGGGTGTCGACACAGCTCCCCAGGGCCTGAGGGTAGGTGTTATAAGTAATGCTCTGGGGGCATATATGGTTGTTATGGAAGGGATGCACGTATAAACCTCATAAAGGGCTCATTTGATGGGAAATTGAAAGTTGTAACTCACTTTTTAAGAGTCAAAAGTGATCAGAGGGCAGCTAGCCTCCCCCCACACTCCATTTATTTTTTTCCCAGATACAGTTCATATAGAAGGGGTCGTCGTATAAACTTCAACGGGGGCAAACTTTTTCACTTTGATATTGTTACTTTGATACCAGTTTTAATACTTTGATGAAGACTTGATTTTCTTAAAAGTTTGATTTTAAAATAAGGACTTTTTAAAAACTTGAAACTTTTTGCAATCAAAAACGAACAAAAATCAATTTAAAAAAAACTTTCCGAAAAATTAGTTTTTCAAAGAAAATTAAAGGCCATTTTAAACTTAAGCTCAGCACATACAAACACCTGTTAAAATTCCAACTCAAAACGACCAGAAATTACTATTAAAGTATAAATGAAACCCAAAACGAACAGAAATTAAATAAACAAACATAGGAAAAACATACAACAAGTAATAATATAAATGAATAAATAGATCTTAAAGCGAGTAATGCTTAGGCTGAATATGAAAATCAAGCTTAAATTGAAAAAAATATTTGGCTATTGAAGCATAGATGAAACTTAAAACGAACAAAAATTAAATAAACAATCAATGCAAACAAACATACAATAGATATTAATGTAAATGAATAAATAAATCTTAAAACGAGTGAACCTTGAATTGAATATGCAAATCAAACTTAAAACGAACAAAAATCACTACAAACAAGAGTTTGGGTATCGCCTCCTTCTCTCACTGGAAAAGTCTAAAACCTACTGCGTCATTGGCGCTTTACGGAAAACTATATGCGTCTTGAACAGTCTTGGGAAGTATAAACAACATCAAATTGAATATTTGATATACAATGATATTAGTTGTTGAAAGATCCATCAGTTCAATAGTTTTTTTCACTCTAATTTTATTTTTATATCAAATGCTGTAAGAATTGGAAAAGAAAATATTTGTAATATAATTCGTTTTCAGTGAAGCGCCAGATGACGCAGTAGGCTTTTGGTTTTTATTTACAGTTAAGGAAGGGGGCAGTATCCAAACTCATGTTTGTAGTAAAATTATATTCGTCTTCGAAAACTTTAGAAAGAACTAACAAATTAAACTGAATATTTGATGTATAATGATACTAATTGCTGAAAGCTCATCAGTTCAAAATTTTAATATAATTTTAATGTTTATTTTCAATATTAAGTACAAAAGAAAATATAAGAAAATATAATGTCTCAAGATATTAAGCGCTGAAAGCTCATCAGTTCAAAATTCTGCTATAATTTTAATGTTTATTTTTAATGTTCAGTACAAATAAAATATTTGTAATAAAATTGGTTTTCAGCGCCAATGACGCGGTAGATTTTAGACTTTTACAGTGAGAGAAGGAGGCGATACCCAAACTCTTGTTGGTAGCGATTTTTGTTCGTTTCAAGCCTGATTTTCATATTCAATCTAAGTTTTCACTCGTTTTAAGATTTATTTATTCATTTAGATTAATATCTATTGTATGTTTGTTTGCATTGATTGTTTATTTAATTTCTGTTCATTTTAAGTTTTATTTATACTTCAATAGCAAAATATTTTTTTTCGTTTTAAGCTTGATTTTCATATTCAACCTAAGCATTATTCGGTTTAAGATCTCTTTATTCATTTATATTATTACTTGTTGTATGTATTTCCTATGATTGTTTATTTAATTTCTGTTCGTTTTGGGTTTCATTTATTCTTTAACAGTAATTTCTGGTCGTTTTGAGTTTGAATTTTAACAGGTATTTGTATCTGCTGCGCTTAAATTTAAAATGACCTTTGCTTTTCTTTGAAAAACTAATTTTCAGAAAGTTTTTTTAAATTAATTTTTCGTAACAAAAGTATTGTAGCTTGTAAGTTTTAGCTAAACCTCAAAGACTGAAACTAAACATCTAAAGATTGCACATGTTTTTTGGTAACTGGGATTCAACGTAATATTTGTTGTTTTCGTCACTTTTAAGAGCTAATATAGGGCTCAAAATATCAATATTTTTTCTAAAATATTTAGTGATATTCCAAAAAACCTTCTGTTGTACAATCATAGTCGCAGTAGCAGTTAAAACCCTTTAAAGGATAAACCTTTGCTCATAGTAACTGAAATTAGAATGTAGGCATTTAAAAAACAAACCGTCCAGTGATAAAACATTTAGTTAATACTGATTCGGAAATGATACTTTTTATTAAGATTACAATTCACTCTTGCAATATTTTTCAGGAAGTCAGAAAAAGACCCTGAAACCCCTTAAACATTATATCAAATCAAAATAGAAGTATATAAATGAAATCCTTATCGCCAGAAACCCATAACAAGAAATCTTATCTTGAAATGCAAAGGAAGTAATTTTTTGTGTGTGCTTGTTTCGCACAATCTTACAAATACAGAGAAATATTATCAGTCAATTTTTTTGTGCAAGTTTTATAAATATATGTTGCACAGGTTGACAACGACTTCCTTTAGCTTAAAGTTTGAATTTGTGCTTAATTTTCATAAACAAATTAGTTTTTCAAAATTATAAAATTGCGCTAGCACTGAAAACTGAGCATAGCATAAAGCTACCCTAACATTTCAGTTGCCACATTATCCAAAAACTAAATAGAATATAGTATTGTTATCTGAAAAATCCTTGTGTTAATAATGAAAGTTTATCTCTGATTTCTTAATAGCTTTATCTTTTTGAAGTACGAGGAGTCTTTGGAAAGGAGATCCTAGGAATCAAGGATCAATTTAGCGGCGCAAAAAGAAAAAAAAAGGTCAAGCAAAGTTGCTTTTCATAAGAATCGAAGCATGATGGACTCAGTCTTTTGTTGGATCTTAGATGAAAGAAAAATCTGATAAAAGAAAACCTACTAAATGAGAATGTATTCGGAAATATCATTATTTGGATCAAGAAGGAAACTTCTGAGCCTTATAGAACCTCATAGATTCTGACGGCCTATCATAGCTTAATTACTCAATCGAACGATTTTTGGAGAATTTAGGAGCAACATTAATTTAGTTCAGGAAAACAGCAATGGAGACAGAAGAAAACAAATTTTGTTAGCTTTGATTCATCTGGTAGAAAATGTTTTTTTTTTTCCAGTCATTCAATAATGGCTCGTGATTAGCCTACACGCTTTAGTACATATCTTAATGCTCTTAGTTCGTATTTTAATAATAATATTAATAATAATTGTAATAATGAAAAAATGTATCACACACAGGCGAAACGCTTCGGCCTTTTCTTAGTTAAGAAGGAACTTAATTGTCACAATATTTTTGCTGACAATTAATTCAGTTTTGGTCAAAGTATACTTTAATTTAAAATAATACAAGTTAGTTGGTTAATTCTTGTTGTTGTTGATAAATAATTGGCTTCATTGAAATAGTAGACGTAGTCACAGTCGCAAATAGTCCAAAGCTGCAAGTAGTCGCATTTGCAGCCATATTTGTAGAATCAATAGTGGTACTGAACGTGTAAAGGTCATATCCTTAACTACTCCTAATATGAAATAGATGTACCCTCTTGATAACCTGGATGCACATAGTGTCTTGTGATTTAGTATAACACCCCCTTCAGCATTCGCTCAAGGTTCAAGCACTGTTCAACACACCCTACAAGTTTCTACGTAATGTCCTAAGCTGTTTTTGTGATATTGCTGATACGCCCTTTTGACAATCAGCATGGATATAGTGTGTTTTGTTTTTGTTCAACATCCCCTTCAAAATTGCCCAAAAATAGTCTCAAAAGTATGTAATACCGGTTGCAAGCGGTCGCAAGTTTTTGCAGTTGGAAATATTCAAAGTCGCAGTTGCAACCAGTTGTATTTATAGAAACAGTAATAGTACTAGTAGTGGCATAGGAAGTTTCAATTGAATACCATTACTTGTTCCTAAAATATTGCTGTTATGCTCATTGTGACAACCTGCCTGTATATAATATGTTTTGGTTTTGCTTGCCAGTCCCCTAAACATTTTCTAAGAGTTTTGCCTTAATACCCTAAGACTTTTTGGAGACTCAGGATCAAACATGTCACCTCTTCCCAATAACCAACACTGTATGTAAACAATGACAACTTAAGTAATGTTCAACCCTTACCCCAAGGGGTTTTGAGGGTCATTTATCATCCCTGGAGGCATAGTAATTTGACTTATCGACTGTTTTAAATAAGATGGCTCTTTCAAAATTTTAATCAGATATCTTTGGGGGAGGGCAGCTAAAAAGGATTGGAAGGGGGCTACATACCTTTCAACCACTTTTTAATATACTCTTCAACATAACCTGAAAATTCAAAATTATTGCCATCAGCGGTTCTTGAAATATTGCAGATACACATTTTTGATAAGCTGGATACACATTGTATCTTTGGATTTAGTTTCAAATTACCCTCAACATTCTTTGAAGTTTTACATTAATATCCTTAACCTTTCTGAACACACCAAGACATCCCCCTTTTCCTAATGATAAATCCTGCATGTAAAAAAGGGCGAATTGCACAATTTACCATCCTTGATCTGGGGCTGTCGGTGGGCATTGCATTCTCGGATGCAGGGCTGTGGTGGGCATTGCATTCTCGGAGGCACAATTACTGGACTTTTTGAATGTTTTTAACAAAATCGCTTTTTTCAAATTTTTGATAAAGTATGAGGGAAGGACGAATATAAAAGTGCAATGGGGCTGGCTGACCTCCAATAGCTCTTCAACATTCCCCTCAATATCCCCTGAAAAGTTTCAACTGAACACCTTCAGCAATTCCTTAGATATTGCCGAGCTTCCCTTTTGGTTTTTATTTCTGCTCATCTTAGGTTTTATAACTGAACTTTACTTTTCTTTCAAGTTTGTTTGAAATCATTTTACACAATAATGTCATACAAAAGCAACAAATGTTATGCACAGTGTTTTTTTTAATTAACCCTGTTTTGTCACATGGCTGTGGCATCGAGCTGAAAGTTCTGGATTGCTTAGGGGAGGGGGGTGAATGGGACTTCAAGTTTTATGTTTGAGAGAAAAGCTCAAGCTTCTTTTCTTTTGTTCAAAGAAAATAGCAGTATACGCTAAGGTTTATTTTCTTTTTTTATGCCTGTCGTCCAAAATATTCTTTAGCAAGTCCCTTTATTATTATTTCCATCTTCCGTTTTATTATCTAGGAACTCTATATTATTTTATATATTTTACAGGGGCTTGCTGCACTCTGTGGTTGTCTCTTGAATTTTTAAGACGGGAAAACACAAATACTGCTTTATTAACCCGCTCATTGTTCAAGTTCTATTAAATAATATTTTCATTCTTGCAGAAAAAATGTAAGTTCTTGTCTCAGCTAAAACAGGCACAAGAAGAAACCTTCAGGTAATCATTTCTTTTAAAGAAATTGATTGTTACGGGTAACAGTATTATGAAAATTTACTTTAAAAAAGTCTTAAACTCGCTTTCAGAAGTGCAGCTAATACCAGTAAAAACAAAACAAAATGGCAATAGGAAATAGAAGAAAGCCAATCGTTCTTTTACATAAATTAATTGACAAATTTTTCTCTTTTCTCTACGTTTATAGAATGATTTTCGTTATAGAAAATTTTCTCTATGTTTAAGTTAGGTTCATTTAGCTTAGGTTAAAAAGAGCGCTCATGTTAACCTAAGTTAAATGAACCTAGCTTAAACTTAGAGAAAATTGTTAGTTCTAAGAGAAATTTTTCGTCTTTGACAGAAAACTGGCTGCTATTAGAAAAAATTGTTACTACTAAGAAAAATCCCGCTACTTCCAAGAGAAATTTGATACTATTAAGTAAATGTGTGTTAGCATTAAGGAAAAAAGTTGTTACTTCGAAGAGAAAATTTGTTAGTGTTAAGAAAAACTAGCTAGTTCTGACAGAAAACTTGTTATCATAAACATAAAATTGTTACTTCTAAGAAAAATTTGCTATATTTGACGGAAAACTTGCAACTTCTAACGGAAAAATTGTTATCATTGACGAAGTTTGTTACTTCTAAGAGAAATTTGTTATCTTTGAGGGAAAACTTGGTGCTATTAGAAAAAACTTGTTATTATTAAGAAAACAACCTTTTACGTCTAAGAGAAATTTGATAGTGCTAAGGAGAAGTTTGTTAGTATTAGGGAAAAGATTGTTACTTCAATGAGAAAATTTTTTAGTGTCAAGGAAAACTTGCCACTTCTGACAAAAAAATTGTTATCATAAACAAAAAAAATTGTTACTTCTAAGAGATATTTAATATCTTTGACGGAAAACTTGCTGTTATTGGAAAAAATTTGTTGCTATTAAGGAAAAAGTGTTACTTTCAAGAGAAATTTGATGATATTAAGCAAAACTTTGTTAGTATTAAGGAAAAAAGTTGTTACTTTGAAGAGAAAATTTTTAGTGTTATGAAAAAATTCCTACTTCTGTCATAAAATTTTTTATCATAAACATAAAATTGTTACTTCTAAGAGAAATTTGTTATCTTTGACAAAAAACTCACTACTTCTAACGGAAAAAATGTTATCACTGACGAAAACATTGCTACTTCTAAGAGAAATTTGTTATTTTTGATGGAAAACTTGGTGCTATTAGAAAAAATTTGTTACTGTTAAGAAAAAACCTGTCACTTCTAAGAGAAATTTGATCGTGTTAAGTGAAACTTCGTTATTATTAAGGAAAAAGTTGTTACTTTGAAGAGAAAATATGTTAGTGTTAAGGAAAACTTGCTACTTCTGACAGAAAACTTGTTATCAGTAACAAAAAATCGTTACTTCTAAGGAAAATTTGGTATCTTTGACAGAAAACTTGCAATTTCTAACAGATAACTTGTTATCACTGACGAAAAAATTGTTAATTCTAAGAGAAATTTGTTGTGTTTGACGAAAAACTATGCGGTATTAGAAAAAAATTGTTACTGTTAAGAAAAAATCTGTTACTTCTAAAGTAAATTTGATAGTGTTAAGTAAAAGGTTGTTGGTATTAAAAAAAAGTTATTACTTCGAAGAGAAAATTTGTTGGCGTTTAGGAAAACTTGCTACTTCTGACAGAGAACTTGTTATCATAAACGGAAAAATTGTTATTACTGACGAAAAAATTATTACTTCTAGCATAATTTTTTAACTTTGACGGTGAACTTGCTGCTATTAGAAAAAATTGTTACTATTAGGACAAAACCTGTTACTTGCAAGAGAAATTTGGAAGTGTTAAGTAAAAGTTTGTTAGTATTAAGGAAAGATGTTGTTATTTCGATGAAAACATTTGTTAGTGTTAAGAAAAACTTGTTGTTTCTGACAGAAAACTAACAAATACTGAAAGAAACGGAGCATTTCATTAAAAGTCCTTCAAAGATACCTCTTAAAACGTTTTAAATGTACAGTTAATATCAACTCGCTCGGAGAGAGGCGTACTGGTACCATATGGGTGATGAAGGGGGGTGGGTGATGCCCTGGTGGCGTGGATTGCTTTGTGGGGGTATCATGATAGGCTTGGTTTGCAAAACTTAAATTATGGGATTTAACTGCATAACTTTTAATATAAAATAACTGAAAAATGTCTTAGGAACGTTGACGTGGGTGTCAGGGGGACAGCCAAGCAATGTAATTGGGGGGTAACTACAGCTTAAAAGTTAAGGTGGAGGGGTTAAAGAATTTTTCCGTGGAGGAGGGTGAAAATCTAACAAATACTTTAAGAAACGATGCGTTTGATTAAGTTCTATAAAGATACCCACATGGGTGATGAAGGGGGTGGGTGATGCCCTGGTGGCGTGGAGTGTTTTGTGGGGCATCGTGATAGGCTTGGGTTGCAAAAACTTGAATTACGGGATTTAACTGCAGAATTTTTATTATAAAATAACTGAAAAATGACGTGGGTGTCAGGGGGACAGTCAAGCAATGTTATTGTGGGGTAACTACAGCTTAAAAGTTAAGGTGGAGGGGTTAAAGAATTTTTCCGTGGAGGAGGGTGAAAATCTAACAATTACTTTAAGAAACGATGCATTTCATTAAGTCCTATAAAGATACCTCTTAAAACGCTTTAAATATACCACTAATATCAGCTCGCTCGGGGAGGGGGGGGGGTCTGTTGAAACATGGGTGATGGAGGGGGGGGGGGTGATGCCATGGTGGTGTGTAGTGTTTTGTGGGGCTTCATGATAGGCTTGGGTTGCAAAAACTTGAATTACGGGATTTCAACACATAATTTGTATATGAAATAACTGAAATATGTCTTAGGAATGATGAAGGGGGTGTCAGGGGGACAGTCAAGCAATGTCATTGTGGGGGGAATTACTTGGAGCAACATGTTCTACAGCTTAAAAGTTAATGTAGAGGTGTTGAAGTATTTTTTCCATGGAGGAGGGGAGAATCGAACAATTACTCAAAGAAACGATGCATTTCATTAAAAGTCCTTCAATCATTCCTCTTAATATGGTTTAAATGTATCGATAATATCAGCTCGCCCTATCAAAATGATTCTTAGGGGAGCAGCCGTATATTATCACGATAGTGTGAAATCTAGTATCCCACAAAAAGAAAAAATATGTTTTCTTTTTATCATTATAAATACCTTGTCAATGATTGTTTCTGAAAATCAATATTCCCCGGCTTTGGGCCAAATGCTGCAGGTGCATGGAAAAACAATGGCGCTTGTTAGGGAATACCTGTGACATCAAAGGGATTGTGTTATTTACTGAAAGTATTTCTTTAATACAGAACATTAGAAATAGATTGGTCGTTCTGTCAGTTAAGGCACAAATCCGTTGGATGGGAATGGCCTTTTGAGTCCTGGGGGAGTCAAGAACTAAAGAAAAAAAGCGTTGAACGTTTCGAGTGAAAAAAATAAATAAAAAGCTATTAAGTTAAAGAAAGAAAAATGCTTTGAGCGTTTCGGACGAAAAATAAAATGTTAAAAAGGGCATTAACTGGCAGTGATGGTTGCGTAATCATTGCGTGACCTTACATAAATTGTGCATTGTTATTAAGTTAAAGAAAGAATAAATGTGTTGAACGTTTCGGGTGAAAAATGGAAATGTCAAAAAAGTATTACGTGACAGTGATACACAATCATTACGTCAGATGTGTACTGTTGTTAAGTTACAAGCGGGGATTGCCCGTTGGTTCCTGACGCAGGGTTCCATAAAATTGTGTCAAGCATATTAGACCTGACTGATTGAAACGGGGTAAGTTGTGTGACGTCATTTGAGTCCAGAGGGGTGTGTCATGGGAGTCTTGCCAACTGTTTTCCCTTTAATAGAACCGGTGACCGCATCGCGTAGGTGTGATGGCCTGAGGGGCTGGTAGCTCCATTTATCTGACCCTTTAAAGCGTGAAAGTGTTTCGCGTGATGTAACATGCGTTTGAAACGGGAGTGTGTCACGTGACGTAGTAGGGCTCCGTCTAAAATCCAATTCCATTTTCCCTATGGCTGTCCTGACGTCAGAGGGCTCCCAGGGAATAGCCTAATGCCTTTAAAAAAAGTGTTCGGATAAGGATTTGAAGGGGGTGGGCCCTTGTCGGAAGCAGAGTGGCAATACTACTTATATTTTCTCTTCGTAAGTCTGTTTTACCCAGTGTATATTCCCAAAAAGTTGCAAGACGATTGGAGACAAGACAAATTTAGTCCTTAGTTGGACGTAAAGAAAAATATGACCAATTTTTTAAGTATTCTCTATTTACTTTGATTTTTTTTATCTCTGTGTACATGTCCTGTGTGTTTCAAATCACTATGAGAAAAAATTATTCTTTTTTGGATATTCTTGTCTCAGGAATTGTTGCAATCGTTTTTTAAACTACTTCTGTTTTTATTTGCAGAACCAACAGGACCTTATTTGGATCATTCCACATACCTTGCAAGTTGGAGCGGCAAAAACAGCATTTTTGGTCCAGTTTTTGGGGTCAAACATCCATAGAACCAAACTTAAAAATTTTGGTATTTTTAGTGAGGTCTAACTGGGATTGTCTGCAAATTTTGTAAAGTTAAAGCCTATTTGAAACGATTTTTTCTAGCGCTGCTTTGCACGTCCCGAATCAATAGAGTCAAAATAAGTTTCAATTTCCTTTCTGCAAAGGGGTCTGTTGGGGTTCCACCCCTTGTTTCTTTTCTTTTTAGAGAAATGACCTATTTTCTTTTATGTAATTATATTTCTCTACAAGATAATTTTAATCACAAGTTGAACTCTGGTTGCTAAGCTAGATTGTTTCAAAATAGGTAAGCTTTGAAGTTAAATTCCATTTTGGTCTTCCGGGTCTGGGCCATTGAAAGACAAAATTACGCAAAAGTAGAATGGATTTGGATGTTGGTTTAGAGGATTGGCCAGGCCAAGCGAAGGTCGGCCCCTATGCAAAGTTTGTTGTACAGAACCAAAGTTTTATTAGCTAGTCTACATTGAGACCACGTTTGGGGGGGTCTGTTCTTTTAAGAGTTGATATATGTGTTTTGTCATGTGACCTTTTGGAAGATTACAAGTAAGCTATTTTCTACAGCTGTGTAGACTATTTTTTCCCGGAACCCAGATAGGAAAGGAAAAGAGTTGCGCTAAATACTGTCATTATCACATCTACAGGGGGTCGTTTACCTTCCAAGGAGATAGCTAGAGATTTTGAGTGGTGATCTGGGTTGGGTGCTCCCTTGTCCTTAGAGTTTGGCCATTTGACGTTCGATCAGGTTACCATACCCTGGGGAAGGGTATATTGTAATTCGGGTTCTAACATATCCTATATTTACAGAACCGTTGTGGTAAGCGCGGGCATCCCGCTATAATATTTGGCGCCATCACGGGCTTTCCTCTCCAGTAAGTGGTGTAGCACCATTTTTGTACCAATAAGTGGTGACACCTGCACCTTACCACACGAATACTGGTGACAGCGGTGGTTTACCACGCGAATACTGGTGGCAGCAAGAAAGGTCCTACCGGTAAATCTGATAGTAAAAGAATTCCGTGTTTTAGAAGAGACAAGTTAAATTAGTCTATATAGTAGCCTATTGTGGTTACATATAAAAAAAATCGCGAAGAGAAAAAATTAAGATTCCGAATATCTAAATGGGCTGTAGTAATAATAATATGAAATAAAAATTATGAATCAATATATCACGTGACTAATTAGCTTGTGAGACAAGGGAGGCTGCGTCACCCACTTAAAATTTTTCGCGGGAATAGTTAGACAGTAATAAGAAATAAAATTTAGGAATCAATATATCACGCGACAAATTAACTTGTGAAACAAGGGAGGCTGCGCCACCCACTTAAAATCGGCAAATTAAAACGCAACAAATTGTTCACGGAAAAACAAGAAGAGATATTGGTAAAAGAATTTTCATTTAGACTGAAGAAGTATTTTGAAGTTAAGTAAACCTTGAAATAATGGCGGAAAGAGGGAAGATTCATACAAGGTCAGAAAAGGGACAAGAGTTGAAAGAATTGGAGGTGAATTTGAAAAAGAACTACCGTGGTAAACCAAAAATCATATTCAGACCCACAATTGTATGTGACTCCCGCTTGAAATACCCTAAGAAAAACACCATCGGATGGAACCATATTTCACTCAGGGGGTGAAATAGACAATTCTGACACGATAGAGAAACCCAGATAAAAGATACAAATATGGGAGTAGAAAGAATACAATCGGAAAGGAGACAACCCGGTAATATGAGAAAACATGAAATAGAAACAGTGGCGATAATACATGAAGAAAAATCATTATATGAAAATACGAGTAAAACAAAACCAACTCACCCATCAGATGCTCTACAAAATGTAGGGGAGTTTCGGGTAAAAGAAAATATAGTTATAGAACGAACAGACTAAGAAATCGAATTAAGAGGATATAACGACAGAGAGAATCAGAGTAGGCCAAGTAGCAGGAGTAGTAGAAGCTCAATTTCCAGCAAGGGCTCGCGAAAAAGTACTCAAGTAGATATAACACAACAACTATTTAACTTCATGAAGGAAGAAAGAATAGCCAGAGAACAAAAAGAAGAGCCTGATAGAATAGCCAGAGAACGAAAAGAGAAGGAAGATAGAGAAGAAAAGAGAATATCAGAATAGCTAGAGAACAAAAAGAAGAGGCTGATAGAACAGCTAGAGAACGAAAGGAGGAGGAAGATAGAGAAGAAAGAGAAAGAGATAGAGTAGCCAAAGAAAAAATGGAGGAGGCAGATAGAGAGGAAAGAAAACACATAATGGAAATGATTGCAGGGCGAAATCCCCAAGAGCCTCAAAAATCGTCCACAGTAGAGGTAATGCAGGCAATAAACCTTCAACCAATGAAAGAAAATGAAGATGTACATTTATACATATACAATTAAAAAAAAAAAAACGGCGGTATTAAGCGGATGCCCGAGAAAAAACTGGGTGACATCAATACGGTCCATTCCTTAACTACAAAGCACAAACTGCTTTTAAGGTGTTACAGATGCACTGCTCAAGAGATTTTGAAAGACTAAAACAAGTCAGTTTTGAAAAGTTTCAACTAACCCCCGAGCACTTTCAAAGAAGGCTTAGAAGCGAAAGAAAACGAGACAACGAAACTTACAAAGAATTCGAGTATGAATTAAAAGAAATGTGTTTAAAATGGCTAGAGTTAGAAAATTACAGAATGTTAGAGGACCCAGAAGAAATAAAATACAAGATAACGGAAATAGTAGATAAAACAGTCATGGAACAGTTTTTAGAAAATACCTATCCAAATATGAGAATCTACTTAAAAGAGAAAAACCTACAAACAATTGTAGAAATGTCTGAATTAGCAGACCGGCACACTGAAATTAGGAGGGAGACATTCCCACCAAGAGCATGGCTAGGAGGAAGTGGTAGGAAAGAATACCCTTACATAGAAAATAAAATAATGCTAGCCAGATATGGCAAAGACAAACAGAATTAGCGTGCTACCATTGTAACTCCGTCGGCCACTATAGCACCAATTGCCCAAATAAAGACGTTAGAAAATACGGCCAAAAACAGTAACAGTATGATATTACCTATTTTAACTGTAATAAACGTGGACATTATGCCTGAGATTGCCGCAGCACGAACAAAAAATCATGACAATAACTACAGAAAAAGGAAGATGGGCCCAAGGGAAAACAGGACAATCCAAGAAACGATCGATATCACAACGATCGATCCCGAGAGAATGGGAAAAAGTTTTAGACGTATAAGAGAACCGCAAGGGTTAGAAACCCGGAAAATATGGAAACTTGCGCATTTGCAGAATCACACAAAGTATGTGGTGAACTAAATGGTAAGTCGGAAGAAATAGCTATCGATTCCTGTAGCGACCAAACCTATGTAAAGAAAGATTTAATAAAGAAAATTGACATAAACTATTAAAATAAAGTGGCAGCGCTATGCTACTATGGAGCAAAACATAAATGTCCGACGGCTCAGGTCATAATAGAAATCGCCAATAAAGAAGGAAATACGGTTAAAAAGGAATTAAAAGTAGGTGTTGTACCTACTCTTGCAGTAGTCGTTTTATTAGGGGGAGACTTCGGCAATATCGAAAACTTTCTTGCACTAAAAGCAACCTCCATGATTAAAAAAGTAAATGCGGTGACACGAAACCGAGAAAAAAAGAAAAGGGAGGCTGAGCCCCCCCCCCACTTTTGAAAATGATGATCAAAATATACAAAACCCATTTTAATTTAACGACGAGATGTTCATAAAAAATGCAAAACTAAGAAAACCTAAAAGCCGAAAAAAGGGCAGACAAAAAGGAATATAACCATAAACAAGAGGAATTATTGACCGTAGAAAGAGAACCAGAGAAAACCAAAGATGAACTTGCCGGAATACTCGGGGTGACGTAAGAAAAATTTGCAGAATTACAAACAAATGATAGAGACTACAGAAAAATAAAACTAGCACTAACGAATAAAAAAAAAAATCCGCAATCTAAACAGTTTTCCAGTGATGGAAAGCTACTTTAAAAAATAATGGAGACTGGGGAGAACCCTAGAAAATAACAACTTTTGGTACCGCATGAACGGAAAAAAGCGGTAACAAAATTAGCTCACTCGAGCCCAACGGGGGGACACATGGGATCCCAAAGAACAAGAGATAGAATCTTGCAGCTTTTTTGGTGGAAAGGATTAAGACAGGATATTATTAACTTTTGTAAAAGATGCAAAGATTGCCAATTATTCGCATACAAAAAACATAATGAAAAAGTTCTAATGAAAAAAATGCCCATTTTCGGTAAACTGTTTGAGAGAATTTCGATGGACATTGTAGGTCTACTCCCGAAATCTAGAGCGGGAAACAGATTCATTCCAGTTATTTATGATCTGGCTACGAGATACCCAGAGGCTATCCGAATGCGAACAGTAAAATCACCAAAAATCGCAGAAGAATAAGCGAAATATGTCTCACGTCACGGAATCCCAAAGGAAATTTTAACAGATAATGGAACCAATTTTATATCGACATACATTCGAAAATTATACGAAATTCTTGGCATTAAACAAGTATTAACTACTCCATTCCATCCTCAGACAAATGGAATGACAGAAAGATTTAACGGAACCCTAATTAGTATGTTGAGACGTTTTGTAAGAGACGACGTAAATCAATGGGACAAAATTCTTCCTTATGTCCTTTTTGCACACAGAGAAACTCCAAACCCAGCTACAGGGTTCTCCCCATTTGATTTAATATATGGGACAAACCCAAGGGGGGTGTTATATATTTTAAAGGAAGCATGGGAGAATGATGAGAACAATGAAGAAACAGTGATAACACACTTGCTATCACAGCGAGAAAAACTGCATAAATACCATGAAATTGCCAAGCACGCACCGGGGGATTTCACAGAAAAAACAAAAATATGGTACAATAAATCTGCCTGAATGCGCGAATTTGCGGAAGGGGATGAAGTCCTCATATTTCTACCGGACGGAAATAATAAATTGGAAGTAAGATCGAAGGGACCATTTAAGATGAAAAGAAAACGAATAATGTAAATTATATGATAGAATTAGATGGAGCAAGAAAAAAGGAAGAAGTTTACCATTTGAATTTACTGAGGAAATTTAACAAAGCGAATGAAAAGGAAAGCCACAAAGATCCGCAGAAGCGCTGCCTCACGATTTTGACCTCAGAAAATGACGAGGAAAGTGCCCCTTTGGGTACAAAAGACCCTGCGGAAACACATATAATTGCCATTGAAAGAGTTTTGTCAGAAACGCATCTGAGCCGAGCTCAGAAATACCAAATAAATAAGTTATTCGCGGAATTTGCAGACGTCTTAACAGACCGAGTCGGAAAAACTAAAAATGTGGTACATAAAGTAAAAGACAACAAACCAGTAAAAGACAACAAACCAATAAAACAATACCCGCATCGAATACCAGAAGCTAAAAGGAAAGAAATGAAAAAACAAATATACCGAATGCTCGATATAGAGATTATAGAACCCTCAAACTCAGAATACGCAGTGCCAGTCGTATTAGTCCCGAAGAAGGATGGCTCCATTCGATTTTGCGTAGACTACAAAAAAAACTGAATAATATTTCCGAATCAGACGCGTATCCAATGCCAAGAATGGATGAAATTCTAGAGTCAGTAGGTTCCGCAAAATTTATAGAAATTTTAGACTTGAGAAGGGGATATCGACAAGTAACGATGCACCCAGAAGATTCAGCAAAAACTGTTTTATTATGCCCTTTGTGTTATATCAGTTTAGTCATATACCTTTTGGACTAAAAGGGGCACCAGCAACATTCCAAAGGCTAGTAGATTGTATCTTAAAATTCTTACCATATACAAGAGCCTACTTGGATGACATTATGGTATTTTCAAACTCGTTCAATGAACATATAACTTATATGGAACAAGTGTTGACCAGGCTGAGAAGAGCAGGATTATCTTTGAATGTGGAAAAATGTATATTAGGGTAGTCAGAGACAGAATACCTGGGACACAAAATAGGGAACGGTATCATAACCTTATTAAGGGAAAAAAAAACGGAAAAAATTAAAAACGCAGCAGTCCCAAATACGAAGAAAAAAGTTCGGTCATTTTTGGGATTGGCGGGATATTACCAAAGATTTATACCCAACTTTGCAACGATTACTGCACATTTGACGGAGTTAACAAAAAAGGGTGTCCCCATTAAATGGTTGGAATATAAACAAAATGCATTTGATACACTTAAAGATGCTCTTTCTAGCGAAAGAAAAGTGAGAAATCCAGATTTTTCCTTACCATTTGTGCTACAAACTGACAGTTCAGATTACGGATTAGGGACAGTTTTATCTCAAGATTTTGAGGATGGGGAACATCCAATCATATTTATATCCAAAAAAATTTCAAAAGTAGAATTAAATTATAGCACTGCTGAAAAAGAATGTCTTTTCCCCGTAAAGAGATAGTTTTTATGGATTTGCAGCCATCGTAAACAAACCTTCGGGTTTTTTGTAGATGGCCGCTGTAAATGTGTTTGTATCTTTTATGTTAAATAAATTAATTTGAATTTGAAATAATATACGCGGGAAAAAAACTCGACTATTATGTATATGGACGAAAATTTAAAATAGTGACAGATCACAATCCATTGAGATTGCTAAATATAATGAAGCCAGATAACCGACGATTGGCACGATGGGCCCTGTTCTTACAAAAATACGATTTCGAAATAAACTAAGACCGGGGACAGATAACGGGAATGCAGACGGCATGTCCCAATTGTGATAAAAATGTATGTTGAGGAAAAAAGATGGGCTGTGCCTAGCTAACACAATAAATAAATAATAGGGGGACAAATAAAAAATTAAATGGGCTGTGTCTAGCTAACACAATAAATAAATAATAGAGGGAACAAAAAAAAGAAAAAAAATAGATGGGCTGTGCTTAGCTAACACAATAAATAAATTATAGGGGGGCAAAGAGGTCCAAGACCCATAGGGAATAAAACAAGATGATTACAAAATAGAGTTGAACGACCTACAACTGTTGGGGAAAAGTTGGGAGATATTGAATGTCGGGTTAGATTGGAAAAGCTTGGGAGGAATCTGAGATTAGTCCTATCAACTATAAAGGTTGGTCTGTTTTGCGGGGGAGGAGCCCTTTGGGGAGCCATGAACGATCGATGATTCACTCAACAGACAACTGGTTGGTCAGTTGTGACCCCTGTTACCGAGATTTTGCCTCTCTGATCTGGAGTCCTTAGGGGACACTCTCACCCAGTCACTTCATATTTCACACAAACCTTTGTCCAGTAACCCTATTCATAGTTGTTACTATTCATGGGAATCGACAATTATTTCCTGCAAACCTTATCCGGTACCTAAATTTCATCTTCAGTTGGTATCAACGCCTATTCTTCATCTGATTATCCCAGGGAGGAAACCCAGAGTTATCTGATTAATATTTCACTCAAACTTTTAGCTGATTTCCCTTTACCCTTATCGTTTTCACAGGCCTTTGCATTTTCGGCCTTAGATTATTTGAAATTATGCCAAGGGGCAATTTACATTTTAATTGAGATATGGGGTTGTTTCAGCAGATGGAAATTAAGAGACTAGTACAGCCAATTTTTCATTATGGTTGGCATTATCAAATGTGCCAGAAACTTATTCTCTGCTCCTCTCAAACGTAAATTTGTGAGAGTGAGAAAAGTTGTATTTTTGATTGTGCTGAGCACGATTATTTTCTGCAAATCTTGGGGACTTCAATTTTCAAAACCTAATGCGGATGCTATACGATAGAGACCATGGTGGTTCTACAGTAGAGATATGTGGATGACGACAGATCCAGAGCCAAGCGGTGGAAGCACAGGCACTGGCGGAAGAAAGAAGACAAATGGATTTTGTAAGGTTGAAGTTCAGTGTTATGATTGTAAGGGTGGACCAGTTTGTCACATAGGTGGTCATTTGTCTTATGGGGGGAGGTGTTGGGGTTCCACCCCTTGTTTCTTTTCTTTTCAGATAAATGACCTATTTTCTTTTCTGTAATTATAATTGCCTACAAGATAATTTTAATCGCAAGTTGAACTCAGTTTGCTAAGCTAGATTCTTTTGCAATAAGTAAGCTTTGAAGTTAATCTCTATCTTGGTCTTCCGGGTCTGGGCCATTGAAAAACAAAATTACGCAAAAGTAGAATGGATTTGGATGTTTATTCAGAGGTTTGGGCAGGGCCAAGTGAAGGTCCACCCCTATGGAAAGTTTGTAGTATAAAACCAATGTTTATTAGTTAGTCTAAATTGAGACACCGTTTGGGGGAGTCTGTTTTTCTAAGAGTGGATATATGTGTTTTGTTACGTGACCTTTTGGAAGATTACAAGTAAGCTCTTTTCTACAGCTGTGTAGACTATTTTTTCCAGGAACCCAGGCAGGGTAGGAAAAGAGTTGCGCTAAATAACTTCATTTTCATACAGGGGGGGGGGAGGGTCGTTTACCTTCCAAGGAGATAGCTAGAGATTTTTAGTGGTGACCCGGGTTGGGTGCACCTTTGGCCTTAGAGTTTGGCCATTTGACGCTCGATCACGCTACCATACCCTGGGGCAGGGTATATTGTAAATTGGGTACTAAAATACCCTAAATTTACAGAACCGTTGTGGTAAGTGTGGGCAGCCCATTATAATAATTGGTGCCATCAGGGGCTTTCCCCTCCAGTAAGTGGTGCAGTGCCATTCTTGCACCAATAAGTGGTGACACCCGTACCTTACCACACGAATAGGGTCCATTTAGCCCTAAGACTTGTTTGTATAATTTTCAGCCAGTATGAGGCAAAAAATATATAGTCCCATTATAGGCATAAGACATCTTTTATGTTTTTGATCCAAAATTAAAAAAAAAGAAAATAAATAAATACAATCCAGTAAATCATTTTTTTTATGGATCGATGAAAATGATAACCGTCCTGGCTGACAAAAAAGTTTTCTAGGTTTATTTCTTTCCGTAAGGGTTCTTTAGTCCAGCGGGTCACAGGTAAGTTTTACGCTTAAAAAAAAAACAAAAAACATTTGCCCTTCTTTGGGCAAACAGATAATTAGGAACACAAATATTTCGGCTCTCTCAATTTTAAAGTTCCTTTTGAATTTTAAAGTTCCTTTTTCTCAAACCAACACATTCTGAAACATTCAGCTCAGTTTTCCTAGCCGGTCTCAAAATAATTTTGGCATTATTATTTCGTATTCTTACATTATTTTAGTAAACTGTTTTCTCAAGGGGCATATCGATTAACGTGATGACTTCATCATAATATATTTGCCGAAAACTTTTTGAAGGGTTGCAGAGAAAATGTTTTTACACTGCTGTCCACCTACTCTCTCCAAATAAAAATTCGAGGTTCGCCTGGGCTCTCCGATGCTCACTAAAAATCGAAAACTTGACCACCCAAGTCTTTCAAGGGATATTGCAGACACGCTGTTCTGATAACCTTGGGACACATAGTGTCATTCTGATTTACCTTCGTCTTCACCAAGGCCAAAATTTAAAATTCACCTGACCCCTGAGCAATCCCTGAGGGTTTTAAAGTGATTCCACTAGCTCTTCCTGAGATATTACTGACATGTTATTTACATGTCTCCCGATTTATCTCATTACCTTACAGTGTATACATTAAGTTAGATTGAGACATATAGTTGAAGTATTTATTCAAAATGGCAACATAAATTATTCCCGCTTTCATATCCTTCTCTAAACAAAATTTGTAGTCCTCTCTACCCCTCCCTCTTCCTTCCCCAACCCTCTGAGACTTTAAACTGGTAATGTCATTTGCACTTTACTGAAGACTATTCTTATTTTGAGCTGTAATTTTTATTTGTCATAGCATCAACAAAAACAAAGAAAGAAAATCGTCATATTAACCAAGATTAATGAAAAGATATAATGAAAATCCTTGTCACAGTTTAATATTCATTCCTGAGAGTCTCAGCAATACTTAACATTATAGAAGTGAAAGCGTTATGTTTGTTTTCGGTTCAACTTGTTTATTGACCTTGATTTATGTTTGTTTTACGCTTGAATGGCTATTTGAATTTATCTCTACTCGTCTTAGGTTTAATGTAGCTCTTTACTTTTCTTTGAAAAATGCCTTTTGGGGCGAAACTGTTTATAATTAATTTCTGTTCGTTTGTGATTGACATTTTTGTTATTGGCTAATAAAAGGAATATTTCGAAAACTTTTTTCAGGTTTTCTCCTTACGAGACAAGATTTTGGCTTGCTATGTTTGAATTTTTTTCATCTCAGGACAAAAATGCCCTACAATTTTCAACTTAATACCGTTAGGCATTCCTAAGATATTGCAGATAACTCTTTAACAGCCTTGAATGTCCATATTGTCTTTTGATTTAGTTCAACATCCCCTTGAATATGCCATGGAATTCTTAACTTAATGTCCTTAGTCCTTCTTGACATATTCCAGATACGTTCTTTTGACCATCTGGACCATCTTTATTCAGCTCCACATTCCCAACATGACCTGAAATTTCCAGCTTAATATCCCTTGGACATTCCTAACATAATGTAGATACGCCTTTTTGACAACCTGGAGCGACATAGTTTCTTTTTATTTAGCTCATCCTCCCCACCAACAGGCTTCTGAAGTTTTTACTTAGTAAAGTTAGCCATTCTTTAGATATTGCCGACACGCCCTTTAACAACACTGGATGTACGTTTTGTCTTTTAATCTAGTTAAGCATCTGAAACAACATGCCCTGAAAATTCGAAAGTCTTACCCTTAGCTGTCCCTAGGATATAGAAGAAACGTCCTTTTCACAATATTGATGCACATAGTGCCTTTCGATTTAGTTTTACAACCCCCTGAACTTTTCCTAAGAGTTTTAACTTAAAATTTTATTCTGTTACTGAGATATTGCATTTATGTGCTATGTCCACAATCTGGATGCACCAAAACTCTTTTGACGTTGTCGAATAGTTAATTGTTGTAATATCAACAGAACCAGTAGTCATAGCTGTAAATATAGCGGTAGAGGTCACATTCATAGTCGAAATCTTATTAGTGGTAGTTTCAGTCCCAAGTATTTGCAGTTGTAACCGCAAGCAGTCACAGTTACAGTTGCAAGTTGTCAAAGTCACAGTTGCGAGTAGTTGTAGTTGCAAGTAGTTGCAGCCGCAATCACAGTCCCAAATAGTTTCAGTCACGGTAAAAAAAAGTAGTCGCAGTTGCTAGTAGTCGGAGTCACAAGTTGTTTCGGTCGCAAGTTTTACAGTCGCAATCACAAATAGTTGTTGTCACAGCAAGTAGTCCCACTCACATCATAACTAAGTGCAGTAAGAGCCATAAGTAGTCACCGTCGCAAGTAGTCACAATCGCAGGGAGTCTCAGTTGCAAGTGGGTAGCGTCGAAGTCAATAACTTTCGTAGTCACAAGTAGGCTAGTTAGTACTAGCAGTAGTACTATGCATATACTATCTTTTAAATAGTTTAGCATCCTCCTCGGCATATCTTAAAAGTTTCAACTTAATACTTTAAGCTGCTTCAAACATATAGCTGAAACGCCCTTTTGACAAACTGCATGCATGCAGTGTGTTTTGGTTTAGTCCAAAATTCCCAACAAAAATCCTTCAAAGTTTCATATTTATACCAGTTGCCTCAATGCTAGCAGTACTAATAGTAGTAGCAATAGCAATACAACTAATAGTCGTGGTAGCAGTATAAACACGGCTCATTTTTACTGCTTCAACACCCGCCTAAACATTCCCTGAATGTTTCAAGCTAAGCCTCTAAGCAGTTCCTTAGATACTTCTGATACATCTTTTTGACAACCTGCTTATACATACCGTGCTTCATTTAGTTCAACGTCCATCAACATCCCCTGAAAGTTTCATCCTTGTAACCTTAACCTTACTAGTAGAAGTAAATGAGCCTCCTCAAAAATTTATACGGCCTCCTTTTCTTTAAAAACCTTATAAACCCCCAGGGTATAACTTACAGCCCTTGCCCCAAGGCACTAGGGCTCAACCCCATAGGCGTTGTTATGTATTCTTTGGATTATTTTGAACAAAAGGGCTATCTAAAACTTTTTATCGAATACATTAGAGGAAAAGAGGGTGGGGGGGCTGTTGTTCTCTGATCACTTTTGGTTGTTAAAATGGGGAGTTAGAACTTTTAATTTCCAGTCAAATGAACCTCCTCCAAAGTTTATACGACCATTTCGTTCCGTAGGACCTTATATGTCCTCGGGAAATAGCTTATAAGCCTTGACCCAAGAGGCATTGTTATATGGATTATTTTGAAGAAATGGCTATTTAAAAATTTTTAATCGAATTCGTTTGGGGAAAAAGGACGTGGGGAATGGGGGGCTAGTTGCCCTCCGATCACTTTTGACGCCCTAGGCTCTGGGAGGTTTTGTTGACCCTGAAGTTTTGTTATATAATGCTTGGACTACTTTTAACAAAATCCTATCTCGAAATTTGGATTGGATGCATTTGGGGAAAAGAGGACGTGGGGGGGGGGGTCTAGATGCCTTCCGATTACTTTCGACTCATAAAAAGGGAACTAGAAATTTCAATTTCCGATTAAATAAACCCCTTCTGAAGTTAGTACGGCCGTCCCTTCCATTAAAATATTTTATTCCCCCGGGGTCGCATAACTTAAAATACTTGCCCCCGGGTTCTGTGGAGTTGTATCAAGACCGGAGGTTTTGTTTCCTGATCTTTGAACTATTTTACAAAATTATTATCTCAAAATTTTAATCGGATGCATTTGGGCAATAAGGGCTAGGGGGAGATATTTGCCCTCCGATGACTTTTGACTCTTAAAAAGGGTACTAGAACTTCCAATTTGCGATCGAATGAAACCCCTATGAAGCTTATATGACCATACCTCCATAGTAACCTTATTTGCCCCCTGAGCATAACTTACAACACCCGACCCCAGACTCTGCGGGTTTTGTCGACCCCGGAGTTTTTATTATCTGATCGTTGACACATTGAACAAAATGGCTATCTCAAAATTTGATCGGATGTATTTGGGGAAAAGAGGGCGTGGAGCAACCCTAGCCCCCGGGATCTGGAGGATTGCGTCGACCTTGGAGTTTTTGCTACCTGATCGTTGAACTATTTTTTGAAACTTTTTTTTCACTTCTATGGAAATATCCAGAAGAGAAGTTGAACTGTATTTCTTCTTTTCAAATTCAGAACAGAAGCGGAACTTAAAAATAAGATGAAAAAAAAATATGTCAAAAAAAATTGAATAATTTTCCGTCCAAAAAACTCTTAGTCAGAAAAAAAGATATCTTTTTTCCCTTCTTCAGAAAAAATTTAGAGTCGAAGTATAACTTTTTCAATCTTCTATCGTAAATTCAGAAGTGAAGTGAGACTTCTTTTTCTTCAGTGAGAAAATTGAGAAGTGAAGTAAGAATTATTTTCTACTTTGAGAAAATTCCTAATTGAATTGGATTGGAACTATTTCTATTCTCTCGAAAAATTCAGAATTATACCTTAGCATTTTTTCACTTCCATGGAAAAATCCAGAAGAGAAGATGAATTTTGTTTCTCTTCTTTTAAAATTCAGAAAAGAAATGGAGCTTTTTTTTATGTTCGTTGGTGAACCATAGAACTGGAGTATATCTTTTTCTCTTCTTTGAGAAAATTCAGAACTTAAGTGGAACTTTTTCTTCTTTAAGGGAGCTGAGAACAGATGTTGTAAATTTTTTTTCTTCTATTTTTCTTCTTTGTGGGAGCTCAGAACAGATGTTGTAACATTTTTTTCTTCTGATTTTTCTAATTGTAAAAGTCATGACTAACATACTTATATCATTCTCATTTTGTATTTTGAAAATATTGATAGTGATTTTTTTAGTTTAAGTATATTTCACGTCATTTTAAGACATGTAAAAAAAGTTGAAACATTTTTCTGTTTAAAAAAAATCATGTTATTTTAAGACATGTAAAAAAGTGGAAAAATTTTTGCTGTTAAAAAAATAGGGGCCAGGCCCTGGAGCGAGGGAGAGGGTGTTGGGGAGGGGTGGGAGGTTTGGGAGTGGGGGTTGGTGGGAGACTTGGGGTCCTTGAGTGGCGACATGGAGCCCAACCATCAGAAGAAACTGTCTGCCCAGTATGCATTTCAGATCATCGTGGTATGCATATTCTCACGATGATGCCATAAATAATGCACCGAAACAGATGACTGTTAACACCTACCAAAAATAGAATTGATAAATCGAATGTGCAAATAAATTATTACGATATTGTGACGCTTAACATCAGCTGGCCAGTGTCCCGGAAACAATAAATTGAATGTATTTTAAAAATCATAATATGTTCAATGGTTTTTTGGCTCAGTCGAGTAACGTGTTGTTCTTTTACCTTAGGAAATCACGGGTATCAGGTTCGATTCCTACAACAAACACAAATTTCATAAAACCAATAGGAAGTTGTTTAGAATGTAAAAAACGTATCGTTGGAAAAGAACTACTTACTCTCTTTGAAAAGGTGTAGAGCTTCAAGCAAAGTATTACCTATATGCGATGGACTACTTACTCTCTTTGAAAAGGTAAAAAGTGCCCTAGGGGATGACCTTGATAAGGTTTGTTCAACCTCAAGAGCGCCCAAGGGGATAGCCTCTACATCTGCCATGGAAAGGTGCCAAGGAACGTAAAGGACCCAAATAGCATGGCAAGGAACGTAAAGGACCCAAAGTATTACCTATATGCGAGGGACTACTTAGTCTCTTTGAAAAGGTGTAGAGCTTCCATTGAAGTATTACCTATATGCGAGGGACTACTCACTCTCTTTGAAAAGGTGTAGAGCTTCCATAGAAGTATTACCTATATGTGAGGGACTACTTACTCTCTTTGAAAAGTTGTAGAGCTTCCATAGAAGTAACTCAGTCTCTTTGAAAGGTGTAGAGCTTCAAGCAAATAGCACAGTGATTCCTATAGCTTCAAGCAAATTCATTATAAACATGAAAATCAAAAGAGCGTTGCCTTGATACGGTTCAGTGATTCCTATAGCTTCAAGCAATTAGCACAGTGATTCCTATAGCTTGAAGCAAATTCGTTATGCACGTTCTACTGCGCAAAACGGATTAAATTAAATACCTAACCTAACCCAACCTTAATCTAACCTAACCCTAACCACCGTATATCAAATATTCGTTAAAAACACATGTATATCGTAGGTTTCTCACTCAAAATAAGCAAATCATAATCGATCTAGGAAGAGAAATCGGTTTCTGTTAGATCATACACAGCATAATTCTTGAGTGCGTTCAGTTTAACAGACAAGTACCAAAAATTCTCCTTACCCTTCTTTCATATGAAAAAGACCGTAATTTCTAATTGTTTTCTCGATAACTTCAAAAATTCGCCCTCCCCTTCGATGAAAATTTTTCCCGGTAATCCAAACATGTTCAAAAAAGCTTGCGGATAATTCCCCCAAAGCCTCTCCACATGCAGAATTGAGTTGGTAAAGAGAAAATAAGATAAATAAAAATAATTTCGTACAGTAATTCTGTCAAATCCCCCAAGTAAATTTCCCCTGGGAAGTTCACCACCCGGAAACTTCCCTCCCCATGAAAAATTATTTCTATGAAAACTCTCCCCAAGCACAACCCCGCCACAAATAAAATATCTGTACACAATAACAAATACTATACGTAGGCATTGGGTAAATTGTAGAACTTACAGGCCTTTCCCCACGGATTTTGGGGGGTTATGTTACCCCTAAAGACATATTTATTGATCAACTATGCTGAAAAAATGAATATCTCAAAATATTCATCAGCTAACTTTGGGGAAAAAGGGGCGTGGGAGGGGAACTAGTAGCTCTCCAATTGTTTTAGTCACTTAAAAATAGAACTGGAACATTTAGTTTCCGTTTTAATGCACCCTCTCCCGATCTCCCAGGACTATTATTTCGATATGGTGACCCCTGGAAAAAAATTAAATATAATACACTCATCCGTGATCTTTTAAATGCAAAATTTCACATTTTTGTCTACAAGAGCTTGAAATTTCTACAGCAAAAATCTCCGATATACTGAATCTGATGGTGTAATTTTTATTCAGATTCCTTGGTTTTTAGTGTGTATTTTCTCTGTTTTCTCGAAAATAAGACTAATTTTCTCAGGCACACAACTTTTGATGGGTAAAACTAAACTTAATTTATAAAAATCTATAAAAATATAAATCTTGCTTGTTTTGGGAATCAGCTTAATAAGCTGATTCTTGTGATGTAGCCTATCTATTGATCTCAAAATTTCGTGTTTTAAAGTTTCGGTTACTATCGATCTGAGTCGCCCTTACTTACATTTCATTACCACGAACTGTTTGACAAGAGTTTGGCTACTGCCCGCTTCCCTAACTGTAAATGTTTGAAGCCTGCTGCGTAATTGGCGCTTTATTGAAAACTAATTATATTACAAATGTTTTCTTTTGTATTTATTACAACATAGAAAATATTATAAAAATTACAGTAAAATAAAATCTTGAAAAGATGAGCTTTCTGAAATTAATATCGCTATATATCATCTATTTCCTAAAACGTTCTTCTGAACATCCTTAGCCTTTGTTATAGTATTAGTAGTAGCATTAGAAGTCAAGGGGTAGTTTTGGACAACCTGCTCGTGGTTCCCCTGCTTCAACAAATCTTAGTTGACAGTCTGAATGGTGGGAGGTTTCATGTAAATTTTCCACTTCAAACTCATCATAAATTCAACCTATGACGGGGCATAACCTTTAATGCAGATTATGGGTAAAAGGTGTTCATCTCCGCTTCCAATCTGAGGAATGCACTGGCGTTAGTAGAGATGGCCTTCTGGATTCCATGAAAGCTATAGGAAAAGATTTCTATAGAAGCTCTACACCTTTTCAAAGAGAGTGAGTAGCCCCTTGCACATAGGTAATACTTCTACGGGTTTATGTTCCTTACCGTGCTATTTGCTTGAAGCTCTACACCTTTTCAAAGAGAGTGAGTAGCCCCTCGCACCTATGTTCCATTTCTACGAGACCTATACACCTTTCAAAGAGAGTAAGTAGCTTTTCATGAGAAAGATGCTGTTCAAGGATGATTTACTCCTCTCTTTCTCTCTATCCCACTCAATTTGTTGTTGGTAGCTCAGTTTCATTTTGGCGGTGAGAGTGTCAACACATGAAAAAATGTTTCATACATGTCCACTATGCATGTACACACTGGGCAGCTGGTCATCATGTGAGAATTTCACAATGATTGATGAGTGAGATGAAAAGTGTGGATTATGCAACCCGTGTAAGTTGCATAGAGGGTATGCTGCACAAATTAAAGGTTCTAATTCCTGTCTTGAAATGGTGTGTGACTTTAATCCTAGAGGGCACCTATGCTCGAATTGCAACTATGATAAATATAATCAATGGGAGAATACATATCCTGGTATGATTGGAAAGAATCCTAAGCGTGTTTTTAGTTTATTGCTAAGACATTGGTGTCGTCGTGGCTTTAGATTGTTTTGGGAGGAGAAGCCAGGCCAGCGATTCATCTGTTGGAGCAACAAAAGAATTTGGTTTCTACGTCATCGTTGTGAAGACAATGGCTACTATGATTATAAGCCCACTGATTTTTATTTAGCTGTGACGGAATGTGATTCGCCACTTGAGGACACTAATTGTGAAATTGTTTCAAATAAGCAAATTGAAATATGCGAATTTTACAAAATGAATGAGAATAGTATCATTGACTATACAAAGAGATATGATAAGAGTGAAGTTACACTCTACTGTAGAAAATGTGACCCTGACATTACAGCACATCAGGATCAGTATACCGTGAATTCAGATAATCTACCTGCATTAGTTGTTCTTGACAAATACCTATACCTAGTAGAAGATGGAATATAAAGAGTAGACAAGTCGTTTTTATCATGCATATACATTATTTTTATTAATAAACAATTTCACATACATTTTCAGAACATTTTATTCGTAGGGCACTAAAACCAATATTAAACACGCTTGTAAGTATATTTTTCACTAGAAAGTCGCTCAATCGAGGAAAGCCAACGTAAATGTTGAGAAACTGCTTGTAGGTATAGCCACGACATCTGAACATGAAAAAGAGTAATGCATGAAAGCCGCATGTCTTAGTCGTTAAATCCTATACTCTCCTTTGATTTTGAATAATAGTTTTTCCACTGCTCTCAATAAAGTTGCTGATGTGTGGAGTGTAGAATTTATATGATAGGCCAAGAGGATCAAAAAATTCAATATTCTTCGCTGTTTGAAAGATGCATAGCCAATGGCCTGTCTTCAAAGTCGATGGACTGCTATTAACAATGATTAGGGTATTGTCAACACTTGGAAATTTTTCCAAGTCCGATGGTATGCAATAGGACTTGTACTGGGACATGTATGGATCCATATTAAATATGCTGATTATTTGGTTTGTGTTCATGGTTCTAGGTCTAGTAGAACACTGCCGTCGGGTGTGATTTCCCAATAGGTTTCAAATTGACTCAATGATATTAGCGTGATACTCTCAGTCAAAGCATCGGCAAATGTGCACTCTAAACGTACATGTTCCTGTTCGTACTATGCTCATATCCTGGGTCCCCGACAGGTCAAAAACAATTACACCATGATTTTTTGAAAACATTGAATCGGTTATTCTTTTTTCAAATAGTTGGGAATCATGATCTAGGGATTGCATTGTCAACTCATACAGAGTTCTATAGGATTTTTTGTCAAATGATAGAGTGTATAGTGGAATACCATTCACTTTGCACACAAGGCTAGATATACCGACAAAATTAAAATCATGGGGGGGGATGCAGTCCAGGATCCAACGGCACTGCCACTTTTCACAAAGGCCAAAGCGAGTTTTGATGGGATTTCTCTATTGATAAATGATGAATCGGTACAACTAAGAGATCTGGTGGCAATGTGACGTTGATTGGTGATCTATGGGGGACAAGAAGTTTAATTTTGTTACCATTGGCTCTTAGCTTTTCCACTGCCAATGCAAAAGAGCTCACAACCTGTTGTTTTTGGACATGAAGAATTGCCGATGTGATAATGACATTTGTATCGGGTGCTGCAGGAAGTGTTTTTCTCAAAATGAAATTCGATGGGGCTAGTTGCAACTTTATGTCAATCTTGACATTGGGTAACCATTGGGATATATTGAATATCTCATCATTTAATTTTCCAACTAAATGATACTCCTGGGTCACTGCAGTAGTCAACTCAGCGTCAGTGTCAACACCTGATCGATATTCATAGCCCAATGACTGTCCTCTCGACTCCTTATATGCCTTTGGTGTCATCATCATAAATTGTATGTGGCTTGCATAGTTGGATAAATTATTGCTAGTGCTCACCAATGTTCCATTAATAAATACATTAATCTGTTTGAACAGGTTGTGTAGAATACAGTTTTCATAGAAAAGACCACCGGCAGCAGTTGGAGTTGTATTGTCTGACTTTTTCTTCACCGCAACATTTAAATCAATAAATGTTAATGACAAATCAATGAAATAATCTTCATTGGAAAATATCTGAAAGTGTATATTTTCCGAGAGGGGTTGCTGGGGGTGAAATTGTTCATAGTAGCCATACTTGAAACTGACATTAACATTTTCAGCATTGAGCAGATTCAATGAGGAATTGATTGATGGAGGTGATTCCTTGTGGGGTAGATAAGTCATCTTAAGAGAAGAAATCCTTCTTTGATCTAACAATCTTTTTCTTCTTATTAGTCTTCTTTGTTCTATTCCTCAAAGTCCTTGTTGATGTCCTTCGCTTCCCGCCTGGGTAAAGACTGATGAGTGAATGACGCGCACGCATCCTTTTCAATCCCTTCCCATTTTGCTGAGATTTTAATTGCTCACCAATCTCTCTTGCTGAAGATCTAATATTTTCCTTAACACTCTCGTTGAAGTTTTTACCCGACCCCCAGTCCACTAGTGTTGAGGCAGCAAAATTTGATGGAGTAGGTACAAGATATTTTCTGACAAGGGGTAGTGCAGAACGAAATAGCCTAGCAAACAAGCTACCAAGACCATAGCCAGACATTGTAGTACGCCCCTTGTAATAGTCCAATCCATGCCCTATTTGACGTGGGCTCAGAGCACCAACATAGCAATCGATATCAGGACAGACAAATGGAATTCTTCTATTGTTCATTTTAGGCGGTGCTGTCAACGACGATGGGTTGAAAATGACATGTAATCACGGCTAAACCTTTTGTAATTGCTAGAGGATCACCCAATTCACTTCTTAGTGTTAACTGACAGAGTTCCAAATACGAAGTGTTTACAGGAACATACTGAAGATGCTTTATATTATAGTGATGAACAAGTTCATGGGCTGTTTTTCGTTCAAGAACACGTAGGAGGGGGACATTTGAATTACCAACTCTCGATGTTTCCACAAAGGATGCATACAGAAATATACAAGAGTCCGAGGCGAAACCGGGTGGATAATCAGCAAAAATAACCTGATCCATCCCACTAACAGTGTCTGCGTTTTTCACATTGATCATATTCTGTTTAAAGCCAAGAACATCTCTCAGGATATCATTGAGATGAATCATTTCAGTGTCAACAGGTGAGGTAATGTAAATCCTATCGTGTTCCATTGAATAATTAAAATGGAATTTACCTTTCCTACGATATGAGATTTTTCTATTGATTGCACGACACAAATCCATCATAGTACCATATTCTTTATATCTTAATGCAACATCTGGATAGTCACTAGATTTAAATGCTTATACCCATTCAGGTATAACCATATTGTATATTGAATCAAGTAGATTATAGCTCTTGCCCTGAATTATAATCCCTTTCCCATTGCTGACAACTTGAATATGATCTTGACCACTTTCCATGAGATATGTTATGAGTCGTTTACTTTGTTCACGATATGAGTGCGGCATTAGATTTCCAATGCTCGACACTATTGAATCCAATTCCTCCTTCTTTAATTATGTTCCAGCAGCAGCGATAGCAGAAGAAGAATCATGAGGGGATGGTTCTTTTTTGTGATCAATGCCACTGGCCTTCGCACGATAGGGCTTATGTTTGTCCACTCGGCGAAGTGCATTTTGAAGTAAAAGCAGCTTTTTATCATCCTCAATATTCTCGTTGTCAATGAATTTACTCAGATTGTTCTCAAAATGTTCCACGGGTGAGAGAGCGAGTTCTATATGAGTCAATTTATAGGGTTTAGCCAACTAGAGAAAACTGTTTACAAGTCCTGCAATTATCGGCAGTAAAAGTGTGAAAAAGATACCGCCCGCCTGAAGAAGACGTTTCCTTTTAAAATTCTTTCCATTCTTTTTACAGCCCAATGTACGTACAACGGAATGATGTTGCTTTGCCTGATGCTTAACTACTTCTGGCAGTTGAACATTGCCCTCGGTTAAATTTAAACAAAGTTCGGATATTAGATAAATGAAATCTTTGTCAATACCATGTTTGAGTATGGCTTTCCTAAGTAGGGGTTTTGAAGTGCTTAAAATGGAAAATAAATGTCTATTTTCATTTCGTTTCTTCAGTGTCATGATGGCAACTAGTAGCCTTTTTACTGTTCACGGGGAGAAATACTGTAATTTCATTGTCAAAAATATCTGTGACTACACGCAGATCCTCGGGTGTATTTTGATTAAGATCCAATAGGATGTAGCCGTAGTGTTTATTAGTTGCCTGATTGTACGCTGAAAGTAAAAATATAGGTGCGCTGGGGTATATTTGTTTATTGAGAGTTATTAGCGAGCTAGAATCACGAACAACTCTGTAGATGATATAGTAGGTGCAGTTCAATGTAAGTGTTCGCATACATTTGCTCTGATGAAAGAGATTGTGTAGAACCAGAATAACGGAATTCTGTTCATGATGAGAGCGAACGGTAAAATATTGTAGCATTTTCTGGGACCATTGTTCAATGGATTCAGCTAAATCGTCAATAATCAGCCAAGAGTTTGGTTCAATAATGCTGAAAACATCAAGTCCCTGTATGAATTGTATTTGCACAAACCCCGATATAGCAATTGCTTTTATTTTATCGTATGACTCCTGCCAAATACTGTAACAATAGTAGATTTTTTCGGCTTTTCCACAAACATGTTATCACAATTTTTAATTATTTTAGTTAAGAGTGTCGTTTTGCCTGACATTGATGGACCACACAGAAACGATCTGAATGATGTTTTAAATTGATACATGTTCCCTTCAACAGTTCATCTACAACTAACTATAGACTATAGTTGTCTAATGACTAAATAATTTCCCTACTACTACTCCGTTCAGGAATAATGGGAAGAACAAAATCAATAAAGAATCAAATTTCTTGTATTAGTAACATAAAAAAGCACTTTACAAATAATACATTACAGAAAAAAAAACACATTAAACAAGAAAAATACACTTAAGATTTTTTTAAATTTATTTATAGGAAAAACATAAATATTTATTTTAAAAATGCACTAGAAAAGCACTTTAATAAATATACTTTTTTTAATTTATAAAAAATACATAATTTAATGAAAAATACACTTAAACTAATATCGCATTTTCTTACCCCATTTTTAATTTGAATACAACAACAACATGTATATTTACAAAAAAACAAAAAAATCTGCTCTAAGTAAAAAAAGATACCGTTGGTGACGGCGCCCTCACTGGTGGCCGAAGGGGCGGCCGAAGGGCCCCCCCCTGGGCCGCAAGGCCCCCCCCAAGGTTTTGGGAAATTTGTTTTATTGGACTTTACTCAAACCGAGACTTTCCCTATGACTAACACATTCGGCTCGGTTGGAAGTTAAGTAGTGCCCAAGGGGGAGGGTACTCACACCGTCTTGACAAACATAGACCTTGTCGGAAATTGTACTCATGGCAATTTTTTCTATATTTACAGTGAAGTTCCTATAGTGTAACGAGCGAATTGCCAACAATTTCGCTCGTGGAATTGTATTCTCAACAATACAATTCCAATAAACGTCCATGTCAAAATTCTTATCCACATAGCGCGTAGGTATTCCTTTTTAATGTTTTTGGATTTCCTCGTCGTGTGTCAGTATAAAGTACACCTTCGGACTTACAAACATTCCACGGGAAATCATGTCACTTCCCGTTTCTGATTTTAAAAATAAAAGTTGATTTGGGGCCCGACGTTTCACTAGCTCTGAGTAGACCTTCCCACTACAATTGGTGTAGTCCAACCGAGAACTGATGATTTCACCGTGCGCCAAATCATCAAGTAGGTTTTGAGTTTTTACTTTTAACAGTAGAGAATCTGTGTCCCCATAGCAGACCTCTACTTGTCCCTTCCCCGGCCACTGTACCCTAGCCACATTGTAGTAGAATTCCAACATGAGCTTTTTAGAGATTTCCAAGATGGCACTGCCTGCAGCAATATTTTCATTCAGGACAATGTTTCTTTTTTTCTATTCAATATCACCATGTCCAGGCCAATGATTGTAAAGGAAGTGTGGTTTGGATCGGCAATAATTCCAGCACATTGTTCGGGATCGGTCACGACGTCACAACAATTCCTATTTCGAACACTTTCGCACATTTTACCAAAAGCCGAATTTAGAATAAGCTTATAGAATTCTTTTTCGGCTTTTGTCTGCGCTTCAGAACGTTTCTTGAAAAAGTGTCAACAAACGTTTTCAGATAGGGTTTTTGACTAAACTGGAGGGCCCTAGGAACCTTTGTGACATTGAAACCGTTGTTGCACATCCATTTTAAAGCCACATGATGTACAACAATATTTTTCTTCGGCAGGAGGTCGACAATAAGTTTTTGTTTTGAAGGTGTCCAATGCAATCCTCCACCACGACCAAACGTCTGTTGCGGGGACTCAAAGAGTCCCTAGACACAGGTCTATTGATGCATGGAAAAACAAAATACTTTACCGAATCATGAAGCTCAACTGGTATCTCCCCATCAATTTCAAAAAACCATCCAACCGGCCCATTGTCCTCAACACTGTCAATGTTGGGGAAATTGGAGGCTTGAGAGTCATTGAGCCATTTATAGTGATCGCAGGGTAGCACATAATGAGACATAGCCGAGGGGTAGAGGGAATTCATATCAAGGAACACTGTATCCGATTTTGTTACCGTCTTCTCTCCAGTTGGATCAGTTTCCAAAATACGATCCCCATGAAAAACGTATCCACCACTCATTGACCTCCCGATAAACAGGTGCTGATCGATGTCAGTGATCAGCCCGATTTTTTCGCTGCTAATTTTTAGGATGAGGTTCATTACCAGAATAGGAGATGAAAAATAATATCCTATATCAAGATTAAATTCCTCATATTTTTTGGCCGTATTTTTACACATAATGTCTAACAAAGTTAGCACATCACTTGACAAATACAGGTTGCAGTAGTCAAACCCATTTTTACAACCTCACTCTGCCCACACTTTTTCGGCAGAACTGTATTCATCAGGAGTACACCTACGATCGTGTAAACTGTCGTAAAACGACTCGATTGAGGGAATAGTTTCCATGGCGAATCTCGACATGGAGCTGTAATAATCATAAGAATACACGCCCTAGACTGTCAACAAATCATATAAATCATTTGGAAACTGTTGCTTGAGAAGGGGGAAAGCGTTGCAGCCGTCATCGTTTTTCTGCACTTGAATTAATTCGCTCAAAGATTTGGGAAAAAACTGAAGGAATCTAAACAGCGAATTTTATTCGTGTACTCAACGTTGTATTCCACATATCTCCATATAAATTCCAAAACTAGCAACTTTTCCGCTGAATTAGGAATGATTTTGTAGAAAAAGCTTTCTATCACCCATGCATCAT
>JAPEVW010000081.1:435095-692595 GCA_027921565.1 Artemia sinica | reverse complement strand
CTACCCCCTTCATAGATAATTCACTAGTATCGAGAGTGTTTGGCTAATGGCAATAAAATAAAATACAAAAAAATATCTGTCAAGGAGGTACCATTAGCATAGTAAGAAGCAATAACCTATTTCTCCTGAAGTATTTCATTATAGTTCCACTCTTGTGTTTACCAGCTACTAAATAAGTACCATTTTTCCTCCCCTCAAAACTTAATTCCCCTCCCAGTATTATATTGACTATAACCAGACTCTTTTTCATACAAATCTACCCATCCATAAAAATAGTGATCAGACTAGAACAAGATTCCATTTCCTACAAATCTACCCCCTTCATAGATAATTCACTAGTATCGAGAGTGTTTGGCTAATAGCGATAAAATAAAGTACATTATAAAAATATTTGCCAAGGAGCTGCTATTAGTTCAGTAAGAAGCATTAAGCTATTTCTCCTGAAGTATTTCTTTATAGTTCAACTCTTGTGTTTACCAGCTACTAAATAAGTACCAAAAGTCATGTAGCAAAGTTAAGTTTTTTCCCCCACCCCTCCATCCGTTTCTTCAAGACCCCTACCCCTTTTTCCCTATGTTAAATTGTGAGCGCATTATAAAGTTGAAAGCTATCTGATAAATTGGAGTTACCTTGGAAGTTACAGGTAGGTCGGTATAAACTGTTCGAGGTGCGAAGTGGATCACACTATCCCTCCTCAAGTTCATGGTTCTGATTATGTCCATGTCAGTTCAAACTGGACCGGCATCCATCTTTGACCGATTTGAGTTGATGTCTGAATATCAGAGTCCTGGAAATAAAAATCAATTTCAGTTTTTTCTAGGCACATGTTTACCAGCTACTAAATAAGTATCATTTTCACCCCCCCCCCTCAAAACTTAATTGCCCCTCCTAGCATTATATTAACTAAATAATTCCCAACCCCCACCCGTGTAAAGTAGCCCAATAGAGCTTAATCAATTCTATATTTCACCATTTTTATGTTATTAATCACACTGAAAATAATTGAACAGAAGAAAAGCCCGATAAATATTTACTAGTTGGTATAGCACACACAACGCAACGTTTGGCTAATAGCAATAAAATACAATAAAAAAAATATCTGTCGAGGAGGTACCATTAGCTCAGTAAGAAGCAGTAAGCTATTTCTCCGAAGTATTTCAAGTCTAGACACATGTTTACCGGCTACTAAATAAGTGCCATTTTTCACCCCCCTCAAAACTTAATTCTCCTCCCAGTATTATATTGGCTATAACCAGACTCTTTTTCATACAAATCTAAGCCTTCGTGGATAATTCATTAGTAACGAAAGTGGCAGAACCCTCCATTGGCCACTACCCCTTGAATTCCACAATAGACAATCCCAAAAGATGACAATTACAGATATTTTCAATTACATATGACACGGAAGATAATTGCTATCTGTTGAGTTAAAATAGAAATTGTAGCGAACGCTACTTTACCCAGATATCTCTGAACATCTGCTTTGAAGCTAGCGAAAAATATGCGATCCCTTGTCAATTTGAAAGCTATTACAGGTAATTAAAAGATAGCTATAACGAAAAATCTTTGTTCACTGCTTAAAGTAAAAGCCAGATTTAAATATTGTTAAATGCTAATCAGCAAATCATTCCAAATCCGAAAGACATATTGGTAGATATCTATAGGAAAAAAGGATTATGTTTTTATGATATTTCAAGAATAATGTATATTTACTTACGATCATAATTCTTTTGTTGTTGTCCATAAGAAAAACGAATAAATTCGATTGTAATAGGCTTAATACAAGTTCTATTAATCAGCTGATACAGAAAAACTAATTGCATCTTAATTTTTACCGAAAAAACATGATTATAAGGCCTCCAGGTCAAAACTAGTATTTTTACAAAGAGACCACCTTTGATTACACAATTTGACGATCTCTAGTTTTTGGTTATTGAACTTAGAAAAATATGTCTGCCAAGTCTTGTACCGTCCGTATTAATTGATTTATGTCAAGGAACATAAACCAGGCAAATAGCATGGTAAGCAACATAAACTCGTAGAAATATTACATATATGCAAGGGGCTACTTACTCTCTTTGAAAAGGTGTACAGCTTCCATAGAAATGTTTTCCTATAGCTTCCATGGAATCCAGAAGGCCATCTCTACTGGCGTTTGGATCTCTTGGCGGTTGCTAGGCTAACCACACGATGAGATGTCTTTTATCTGGTTACAATTCATCAAAATAAGCCCCAGACAAAACTGACCTGTCATCGATGATCTTTGACATGCCTACGGACAATCTATTCAGACTTATTTATGGTATCCAACTGCGATTTACGAGATCTTAGAACTAAAGTTCATCAGTTCCTTTATTTGATGAACTCTTTCAAACCATCTATTATGATGGTCAGGCGATTGCCTCAGGCAAGATCGAGTATGCACTGATGGTGCAAAATATGAAAGAAGAGGTGTTTCGGTTTACGGAGAGTGTTGGCATGATGAGAGATGGCCTGTGAGTAGGGAGGGGCATTGCTACACAGGGGGTGCAAGATCATTGACCTTCAATGAGCTAAAACACTGCCAGTACAAGATCACAGGGGTTTAAATACAGGACGAGATTTAATGTTCTTGGTAAAATACTGGACGAGATTTAATGTCCTTGGTGAAAGCCTGAACGAGATTTAATGTCCTGTGTAAAAACCTGGACGAGATTCAATGACCTTGGTAAAAGCCTGGACTAGATTTAATGTCCTTGGTAAAAGACTGGACGAGATTTAATGTCCATGGTAAAAGTCTTATTTCTAGACCAATCAGAGGCCTACAATTGGCGGACGAATAAGATCACATGTCTATTTCTAAGCCAATCAACGGTTAGAAATACTGGGCTAACAAGGTGACATCACCAGACTTCTGAGAATTTCAACATTGGATTCGCACAATAGCTCCAAGTGGTCTTAGCAAGCACAACTAATATAAGGAAGGATTTTCAATATAGTTGATATTAGTGTGAGAATAGAATTCAAGGAGTGAGAACAGTTTGACCTTACCCGTTTATTTATTCATTGCGATATATTTGCAATAATGAGTGGAATGTTTACACTATTAGAAGTTGATAGTAGAGCTAGTAGCAGCAGCAATGATACAAGAGCACCAAACATTGCGGTAGAAATTACGAGAGGATCACGGCTCTGTCTTGAATGGGATGAAGTATATCCAAGATATGTGTTAGCCTTGACTAAATTTAAATTGGAGGAACAATTATGCTTCGCTATAAAAGTTGATATGGCACATGTGAAGAGACTTCAAAGTGCTTTAAATGCAATAGTGAAGTATATAGAGGACAATTAGTTATATCGGTAATTGTATATGTGCAATATATACTATTTTTGTAATTATACGCACAATAAAATTGTTTCGAAATTGAAAATCTTCCCTTTCTTTTTATTAGATTCTTTAGGTTATCGAATATTCTTTAAGTAGAATGAATCGTGGTTAGTCTAGAGTCAGCAGTGAGAGTGTTAGGATTGAAAAATGAATAAATTTGAGAAAGAGAGAATTGAGTCGAATCTTGTGATTATGGAAAAATGTTTGATTCTAGATAACGATTTTCTTGAGTTATCATTTCAACGGAAGATATTTTCTCACGGAACAGTTGAGAATATAATGGGGAATGATTCTCCCCCTTTGGACTTTTGTATGAAGCTTTTACGACGTGACTCAAATGCTTTTACACGATTTATTGATATGTTAATTGAAACAAAGCAGAATAATATCGTGGATATACTTTTGAAAAAATTGCCATATATTCTATGTAGATGACTCTCACTTCAAAACAGGTTATGTAACGTCACAGATTTACTCCTCTCTCCTATCCCCCTCGGAATTTATCGAACGTGGATCAGTTTCTTTTTAGTTGTGAGATAGTTGACACCGGAAACCAAAAAATGTTCTATACATGTCCACTATGTATGTATACTCTTGGCAGTTGGTCATCATGTGAGAATTGTACAATTATTGATGAATATAATGAAAAGTGCAAATTATGCAATCCGTGTAAATTAAATGGAGGAAATGCAGTACAAATTAAAGATTGTAATTCATGTCTTGAAGAGATTTGTGACTCTCACCTTAGAAGGCAACTATGCTCCGATTGTCACTATGACAATTGTGATCATTGGGAGAATACTTATCCTGGTATGATTGGACGGGATTTTAGTTTGTTTTTACGAGATTAGTATCGTCTGGGTTTTAGATTATTTTGGGAGGAAGAATCAGGTTTACGATTGAACTGTTGGGTTAACAAGACAATTTGGTTTCTACGTCATCGTTGTGACGACACTGCCTATTATGACTATAATCCTAGTGATTTTTATTTGGCTAGTACCGAATGTGAAACACCACTTGAAAAAACTTTATGTGATATTCCTTCAAATAGACAAATTGAAACACGTGAATTTCACAATATGAATGCAAATAGTATCATTGACTTTACAAAGAAATATCATTAGAGTAAAGTTACATTGTACTGTGGAAAATGTGACCCTGACTTTGCAGCCGATCAAGATCAATATATAGTGAATTCAAATGGTCTACCAGCATAAATGGTTATCGACAGTTGCCTATACACCGAAAAAGAAATCTAAAGTGAAGAATAAAGACATTGTTGTTGTGTATATACATTTTTTTATTAATAAACAGATGCACATACATTTTTTAAGCACTTTACTCGTAGGGCACTAAAATCAATATTATACAGGTCTGAGAGGACATTTTCCACCATAAAGTCGTTCAGACGTGGATTGTCAACGTAAATGTTGAGAAAATGCTTGTAAGTATAGCTGCGACATCTGAAGATGAAATATAGTAGCGCATGAAAAGCGCAACTTTTAGTCATCAGATCCTGCACTCTCTTCCGATTTTGAATAATTTTTTCCACTGCTCTCAATACAGTTGTTGATGCGTGGAGTGTAGAATGTATAGGGTAGGCCGAAAGGATCAAAAAATTCCACCGCCTTCATTGTTTAGAAGATGCACAGCCAATGGCCGGTATTCAGAGTCGACGGACTGTTATTAACAATGGTTAGGGTATTGTTTGCACTTTGAATTTTCCAAGGAAGTCCTAGGGTAGACAATAGGATCTGTACTTGGACATGTAGCAGTTAATATGGAAATACACTGAATATTTGACTGGTGTTCATGGTGAAAGGCATAGTAGAACACTGCCTTCGGGAGTGATTTCCCAATAGATTTCAAATTGATGTAATGAGATCAGCGCGATACTCTCAGGTAATGGGTCGGCAAATGTACACTCTAAACGCACACTCCTCGTTTGTACTATAATCATATCTTGAGTGCCAGAAAAGTCTAGTACAATGATACCATTTGTTTTAGCGAAAATTTCCTCGGTTATATCATTTTCGAATAGTTGTGAATCATGATCTAGGGTTTGCATTGTCAACTCATGCAATGTCCTATAGGATTTATCAAAAGATAGATTGTAGAGTGGGATTCCATTTACTTTGCAGACAAGAGATGAAAGCCCAAACATCTCAAATTTATGTGGGCAGCCAGTCCACGATCCTATTGCACTAGCGCTTTTTACAAATGTCAATGCTAATTTAGATGGAATATCGCCATTGATAAAGGATAACTCGGCGAATGTGCGCAAGCCTTTGGCAATGTGACGTTGATTGGTTATTGTATGAGGAACAAGCAGTTTAATATTATTTCCGCTGGCTAGTTTTTCCACTGCCAAAGCAACAGAACTCATAACCTGCTGCTTTCGTATATGTAGTATTGCCGAGGTGAGGGAGAGAGTTACATCAGGATTGGCAGGAAGTTCCTTTCGTAAAATGAAATTGTATGGAGCAAGCGTCAATTTTATATCCATTTTAATATTTTTTGGTAGCCATTGGGGTATATTAAATATCTCATGATATATTTTTCCTACTAGATGTAATTCACTAGTTGTAGCATTTTAAGTGCATCTGTACTATTAGTATTTTTTAATATATTCATATCCATTGAAGATGCCTCTTAATTCCTTGTATGACTTGGGTGTCATCAACATGAACTGCATATAGCTTGTTGAATTTGAGAGATTATTGCTTGTACTTACCAATTTGCCATTTATGTAGACACTGATTTGACAAAATAAATTATGTAATATACAATTTTTATAGGATATTCCATCAGCAGGAATTGGCATTCCATTGTCGGAGATCTTGACAATCGTATTTAAATCTATAAATGTCGCCATTAGAATAAAAGGGGTGGATATAAAAGTTGTGGATAGAATTGTTCATAGTACCCATATTTTCAACTCACATCGACATTTTCTGCACTGGATAGATTTAAAGATGAAGTGATTGAAGGATGAGAATCCTTATGCGGTAGATATGTTATTGTTTAATCTATGAAAAGTAATCCAGTTTCGGTCTAACAATTCTCTTCCTGGGGCTTCTTCTTCTGTTAATTGTACATGTCGTCTTATTCCTTCTTTTCTTTGACAGGGGTGATGTCTTTTGTTTCTGACCTGGGTAGAGACTGATGAGTGGTGCGCTGTTTCTAAACCTTTTTAAACCTTTTCCATTTTGTTGAGATTTCAATTGCTCGCTAAGGATCCACGCACTGGGCCTAAGATTGTCCGAAGCATTTTTTTTAAATCCTTGCCAAAGCTCCAATTGTATGGTGTAGAGGATGCAAAATCTGTCGCAGCCGGTACAATATATTGTTTAGCCAGAGGTACAGCAGAGCGAAACAGCTTAGGAAACTAACTGCCAAAACCATAGCCAGACATTGATGAACGACCTTTGTAATAGTCCATTACATTGCTCAGTTGTCTTGGGCCAAGAGTATTAACATTGCAGTCAATATCAGGACAAATGAATACCACTTTTCTATTAGACATCTTGTTTTTGAACACCGACAAAGATTGGTCGAAAAGGCATGTAATCACAGCCAAACCTTTTGATTTTGCTTGGGGATCACCTAATTCAGTTCTTAGTGTTAATTGGCAGAGTTCCATATAGGAAGTGTTTACGGGGATATACTGAAGATGCTTTAAATTGTGATGATGAATATAATCTTGATTGGTTTTTCGTTCAAGAACTTGTAGGAGGGGGACATTGCTATTGCCGACTCTGAATGTTTCAAAAAATGAAGCATAGAGAAATATACAAGTGTCCATGGAGAAGGCAGGCGGGTAGTTAGCAAAAATAACATTAGTGTTCCCGGCACTTTTATCATTGATTATATTAAGTTTAAAGCCAAGAACCTCTTTTAGATTATCATTGAGAATAACCTTTTCACTGTCAATGGGTGAACTAATATAAATCTTGCCCTCTTCCTTTGAATAGTTGAAATTAAAGGCTCCTTTTTTACGAGCGGAAATACTTTTATTGATAAAACGACATAAATCATTCATACAAGTGAGTTCTTCGTATGGTAATTCAACATATGGGTAATCCAACCAATTGTTCATTTGAATTTTATGTTTTTTGCTAACGGGTAGTGACGGCCAACCATCGGGTCTAATTTCTATATCATATTTGCGATCTTTTCGATCTTTTCTTATATCACATTTTCGATCATATGTGGATTAACAAATTTGTTACCGCGGTCACTTTGAATTTTTTTTTATAGCAATCATGTTCAAGAATACTTTCTAAGGCCTGAGCAACTTCAACACCTCTCTTTGATCGCAATGGAATGGCATATGCATAGCGACTAAAGACACTGATTGCCACTAGAATATATTTGTAGGGTGTATTGTACTGTATTTGAATCTCATCTAGAGTTAAAAGATCTGTTTGCAGTACATGCAGTGGGAAAAAGGCTTTAGTTTGTCGAAATTGTTTGTCACGAAGCCTACGATTCCGATGTAGAGTGTAGCTCAGTCCATTTTCTAGATACTCTTTCGCGTTTCTGAAAGTGCTGCCACCTACTTCAGAGGTAACTTTAGAAAGTGTTGTGGGGGAACTTAGACTTCCCACTTCATCAATATTTTCAGAGACATGTTTTAAAACTTGATGTATTTTGAACGCAAACACGTAGTGTAATGCCCACTACCTTTTTGCACACTGAAGGGTGTTACTTGTGACGGTGAGTTGATATCAGTACGTCTTTGCTTTTGTCTAATCATCGTCGATGTTATCAAATCATTGCTGCTGCTGCTGCAAATAGGAATGCTAGTATTTTCCAAGATTGATTTAAAATCTTCTTATTCTTCTTCTTTTTTAAATGGTGTTGTTAGAGGGCTGACACCTCTACTATATTCCCTTAATTTCTTTAGAATTTGCTTGTTGCCAATAAGACTTTTGGGGAAGTTTTGGGGAATTCAAAGTGCAAACAATACCCTAATCATTGTTAATAGCAGTCCCTCGAATGTGAATACCGGCCAATGGCTCTGCACCTTTTAAACAATGAAGACGGTTGAATTTTTTGATCCTCTCAGTCTACCCTATACATTCTAAACTCCACACATCAACAGCTATATTGAAAGCAGTGGGAAAACCATTATTCAAAATCGGAAGAGAGTGCAGGATCTGACGACTAAAAGTTGCGCTTTTCATGCGCTACTATGTTTGGTCTTCAGATGTCTCAGCTATACTTACAAGCATTTTTCAACATTTACGTAGACACTCCACATCTGAACGACTTTATGGTGGAAAATATCCTCTCAGACCTGTATAATATTGATTTTAGTGCCCTACTAGTAAAGTGCTTAAAAATATATGTGAATTTGTTTATTAATAAAAAAATTTATATACACAACAACGAGATATTAACACAAAGATATGAATGTCAGGGAAATCTAGGGCACAAGGATTATCATGTCATTTGTAATTACCACATGGTAAACTATAGTGAGACATTAGCGAGGGGTAGAGCGAGTTCATGTCATGAAAAATAGCATTAGACTTTACACCATCAACAGAGTGCTGCCCACTTGAATCAGTTGTTAGGATGCGATCCCCGTGAAAAACATATCCTCCCCTCATAGATCTTTCCACAAATACGTTTTGATCCACATCGGTGATCAAACCTATTTGCTCCTTGCTGATTTTTAGAATTAAGTCCATCACAATGTGTGGTGTTGAAAAATAAAAGCCAATGTCTAGCCCGAATTCTGAATAAATTTGGTCTGTGTTCTTGCAGACAATGTCTAAAAGAGTTAAACCATCGCTTGCCAAATACATTCTACAATAATCCCAACCATTTTTACAGCCACCCCTTAGACCATACTCTTTTAGAAAATTCATAGTCCTCGACAGTGCATTCACTATCGGTAAATGAATTATAGAATGCTTCAACGGGAGGGAGTGTCTCCTCACTTAAGTTTGCACCAGAGTTGTAATAGTCATACGTATATATGCCTTTACAAGCCAGTAAGTCATATATTTTATTGTCTGGAAAGCGCTTTTTAAGCAGAGGTAAACTATCGGAATTGTCACTTTTTTTTTACTTGAATTAGTCTGAGAGCCTTGGAGAAAAAATTATTTGAACCTAAAAACGGATTTTATTCAGGCACATATGCCCATTATCCACTGTTTTCCATTTGAATTCTAGAACCATCAACTTATCAGCTGATTTGGGTATAATATCGTAGGTAAATGAGTTATTTACCCATGGGCTCTGTGCACCCCTCCATCCCTATGCATACGTGCCAAAGCCGGTAAAATAAATTTCAAATCGTAATTTGAATTGTGAATGAAAACTGGTATAAAAAAAACTTTTGGCTTACATTCACATTGCACGATTGGTGTGCTACCGCACGAAAATTACTACCCCCTGAGGATATTTCCTGCAATAAGTGATCATGACCCCTAACTTTCCCCTTCCCTCCTTAGTCTTTTCCCCCTAGTCCCTTTCTCCTTAGTCCCCTCTTCAAATTCCCCCTTAAATACCCATTATATTTGCTTATTTTTAATGGCCAGGCGATCCTCTGCTGATAGTATCATCGGGTAGTGTGTGTGTCTCAAACGGGAGATAGCCCCATTCGCAGTGACAATTAATTTAGTCAATGCTTTGATCATGAAATCTTTCTCGTCCAACGTCTCAACTACTTTTAAGAGACACATAGTGTTACTGCTGTCTCTTTGGGCATGGGCTTAGGAAACTGCAATAGCTTGATGTTCTTTGATACGATTTGGAAATTTTGGGTCGTTCACATCCGTGAGCTTAGCTTTGCAATCCAATCTTATTTTATCACTTTGCATAAGTGTATTCTGAAAATTTCTAAATTTTAAAATTGCCTGGTCACCACCAACTGTCTCCTCCAATTGATAGCCGTGTCTTTTGCAATGTTTCATGTGATTTTGTAGCTTTGATTTGATCCAAAATCTTGATGAACTTATTGGGCAATAGTATCGTATCCCATTTGTTTTTTCCTTTCCCCAAGAGCTCTACTAATATCAGTAATTGGGTTAAAATGGCCAACTGAATTAGGCTCACTAGGTGGTGTTTACAAAAGCCAAACACAGTGTTTCACAGGGTCAATAGATGGCGCTCTTACTGGGAATATTATCCCCATTTTATGAGAACTCTAACCCTCTTCAAATTCTGTTTCATATTGTAGCGCTGTAACACCAATCTTTAAATGTGCGTTTGCCCTTTAAAAATATCTATCCCCCTGAGTGTTACAGGAAATTTTTCTGTTAAACAAGTGAAATCTACACAGGGAAAATTAGACCCTTCTTTTTCATGCACGACCGTGTGGTCCAGATATTTCTTTGTAGCTTCGTCTTTTAGAGGTTGGAAAGCTGATATGAGAAAAGCGTATATGAAACACTTTTGGCCTGTTTAGAAACAGTTTCATTGAACGCCCTTGCATCCTTCTAAATCAGGATTATATTTCAAACTATTGCCTTCGGCCCACTTCCCCTCTTAAAATAAAATCTTTTCTAAATTTAAATATATTTACACTTAAATTTTCAACAAATAAAACTACTGAACCACTACCATTCTCATTATAAATGTCAAGATCTGTGACAGCACTGTCGACCCAATCTATGAAACCTTTCTCAGAATTCTCCAAATGAGGGTAAAGCACCAACATTTCAGTGTGCACATAGTGATCATAGACCTCACCATGACTCTAATCAAATAAAATATTTTTAAAACAATTAAGGCCTTAACGCAGTCTCGTCCCCCCCCACAGTTGAATTTGGTTTTCAAGAAGTGCACGAATTTTTTCTGCATATTCATGAATGATATCTATAGGATCACTTATTACATCCCCTGCCATCAAAGTATTAAAGGGATTGTGAAAATTCGCAGTGAAGACATCTATTGTATTCAGAACTGAATTTGTTTGCCGAAATTCCGGTAGTGGTGAGAATTATATACCATCATTACCTACTCCCCTTCCCCCTTGTATATCATTACTGCCTACTCCACCTTCCCCACTTTGTTCAACAAGTGGGTTGGTTTTTGGAGTAAAATCCCCCAGTTCGCTTAACATAGCCTCTAGTGTGGTAGGACTATGGTATCCAAGCGAATTAGATTTCTTGTTAAATTAAATTTGGTTGAACCGAGGATATATTCATTAAATCTGAGGGGGAAGGATTCTCATTTAACTCACTAGTAAAATTATCTAAAATTCGCATGGTTTTTGGACTCAACCATGGTAAATCACTCTCTGAACTAACTGCATTCCTTTGTTTAACTGTGGTATTGTGTACATCTAAAGAATTACTATCAACATTGAAATATTTTCCTGAAAAATTATCCGTCTATTCCGTATCGTTAATAATGTTAGCAGGTGTACCATCTAAATTATCAGTACCATAACACTCCCGTAAAAATTTACCGTACCCTTCACTGGTATGTGGCGATGTTTCAACGGCGTCACGAAATTGCAATGGCGCATCAATTTGAATAATTTCATCAATGGGATCATATGATACGTGACTTGTTTCTTCAGGTGGAGTGGAGGGTAGTGATGAATCTGTTCTAACCTATAAGGAAAATAGAGACTTTCAATATATATAAATCACCCTTTTCTTAAGAAAGTCGAAATTGGATTAAATGTAAAGGAGTCAATAGTCCTTTGTTGACACATTGACCGTTATGAGAGGTGAAATGGCCTTTCAATCACAGCTACTATTGTATTTGCATAACGATAGCTTAATCAGCCTATATTGATTCTCTAATTTGTTTACTATCTCAAGGTTGAATGGCAAAATGAAAAGTGTAAGAGAGGTAATTAAATTCCAGGCTACAGACAATGCCCCCCCCCACCTCATTCCCCTACTGTCACCCCCCAAAAATGCTTAAATTACACCCATGCTCTTTCCAACTATTGCAAAGGGGAGTCTTCCCATTTTCATTATAGCGATAAAATAAAAGTGGGTATATTTCAAGGTTTTCATAGAATAACAATCATTGAACATAATTACTCGAAACGTTCCTTTTTTGCATCTGAACGGAAACAGTTTTCTAAGAAACTTAATTACCTGAACGACCAAAAATGATAAAAATATTTCTCAAGCAAATAAGTCTCCAGCAAAATTGAACTACTGACTTTTTAACGTCGTTTTAAATTACATTTATTTTTTCCCTGGGTCAATTAAATTCATGCATCATATGTTTTCTTTTGAATCTAGGGACTGTAAACTAATCATATTACACACAGTTGTTTACGGTTAAGGATGCAGACATCAGACCATGACAGTTCTGAGATAAAGACGGCCTGTTTAATTATCATCTCTCATCTTATTAAATTCTCCGATTTAAACGGTCAAAAGACTTGACCTAAAACAGGATATTAGAATAAGGATATAATTTTATCAATCAAAAAATTTTTTAGAATCTTACAAAATTGAAAATCTTATTCCTAAATGTTAAAAAAACGAAGGTGGCATATAGGCTTAAAATTAGATAGAAAAAGCTCGTTAAGACACACATATCATGTAGGCCTAAAATTTATACAAAACGACATTTTCAAAAGCTAGTCTAGTTGGAAATTAATGCGATCAGAGGTAAAATTGCTAGCTGGCTTACACTTAACATAGACTTCATGCAATTCCACCCCTCTAATGTGCAAATATATACCCTGAATTGGAATATATAGGTTGGATGGGGTGACATATAGTGATTAAAGATTTTTCATAGGCTAACTTACCCTTTGGCTGGAAAAAGTAATTGAGTTGGAATCATAAAGAGGCTATTATATGCATTTAAACGTGTACTGAAAAAACAAACAAACAATATGTCTCTAAAAAAACCCGGACCACTGAAAAAAAGAAGAAGAAGTATAGTAAAAATAGAATTAAGAGAGTTCTAATTACACATTAAATGTAAGAGTTAAACATTTTGCGGGGAATATATTATAACTGTAATTGTATGTAATATGAGGATTTATTTTCTTTTATGAGAAATAACATAAATTTAAACTCACTTTATTTTTTTTCTTGCAATGCCAACATGTCCTTTGTCGCTTTACCTTCTTGCATATTGGTCCTTGTATTCTTGCCCTGCAAAGAGGACCTCGAAGAGGCAATGTAGTGAATTACTGTAAGAGAACTGGTTGTCGATTAGAGCTTATTTGATGAGTGGAGGGACATCAAATTATTCCTTAAAAAGAAATTAAATTATAGTTTCCTTAAAAAAATCATTTTTAAACTTTTGGAGGAGTTTTATCTTTGAAACTAGCTGAAAGTTGCTAATTCTTATATCCCCCCATCCCCCTCTCCATCTTCTATATTAATGAAACTTGTATAATTAATTTCCAAGTTGTTTCTACTTATTGTTTATGATGGAAAGGCAGTTTGGTCTTCGTCGCTATTTACGTCTAGCTTATGGGGAGCAGTTGACCTATGATATCTTTTATTTTATTAGTTTAGATACAGAAAACGCTAAAATTATCAATCAAAAAAAAATTTTCGAATATTACAGAATTGAAATATTATTGCTAAATGTTTTCTGAGACAAAAAAGAAGGTAGCATATAGGCTTAAAATTAGATTGAAAAAGCTCGTTAAAATACACACATCACGTAGGCCTAGAATTTATACAAAACGACATTTTCAAAAGCTAGTCGAGTAGAAAATTAATGCGATCAGAGGTAAAATTGCTAGCTGGCTTACACTTAATATTTGCTTCATGCAACCCTATCTCCCCCCCCTGATGTGCAGATATATACCCTGAATTTGGATATATAAGGGGTGTGGGACTAAAATTCATTTTTGAAAAAAATATTATATTCGGAAAGAGGATAAAAAAGGCATCGAGTTGTAAATACACATTAGTCAATAGTATGATTTCGTAAAAATTTACCATGTAAATATCTCAATTAATTATTTGCAAACAGAACTTACGTTATAAATTTGCGTTGCAATGACTTCTAAATCATCCATTCTATTTGATGTTTACTCCATAATGCGTTGAAACGAACTATTATCTTAGCCTCGAAGCGTGATAAATATAAAGAGTCTCAAGCTGGAATTGTGATATAACCGTAACGTAACTTCATTGCTGAAATTTCCTGGGAGTCATGTGATGTAATCGTGCTAGCCCAGTATTTCTAATCGATGATTGGCTTAGAAATAGACATGTGATCTTGTTCATCCATGAATTGTAGGCCTCTGATTGGTCTAAAAATATGACTTTTACCATGGACATAAAATCTCGTCCAGACTTTTACCAAAGACATTAAATCTCGTCCTCTATATAAACCCCTGTGATATTGTACTGGCAGTATTCTAGCTCAAAAGAAGTCAATGATCTTGTACCCCCTATCTAGCAATGCCCCTCCCTACTCCTGTGTATTTAATGAGTATGTATATTTTGCAAGTTTTAAGAAATTTAGGACGATTTCTCAGGTCGGCAATGGATCACAGAAGTAGAGTTTATAATTTGTGTTTTTCTTTTTTTATTTAGTGTCAATTACCTAAAAGTGAATTTTCTTTTTTTTGTATTACCATGGCCCTTGGGCTTTTAACGCAATAAGATTACTTGCTTACTTACATGGTGCCTTTTGGTTTGTTTACTCCCCCCTAACAAACCCTGAAAGTTTCAACTTGAAACCTTAGACCTTTCCTGGGATAATACTGACACGCTCTTTTGACAACCTGCATGGACGGAGTGTGTTTTGATATAGTTCAACATCCTCCTAAACGCTCCCTGAAAGTTTCACCATTCTACCCTTAGTCTCAGTAGTAGTAGTAGTAGTAGTATAAGTAATAGTAGTAGTAGCAGCAACAGTGCTAGTAGCATTATGCAGAGAGTACCCAATGTTTGGTTCAACATCCTTCTCAACACGCCCTGAAAGTTTCAACTTAAAGCTCTAAGCTGTTCCTGAGAAATTGCTCATGCATTGTTTTGACAATCTGAATGCACAGAATGATTTTGAGTTTCATTCAACATCCCCCCAAATTGTACCTGAAAACTTCACCTTTATAACTTTAGCCTCAGTAGAAATAGTAATCGTAGCAGTGGTAATAACAGCAATAGTGGTAACATGCACATAGTTCGTTTTGGTTTAACTTCCACCTCAACATGCCCGGAAATTTTCAACTCAATGCAACAAGCTGTTGAAAAGATATTGTTTATGTGACCTATGCTGCCTGCATATGGTGTGTTATAATTTATTTGAAACTCCTCCTAAACATTCCCTGGAAGTCCTTTAGTTCAGCAGCTACTTGGCTTGTGGCTACCAATGTGCTTCTTTGATCTGTGAGCCAAGAGTTCTTAATAACCGTTTATAATAACCAAGAGTTCTTAACCTAATAGTGCTGGATTTTTTTCACTAGTTCTGGTGTCTGCTTCAATTTTAGATGCGCTAAACGAGTCACCGTTTTAGTAGGAACTGTTATGTTTGGTGCTTCAGCATTCCTAGCAAGTAAAAGAATTCTTTTGGTTTTGGTTCCTTGTATCTCATAGTTGACTAGTAAAGGTTCACCTAGTGGCTCCCCCTTTCCTTTGGCCCAATAGTAAGATCGATGTAGCTATTAAATTTTGGTTCCTTTTTGTAGGGTACTGGCCTTGGGCTGTATCAGCAATAACAATCAAATTGGACCAAGATTTGGTAATGTTAAAAAGATGAAAAAGTGAATTTTCGAAATCAGTGATAGATGGCCACGCGTAAAAAAACTTTATAGGAGAGTAGAGATAATTTTAACAACAAAATAGTTTTGTTGAAAAGGCTGACATTTCGGCCCAAATTTACAAGAATCTACCAATAATTCGGTCTTTTAGGGAGTATCAAGGGGGAGAGTGGAATTATAATCTCTTCATCTCTGTAGACATATTTTTATTATTATTATTTATTTATTTGTTACCCGTCAAAATAAGATAAAAATCAAGGAGTTTCACTAAAAAAGAAAAGGCACAAAAACAAGACACATCGAACAAATTACAAAGACGAGAACCAAAAACTTAATTATGCACAGCACTGCAGGTACGTAACATATTTTACTTTTTAAATTCCCAAGTACTGAACAAACATGAGCAATATGGGCATCGTTGTATCAACCCAAAATTAGGTAAAGTCTTTTAGTTCAGCAACAACTTGGCTTTTGGCTTCCAATGTGCTTTTTTCGATGCGTGAGCCAAGAGTTCTTAATAACCTTTTAAAATAACCAAGAGTTCTTAACCTAATAGTGCTGGATTTTTTTCACTAGTTTCTGGTGTATGCTTCAATTTTAGCTTTGTCAGAGGTTTCGCCGACAAAGATGGGTCAAAAATGGCATGTTATCACAGCCAAACCTTTTGATATTGCTAGGGGATCACCTAATTCAGTTCATTTAATTGGCAGAGTTCCAAATAGGAAGTGTTTACGGATATATACTGGAGATGCTTTATATTGTTGTGATGAATATAATCTTGATGGGCTTTTCGTTAAAGAACTCGTAGGAGGGGACATTATTATTGCCGACTCTGGATGTTTCAACAAATGAAGCATAGAGAAATATACAAGTGTCCGTCGAGAAGGCAGGCGGGTAGTCAGCAAATATAACATTAGTGTTCCTGGCACTTTTACCATTGATTATATTAAGTTTAAAGCCAAGAATATCTTTTAGATTATCAATGAGAATAACCTTTTCACTGTCAATGGATGAACTAATGTAAATCTTGCCCTCTTCCTTTGAATAGTTGAAATTAAAGCCTCCTTTTTTATGAGCGAAAATACTTTTATTGATAGAACGACATAAATCATTCATACAAGTGAGTTCTTCGTATGGCAATTCAACATATGGATAATCCAACCAATTGATCATTTGAATTTTATGTTAATCGCTAACGGGTGGTGACGGCCAATCATAGGGTCCAATTTTTATACCATATTTGTGATTTTTCTCTGGATATCATAGATATTATTGAGAATACAGTCGACAAGAGCCACTTCATACGTGCCATCAAATTTAATAGTGGGAGAGAGTTTCGTCCAAAAATTACTTGTTTTATTCAAGTCATTGTAGAGAGGGTCGGAGACATTGGAAATGAATGTCACATAGAAATAATTGGGTGTTGTTAATGTCTTCAACTTTAACCCAAGAATCAAAATCAGAGTTGTATCATAGCCAACGAATAAGCAACTGTCTCTTGCCCCTGCGAGCACGGCTCTTTATTATCTTTTCAATTTGATAAATTTCACTACTGTTTCTCACTTTTTGTAGTTTATAATTATAAGAACCCCCGAGGATCTCATCATCTTTGATGTCTCGCAGCCGATATGTCGTGGGTTCGGTGTCTAGGATTTTGGACACTTTAAAAAGTTCAGTGCTCCATAAATAATCCCCCTTTTCAAAAATATTGGTGGTTCTATTAATTCGAACAGTATCACCAACATTGAATTTTTTCTTCACATTTTTTGTTTTTTCACTAGAATATTGTTTAAGAAAAGTGTCAAATGTATTTTCAATGCAATGATCTTCCCGAGGGCTAACAACAGACAGAGATCGATGATGTCGTTGGTTATATATTTGTATGAAGTTATCTAAGTCATAAATAAAATCAGCAGTATTTGTCAGTGTACAAAATCTCGAAATTAATAGACGAATCGTTCTTATCAATCGTTCAGCCAATGCAGCCTTTATCGGACTTTGACTATGATAGAGCTTTGTATTATATTTCAATTGAACCTTTTGCATATATGGATTAACAAATTCGCTACCGCGGTCACTTTGAATTTTTTTATAGCAATCATGTTCAAGAATACTTTCTAAAGCCTGAGCAACTTCAGCACCTCTCTTTGATCGCAATGGAATGGCATATGCATTGTGACTAAAGACACTGATTGCCACTAGAATATATTTGTAGGGTGTATTGTACCGTCTTTGAATCTCATCTAGAGTTAAAAGATCTGTTTGCAGTATATGCAGTGGGAAAAAGGCTTTAGTTTGTCGATATTGTTTGCCATGAAGCATACGATTCCGATGCAGAGTGTAACTCGGTTCATTTTCTAGATACTCTTTTGCATTTTTTAAAGTGCGGCCACCTACGTCAGAGGCAACTTTAAAAATTGTTGTGGGGGAACTTAGACTTCCCACTTCACCAATATTTTCAGAGACATGTTTTAAAACTTCATTCATTTTGAACGCAACCACCTAGTGTAATGCCCACTACCTTTTTGCACACTGAAGGGTGTTACTTGTGACGGTGAGTTTATATAAATACGTCTTCGCTTTTGTCTAATCATCGTCGGTGTTATCAAATCATTGCTGCTGCTGCTGCTGCTGCTGCTAGGAATGCTATTATTTTCCAAGATTGATTTAAAATCTTCTTATTCTTCTTCTTTTTTAAATGGTGTTGTTAGAGGGCTGACACCTCTACTATATTCCCTTAATTTCTTTAGAATTTGCTTATTAACAATAAGACTTTTGGGGAGGTTTTGGGGAATTCAAAGTGCAAACAATACCCTAATTATTGTTAATGATTTTGCAGTCTGTCGACTGTGAATACCGTGCAATGGCTGTGCATCTTTTAAGCAATGAAGACGGTTGAATTTTTTTATCCTCTCAGCCTACCCTATACATTCTGCACTCCACACATCAACAACTATATTGAAAACAGTGGGAAAACCATTATTCAAAATCGGAAGAGAGTACATGATCAGACGACTAAAAGTTGCGCTTTTCATGCGCTACTATGTTTCGTCTTCAGATGTCTATGCTATACTTACAAGCATTTTCTGAACATTTACGTAGACAATCCACATCTGAACGACTTTATGGTGGAAAGTATTCTCTCAGACCTGTATAATATTGATTTTAGTGCCCTACGAGTAAAGTGCTTAAAAATGCATGTGAATTTGTTTATTATTAGAAAAAAAGTATATATTTACAACAACGAGATATGAACACAAAGATATGAATTTCAGGGAAATCTAGGGCACAAGGATTTTCATGTTATTTGTGATTACCACATGATAAACTATAGTGAGACATTAGCGAGGGGTAGAGTGAGTTCATGTCATGAAAAACAGCATTAGAATTTACACCATCAACAGAGTTCTGCGCACTTGGATCAGTTGTTAGGATGCGATCCCCGTGAAAAACATATTCTCCCCTCATAGATCTTTCTACAAATAGATGTTGATCCACGTCGGTGATCAAACCTATTTGCTCCCTACTGATTTATAGAATTAAGTCAATCACACGGTGTGATGTTGAAAAATAATAGTCAATGTCTAGCTCAAATTCTGAATAAATTTGGTCTGTGTTCTTGCAGACAATGTCTAAAAGAGTTAAACCATCGCTTGCCAAATACATTCTACAATAATCCCAACCATTTTTACAGCCACCCCTTAGACCATACTCTTTTGGCAAATTCATAGTTCTCGACAGTGCATTCACTAACGGTAAATGAATTATAGAATTCTTCAAAGGGAGGGAGTGTCTCCTCACTTAAGTTTGCACCAGAGTTGTAATAGTCATACGTATATATGCCTTTACAAGTCAGGAAGTCATATATTTTATTGTCTGGAAAGCGCTTTTTAAGCAGAGGGAAACTATCGGAATTGTCACTTTTCTGCACTTGAATTAGTTGACTGAGAGCCTTGGGGAAAAATTTATATGAACCTAAAAAACAGATTTTATTCAGGCACGTATGCCCATTATCCACTGCTTTCCATTTGAATTCTAGAACCATCAACTTCTCAGCTGATTTGGGTGTAATATTGTATGTAAATGAGTTATTTACCCATGGGCTCAGTGAACCCCTCCCTCCCTGTGTATACGTGCCAAAGCCGATAAAATAAATTTCAAATCGTAATTTGAATTGTGATTGAAAACTGACATAAAAAACTGTTGGCTTACATTCACATTGCACGATTGGTGTGCTACGCCTCGAAAATTACTACCCCCTGAGGATATTTCCTGCAATAAGTGATCATGATCCCTAACTTTCCTCTCCCCCCTTAGTCTTATTCCCCTTGTCCCTTTCTCCTTAGTCCCCTCTTCAAATTCCCCCTTACATACTCAATATATTTGCTTATTTTTAATGGCCAGGTGATCCTCTGCAAATAGTATCATCGAGTAGTGCGTGTGTTTCAAACGGGAGATAACCCCATTCGCATTGACAATTAATTTAGTCAATGCTTTGATCATGAAATCTTTGTCGTCCAACGTCTCAAATAATTTTAAGAGACGCATAGTGTTACTGCTGTCTCTTTGGGCATGGGCATAGGAAACTGCAATAGCTTGATGTTCTTTGAACAGTACTAAAAGGATTAAAGAATAATAAGGCTCCAGGTGCTGATAGGGTGGTAAATGAGTTTCTTAAATATGGTGGCTCTGAGGTTAGAAATAAGTTACTGAAGATTATGAATATGATTTTTGAAAAAGGGGAAGTACCTAACGATTTTAGGAAAACCTTAATTAAGCCACTTTATAAGAAAGGTGATGAAAGTGAGTGTGGTAATTATCGAGGCATTGGTCTGGTCTCTGGAGGTAGTAAATTACTTAATAATATGATACTTTTTTGACTGAGAAATGCCGTAGACAAAGTTTTAAGAGAAGAGCAGTGCGGTTTCAGAAAAGGTAGAGGATGTGTCGACCAAATTTTCACTCTTAGGCTAATAATTGAGAAGTCACATAAAGAAAGAAAAACGAGCAAAAATGGGGTTTTTATAGGCCAAATGACGATACTGAAAAAACAAAGCGAATATTTCGAGAGGACAAACGCTTCTCTTCTTCAGCGCGAAACGAAACGATGTATCAATAAAAGCCAAAAATTAAAAGAATTAAAACCAACTACCTAACAACCATAAAAGCGAGTTATTCGCCAATATCCGCGATTTGCACAAAATCCAAAAAAACATGAACTGCCATCGACGGATACTAGCGAGCAACTGACAAACGAAAGAGTTCAATTCATTCACTCGAAAAAACAAAACGAACCAGCAATTAAATAAGTTGGAAAACTATGTCGTTTGATTTCGGATTTTAATTAAGGCATTTCTTGCAGACACCCTTTGAGACCTAAGGGGTTGTTCACGTGTTTGATTAGATGACTGGGAAAGTGGTTTAAGGTTTATTTCAGGGATTACTAACGTATCGGCTTCTCTTTTGAGAAAACCGAAATATGACTCGTTTATTCAGTATCGTTTATTCAGTTATTCAGTTTTGTTTTTTCAGTATCGTCATTTGGCCTATAAAAACCCCATTTTTGCTCGTTTTTCTTTCTTTATGTGATGTCAGGCCAATGTGGTTTAAGAAATTATCTTAATTGAGAAGTGCCTGAGTTTTCAAACACCTTTGGTCCTCAGTTTTATAGATTATGAGCAAGCGTTCGATTCTTTTGATAGAAGAGCTTTAGTAAAGGTTTTATCCTTGTATGGTATACCAGACAAATACATTAAAGTGATTAGTGCTATGTATCAGAATAACACTGTTGCGGTTAAGGTAGGAAATGAGGTTAGCAGCTGGTTTTGTATTAAATCAGGAGTTAAGCAGGGTTTTGTTCTATCCCCCTTTGTATGGATTATTTTGATGGACTTTGTTTTAAGGAGCACAGAAAAGGCAATGGGAGACCACGGAATCAAATGGGGAGGAAAAAGTCTCCTGGACTTGGATTATGCTGATGATTTAAGCATCCTAGATGAAAGAGTGAGCAAAATGAATGAAGTTTTAGAGGTTTTGCGAGTTCAAGGTGCTAGAATTGGTTTGAGAATTAATGTTAGGAAGACTAAGTCACTAAGACTAGGAATAAGTGAAGATGAAAAGGTGACGTTGGGCAATGAAAAGATTGATCAGGTGGGCAGCTTCACTTACCTTGGTAGTATTATTAGTAAAGATGGTGGGAGCAGTGAAGATGTTAAATATAGAATAAACAAGGCTCAGGGTGTTTTTTCACAGTTAAAAAAAGTCTGGAAGAATAGGAAGATAAGTCTGCAAACCAAGATCAGAATATTAGAAGCTATAGTGATGACAGTGGTCAAATATGGCTCTGAAGCATGGACGCTCCGAAAAGCGGATGAAGATTTGCTAGATTTTTTCGAGAGAAATTGCTTAAGGATTTTTCTGGGTACCCGGCTGACTGACCGTATTTCAAACAATAGGCTATACGAAAAATATGGTTCAATACCGCTCTCTAGGGCTATAATGAAAGAAAGGTTGAGGTGGCTGGGGCACGTTGTGTGGATGAAGGATGAAAGATTGCCGATGGTTGTTCTTTTCGGCCAACCATCTAGGGCTAAACGGAAAGCAGGTCGTCCCCGTCTGGGGTGGGAGGACGTCATAAAGAAAGATTTAAAGGAAAGGGGAACTTCGTGGGCGGGTGTTAAAAGGGAGGCTTTGAATAGATTGGGGTGGAGGAGGAGCGTACGTAGCTGTGTTGGTCTCAGGTGGCTTGGTGCTGTGATGAGTTGTTAGTAGTAGTAGTAGTATAAGTGTATTCTGAAAATTTCTAAATTGTAAAATTGCCTGGTCACCACCAACTGTCTCCTCCGATTAATAGCCGAGTCTTTTGCAATGTTTCATGTGATTCTGTAGCCCTAATTTGGTCCAAAATCTTGATAAAATTATTTGGCAATAGTATCGCACCCCATTTGTTTTTCCCTCCCCCCTAGAACTCTACTAATATCAGTAATTGAGTTGAAATGGCCAACTGAATTAGGGCCACTAGGCGGTGTGTACAAAAGCAAACCCAGTGTTTCACAGGTTCAATAGATGGCGCTCTAATTGGGAATATTATTCCCCTTTTTATGAGAACGCTACCCCTCTTCAAATTCCGTTTTATATTGTAGCACTGTAACAACAATCTTTAAATGTGCGTTCGCCCGTTAAAAGTATCTATCCCCCTGAGTGTTACAGGGAATTTTTCTGTTAAACAAGTGAAATCTACTCAGGGAAAATCAGACCCTTCTTTTCCATGCACGGCCCAGTGGTCCAGATTTTTCTTTGTAGCTTCGTCTTTTAGTGGTTGGAAAGCCGATATGGGAAAAGCGTACATGAAACACTTTTGGCCTGTATCGAAACAGATTCGTTGAACGCCCTTGCATCCTTCTAAATCAGGATTATATTTAAAACTATTGCCTTCAGCCCGCTCCCCCTCTTAAAATAAAATCTTTTCTAAATTTACATATATTTACACTTAAATTTTCAACAAATAAAACTACTGAACCACTACCATTCTCATTATAATTGTCAAGATCCGTGACAGCACTGTCGAACCAATCTATAAAAACGTTCTCATAATTCTCCAAATGAGGGTACAGTACCAACATTTCGGTGTGCACATAGTGATCATAGAACTCACCATGACGCTACTTCAAATAAAATATTTTAAAACAATTGAGGCCTTAACGCTGTCTTGCCCCCCCCCCCAACACAGTTGAATTTGGTTTTCAAGAAGTGCACGAATTTTCTCTGCATATTCATGAATAATATCTATAGGAACACTTATTATATCCCCTGCCATCAAAGCATTAAAGGAATTGCCAAAATTCGCAGTGAAGACATGTATTGTATTCAGAATTGAATTTGTTTGCTGAAATTCCGATAGTGGTGACAATTGCATATCATCACTACCTGCTCCCCCTTCTCCTTGTATATCATCACTGCCTAATCCCCCTCCCCCACTTTGTTCAACAAGTGGGCTGGTGTGTGGAGTAAAATCCCCCAGTTCGCTTAACATAGCCTCTAGTGTGTTAGGACCATGCTAATCCATTCAAGCGAATTCATTTTCTTGTTTAATTAAATTTGATTGAACTGGGGCTATATTGATTACATCATAGGGGGAGGATTCTCATTTAACTCAATAGTAAAATTATCTAAAATTCGTATGGTGTTTGGACTTAACCATGGTAAATCACTCTCTGACCTAACTGCATTGCTTTGTTCAACTGTGCTATTGTGTTAATCTAAAGAATTACTATCAACATTGAAATATTTCCTAATAAATTATCCGTCTATTCCGTATCGTTAATAACGTTAGCAGGTGTACCGTCTAAATTATCACTACCATAACACTCTCGGTAAAAATTTACCGTACCCTTCACTGGTATGTGGTGTTGTTTCAACGGCGTCACGAAATTGCAATGGCGCTTCAATTTGAATAATTTCATCAATGGGATCATATGATACGTGACTTGTTTCTTCAGGTGGAGTTGAGGGTAGTGATGAATCTGTTCTAACCTATAAGGAAAATAGACACTTATTTTCAATGTGTATAAATCCCTCTTTTTTTAAGAAAGTCAAAATTGGATTAAACGTAAAAGAGTCAATAGTCCTTTGTTGACACATTGACGGTTATGAGAGGTGAAATGGCCTTTCAATCACAGCTACTGATGTATTTGCAAAGCGATAGCTGAATCAGCCTATATTGATTCCCTAATTTGTTTACTATCTCAAGGTTGAATGGCAAAATGAAAAGTGTAAAAGAGGTATTTCAATTCCAGGCTACAGACAATGCCCCCCCCCCCCTCATCCCCCTACTGTCACCCTAAAAAATGCTTAAATTACGCCCATGCTCTTTCCAACTATTGCAAAGAGGCGTCTTCCCATTTTCATTATAGCGATAAAATAAAGTGTGTATATTTCAAGGTTTCATATATTAAAAATCGTTGAATATAAATACTCGAAACGTACCTTTTCTACATATGAACGGAAACAGTTTTCTAAGAAACTTAATTACCAGAACGACTAAAAATGATGAAAATATTTCTCAAGCAGATAAGTCTCAAGCAAAATTGAACTACTGACTTTTTAACGTCGTTTTAAATTACATTTATTTTTTCCCTGTGTCAATTAAATTCATGCATCATATGTTTTCTTTTGAAACTAGGGACTGTAAACTAATCATATTACACATAGTTGTTTACGTTTAAGGATGCAGACATCAGACCATGACAGTTCTGAGATTAAGACGGCCTGTTTAATTATCATCTCTCATCTTATTAAATTCTCCGATTTAAACGGTCATAAGACTTGACCTAAAACAGGATATTAGAATAAGGAAATAATATTATCAATCAACACAATTTTTAGAATCTTACAGAATTGAAAATCTTATTCCTAAATATTTTCTGAGAGAAAACCAAAGGTAGCATATAGGCTTAAAATTAGATAGAAAAAGCTCGTTAAGACACACACATCAGGCTGGCCTAAAATTTATACAAAACGACATTTTCAAAAGCTAGTCTAGTAGAAAATTAATGCGATCAGAGGTAAAATTGCTAGCTAGCTTACACTTAACATAGACTTCATGCAATCCCACCCCTCTAATGTGCAAATATATACTCTGAATTGGAATATATAGGGGGGATGGGGTGACATATAGTGATTAAAGAGTTGTCATATGCTAATTTACCTTTTGGCTGGAAAAAGGAATTGAGTTGGAATCATAAAGAGGCTGTTATATGCATTTAAACGTGTACTGAAAAAACAAACAAACAATATATTTCTAAAAAAAACCCGGACCACTGAAAAAAAGAAGAAGAAGCATACTAAATCTAGAATTAAGAGAGTTCTAATTACACATTAAATGTAAGAGTGAAACATATTGTGGGGAATATGTTATAACTGTAATTGTATGTAACATGAGGATTTATTTCTTTTTATGAGAAATAACATAAATCAAAACTCATTTTATTTTTTTCTTGCAATGCCAACATGTCCTTTGTCGGTTCACCTTCTTGCATATTGGTCCTTGTATTCTTGCCCTGCATAGAGGACCTCGAAGAGCCAATGTTGTGAATTACTGTAGGAGGTGATTGGTTGTCGACTCGAGCCTTTTTGATGAGTGGAGGGACATCAAATTATCCTTAAAAAGAAATTAAATTATTGTTTTCTTAAAAAAAAATGATTTTTAATTTTTTGGAGGAGTTTTGTCTTTGAAACTAGCTAAAAGTTGCTAATTCTTATACCCCCCCTACCCCCCCCCTCTCCTCTCCATTTTCTATACTAATGCAACTTTTATAATAAATTTCCCCGTTGTTTCTACTTATTGGCTATGATGGAAAGGCAGTTTGGTCTTCGTCGCTATTTACGTCTAGCTTATTGGGAGCAGTTGACCTATGATATCTATTATTTTATTTGTTTAGACATAAGAAACGCTAAAATTATCAATCAACAAAAATTTTTTAGGATCTTATAGAATTGAAAATCTTATTGCTAAATGTTTTCTGAGACGAAAAAGAAGGTAGCATTTAGGCTTAAAATTAGATTGAAAAAGCTCGTTAACACACAGACACATCATGTAGGCCTAGAATTTATACCAAACGATATTTTCAAAAGCTAGTCTAGTAGAAAATTAATGCGATCAGAGGTAAAATTGCTAGCTGGCTTGCACTTAATATTTGCTTCATGCAACCCAATCTCCCCCCTAATGGGCAAATATATACCCTGAATTTGGATATATAAGGGGTGTGGGACTAAAATTCATTTCCGACAAAAAATATTATATTCGGAAAGAGCATAAAAAAGGCATCGAGTTGTATATACGCATTAGTCAATAGTATGATTTGGTAAAAATTTACCATGTAAATATCTCAATCAATTATTTACAAACAGAACTTATGTTATAAATTTGCGTTGCAATGACTTCTAAATCATCCATTCTATTTGAATTTCGCTCCATAATGCTTTGAAACAAACTGTTATCTTAGCCTCGACTCTATATAAACATATAAACACCTCGACAATATAAACAGTCTCAAGCTGGAGTTATGATATAACAGTTACGTAACTTCATTGCTGAAATTTCCTGGGAGCCATGTGATGTAATCGTGTTAGCCCAGTATTTCTAATCGTTGATTGGCTTAGAAATAGACATGTGATCTTGTTTGTCCGTGAATTGTAGGCCTCTGATTGGTCTAAAAATAAGACTTTTGCCATGGACATTAAATCTTGTTCAGACTTTTACTAAGGACATTAAATCTCGTCCTGTATGTAAAACCCTGTGATATTGTACTGGCAGTATTCTAGCACAAAGGAGGTCAATGATCTTGTACCCCCTGTCTAGCAATGCCCCTCCCTACTCCTGTGTATTTAATGAGTGATGAATGTGTTGCAAGTTTTTAAAAAATTAGGACGATTTCTCAGGTCGGCAATGGGTCCCAGAAGTAGAGTTTGAAATTTGTGTTTTCTTTGTTTATGTAATGTCAATTATCTAAAAGTGAATTTTCTTTTTTTTTGTATTACCATGGCCCTTGGGCTTTTAACGCAATAAGATTACTTACTTACTTACATGGTGCCTTTTGGTTAGTTTACCCCCCCCCCCCCGCGAACAAACCCTGAAAGTTTCAACTTGATGCCTTAGACCTTTCCTGGGATAATGCTGACCCGCTCTTTTGACAACCTGCATGGACGGAGTGTGTTTTGATATAGTTCAACATCCTCCTAAACGCTCCCTGAAAGTTTCACCATTCTACCCTTAGTCTCAGTAGTAGTAGTAGCAGTAGTAGTAGTAATAGTAGTAGTAGCAGTAACAGTGCTAGTAGCAGTAGCAGAGAGTACCCTTTGTTTGGTTCAACATCCCTCTCAATACGCCCTGAAAGTTTCAACTTAAAGCTATAAGCTGTTCCTGAGAAATTGCTCGTGCATTGTTTTGTCAACCTGAATGCACGGAATGAGTTTGAATTTCGTTCAACATCCCCCCAAGTTCTCCCTGAAAACTTCACCTTTATAACTTTAGCTTCAGTAGAAATAGTAATCATAACAATGGTAATAAAAGCAATAGTGATAACATGCACATAGTTCGTTTTGGTTCAACGTCCACCTCAACATGCCCGGAAATTTTCAACTTAATGCATCAAGCTGTTGAAAAGATATTGTTTATGTGACCTATGCTGCATGCATATATAGTGTTATAATTTACTTGAAACTCCTCCTAAACATTCCCTGGAAGTCTTTTATTTCAGCAACTACTTGGCTTGTGGCTACCAATGTGCTTCTTTCGATCTGTGAGCCAAGAGTTCTTAATAACCGTTTATAATAACCAAGAGTTCTTAACCTAATAGTGCTGGATTTTTTTCACTAGTTTCTGGTGTCTGCTTCAATTTTAGATGCGCTAAACCAGTCACTGTTTTGTAGGAACTGTTATGTTTGGTGCTTCAGCATTCCTAGCAAGTAAAAGAATTCTTTTGGTTTTGGTTCCTTGTATCTAATAGTTGACTAGTAAAAGTTCACCTAGTGGCTCCCCCTTTCCTTTGGCCCAATAGTAAGATCGATGTAGCTATTAAATTTTGGTTCCTTTTTGTAGGGTACTGGCCTTGGGCTGTATCAGCGATAACAATCAAATTGGACCAAGATTTGGTAATGTTAAAAAGTTAAAAAAGTGAATTTTCGAAATCAGTGATAGATGGCCACACGTAAAAAAAACTTTATAGAAGAGTTGAGATAATTTTAACTACAAAATAGTTTTGTTGAAAAGGCTGACATTTCGGCCCAAATTTACAAGAATTTACCAATAATTCGGTATTTTAGGCAGTTTTAAGGGGGAGTGTGGAATTATAATCTCTTCACTCTGTAGACATATTTTTATTATTATTATTTATTTATTTATTACCCGTCAAAATAAGGTACAAAACACGCATTATCGCTAAAAAAGAAAAGGCACAAAAACAAGACACATCGAACAAATTACAAAGACGAGAACCAAAAAGTTAATTATACACAGCACTGCAGGTACGTAGCATATTTTACTTTTTAAATTCCCAAGTGCTGAAGAAACATGAGCAATATGAGCATCGTTGTATCAACCCGAAATTAGGTAAAGTCTTTTAGTTCAGCAACAACTTGGCTTGTGGTTACCAATGTGCTTCTTTCAATGTGTGAGCCAAGAGTTTTTAATAACCTTTTAAAATAACCAAGAGTTCTTAACCTAATAGTGCTGGATTTTTTTTCCCTAGTTTCTGGTGTATGCTTCAATTTTAGATTTGTCAGAGGTATCACCGACAAAGATGGGTCGAAAATAGCATGTAATCACAGCCAAACCTTTTGATACTGCTTGGGGATCACCTAATTCAGTTCTTAGCGTTAATTGGCAGAGTTTCAAAAAGGAAGTGTTTACGGGGATATACTGAAGATGCTTTATATTGTAATGATGAATATAATCTTGATTGGCTTTTCGTTCAAGAACTCGTAGGAGGGGGACATTGCTATTGCCGACTCTTGATGTTTCAACAAATGAAGCATAGAGAAATATACAAGTGTCCGTGGAGAAGGCAGGCGGGTAGTCAGCAAAAATAACATTAGTGTTCCCGGCACTTTTACCATTGATTGTATTAAGTTTAAAGCCAAGAACATCTTTCAGATTATCATTGAGAATAACCTTTTCACTGTCAATGGGTGAACTAATGTAAATCTTGCCTTCTTCCTTTGAATAGTTGGAATGAAAGGCTCCTTTTTTACGAGCGGAAATACTATTATTGATAGAACGACATAAAGCATTCATACAAGTTAGTTCTTCGTATGGTAATTCAACATATGGATAATCCAACCAATTGATCATTTGAATTTTATGTTTTTCGCTAACGGGTGGTGGCGGCCAATCATAGGGTCCAATTTTTATATCATATTTGCGATATTATCTAATGATATCACAGGTATTTTTGAGAATAAAGCCGACAAGAGCCACTTCATACGTGCCATCAAATTTAATAGTGGGAGAGAGTTTCGTCCAAAAATTACTTGTTTTATTCAAATCATTGTAGAGCGGGTTGGAGACATCGGACATGTATGTCACATAGAAATCTTTGGGCATTGTTAATGTCTTCAACTGCGACCCAAGAATCAAAATCAGAGTTGTATCATAGCCAACGAACAAGCAACTGTCTCTTACCCCTGCGAGCACGGCTCTTTAATATCTTTTCAATTTGATATATTTCACAACTGTTTCAAACTGTTTGTAGTTCATAATCATAAGAACCCCCGAGGATCTCATCATCTTTGGTGTCTCGCAGCCTAAATGTCGTGGGTTCGGTTTCTAGGATTTTGGACACTTTAAAAAGTTCAGTGCTTCATAAATAATCCCCCTTTTCAGAAATATTGGTGGTTCTATTTATTCGAACAGTATCACCAACATTGAAGTTTCTCTTCACATATTTGTTTTTTCACTAGAATATTGTTTAAGAATAGTGTCAAATGTATTTTCACTGCAATGATCTTCCTTAGGGCTAACACTGGATGGAGATCGATGAGGTCGTTGGTTATATATTTGTATGAATTTATCTAAATCATTAATAAAAGCAGCAGTATTTTTCAGTGTAAAAAATCTCGAAATTAATAGACAAATCGTTCTTATCAATCTTTCAGCCAATGCAGCCTTTATCGGACTGTGACTATGATAGAGATTTGTATTATATTTCAATAGAACCTTTTGCATATGTGGATTAACAAATTCGCTACCGCGGCCACTTTGAATTTTTTGAACAACAGCGTTAACAACAGCAACTTAATCTAAGTGAAAATTAAATACAGAATTACTAGCCAATTTCATGTGGTAAAGCAGTTATTGGTACCTATATTTATCATTTCCAACTATTATCCATCTTTAAGTTTCTTTTCTCGAAGTGTAAATTAACTTACCTGGTCTTTGAAGTTACCTGGAAGATAATTAATTTTGTATTCCCAGGAGAATTAATACATTGTGTTTTAATTCTAATTGAATTCAAATTAAAACAAACAAAGGCTTGTAAAAAAAATAAGGATTACTTCAAGTACATCTGTTTCTTTTGGCAATACATAGTTGCCAAATACAAAGAAGCCAAATATAGCCAAATATTACATTTTTCTATTATCATAGATTAAATTAGCTCAACAGTTTTTACGCATTTTTGACGTTAAATTTCAAGCTGCATTTTACGGAGACAGCCTGTGCAGAAGGGAGCAACAACAAACATTCAAGAGCCGTACAGTACTAGCGGGATCTTGTGTCCTTAAACTGCTTGGATCAGGTGATTTGTGTGTTGCACTTCCCACGGGTCTTGTCTACCTTAGAATCCTTTAAGCTTGAATATAATTCCACCAAAAAGACCTCATCAGAGCCCCAAAAAAGGGACCGATATGTGCGCAACATGTGATAAGAATTTAGATATAGATTCAAGTGCTATGAACTGTGACGGATGTAGCCTCTGGTTATGTATTGATTGTCTGGAAATGTCAGAGGCTGAATTCTCTCTACTAACTAAAATGACACGGCGAGTAGGCTGCGAGTGGAAATGCCCAGTTTGCAAAGGTGACCCACAAGTGACAGGTGGGGCGTCTTTGGACGATATTCAAAAACTTTTAGACAATACTCTCGGACCATTCTGGTCATCTTATAGTGCAGTAAATGAACTAGACACCAAAGTTAAAGATGCAGTGAAAGAAGCATTTTCCGAACTTCGAGAACAGCTAACCACCGACATTGAAAACCATTTTGGTAATGTTGATTGCCGTTTGACAACCCTTGAACCGTCTCCCTTGTTTGACAAGGACGCTGTTCAGAGTTTGGTTGAGTCAGAGATTCAGACGTTGAAAAAAGATCTTGAGATGCAGATTGAAACCAAAGTTAAACAGATGGTTGCAGATGATAGAGACCGTCAGCGTTGTAAGCTATGTATTGTTGTTTTTGGTGTCCCCCCTCAGACAAATGATGAACTCTACATCAAAAAATATCTTGTGAGTGATTATGGGCTCCCAAAGATAAGCGTCTCTGATGTCCGTCGTCTGAGGAGTCAGCAAAGCCACATTGTAACCACCATTACCGAAAAAAGGCCTGATCCCATATTATTCTCAGTCCCAGACTTCAAGACTAAGAAGCAGATTCTACAAAAGTCTTACGAAAGAAAAGGGTCAGGTACGATCCAGTTTCGAAATGATGTATCCAAGACTGACCGTCAGAAAAGAGCAAAGTTATATGAGGAGTTGCAGGTCGGCCATGCACAGGGCGAAGTTGATTTGGTTATACGTAGGAACTCTATAGTTCCAAAAAACAGTCAGATTTGTGCAGCCCTTCCAGCTGCAATGCAACATTAAATGTTTTACCCTAAAATGTAACCAGTATAAATAGACGGTTAGAAGGTAACGAGATTGAAAGAAACATTAGGGACAAGCGGCCCCCTCCAGGCATGAAATGGAAGAATATTCTTTCCGTGTTGTATACAAATGCTGATGTACTTTCAAACAAACTTGACGAACTTATTCTTTTGTAAGTTTGCAGTAACCTGATGTAGTTATCGTGACTAAGGTGCTCCCAAAGCACTGTCTTAACCCCGAAGAACATTTCTTTCAACTGAGTGGCTATAATGTCGTGTACAACAAGCATTCGAAAAGGGGAATTTTATTTATAATTCGTCGTCATCTAAATTAAAATATGCAGAAGTTGATGTTTCGTTTACTATGGAATTAAGTGAAGTAATTAGTGTGGAAATTAAGTTGCCAGTGATATCCCAAAATGTGAGGATTGTAGGCATATATCGAAACCCTTCCAGAAATGAATTTAGTATGTTAAATGATGATCGCCTGCTGAGCTATCTGTCATACCTTGCGTCTGTTTCATCAAAAATTCTTGTTCTTGGTGACTTTAATGCGCTCGATATTGACTGGTTATCCCAAGCTACATCAGGGACGGACCAGAGTTTTGCTTTTAAACTTGTGCAAACCTTACAGGACAGCTTTCTGCACTAGCATGTTGTGGATCCCACAAGACTCAGAAGCAATTCCACTCCCCATGTACTGGATTTGGTGATCACGAAATCTCCAGATGACATACTAGACCTTAAGATGCTGCCAACTCTAGGTAAAAGCAACCATGTAGTTATGTCTCTATCAATGAATGTAAGTGCAGCGGTGAACTCTGGTTCTAAACTTTATTATGATTACAGCATGGGTCGTTACGATGAAATTCAAGACTTTATCAACAAAAAAAAATTTTTAAACAAGAAAAACGGGTTTTAATTTTCTATAAAGCAGTGAAATACAAAACAATTAATTGTGCACAAAAGCTCCGAATATTTCGGCCCCACATCCGGGAGCCTATCTCAACGGAAAAAAAAATCAAATAAAATAAAATAAATAAAAAAAACAAAAAACTTAACTTACATCACAATACTAAACACATAAAGAGAAAGAAAAAAAAACAAAAGAAAAAATATAAATAAATAAGAAACAAAACTCACATATTAAATAAACACTTCCATGCAAGTGTTTATTTAATATGTGAGTTTTGTTTCTTATTTATTTATATTTTTTCTTTTGTTTTTTTTTCTTTCTCTTTATGTGTTTAGTATTGTGATGTAAGTTAAGTTTTTTGTTTTTTTTATTTATTTTATTTTATTTTATTTTTTTTTCCGTTGAGAAAGGCTCCCGGATGTGGGGCCGAAATATTCGGAGCTTTTGTGCATAATTAATTGTTTTGTATTTCACTGCTTTATAGAAAATTAAAACCCGTTTTTCTTGTTTAAAATTTTGTTTTTTGTTTTTAATGGAAAAGCAGTGTGGTCTAAGAAATTATTTAAGACTTTATCCGTTCCGTTTCTATTGTTGAGGAGCTTCAGTCTAGTAATGCATATGTGGATGTTGCTTTTGAGTTCATTCGAGAGGTTATAAAAGATGCATGTGATAGGTTCGTTCCGCGTTATTACATAAAAGAAGGTTCAAGAAAAAGATGACGACTGCCAAAATTTGTACTTGATGCTATTAGTGTTAAAAATAAACATTGGAGACAGTATATGTTGGAAAAAAAATGAAGACTCGTTGTGTGCGTATAGAATGGCTCGGAATCACGCCACTTGTTCTCTACGCGTTTAACCGTGAATTACTCGAATCGTCTATTATTGCTAACATTCGAGGGTGTCCAAAGAAGTTTTGGAGGTATGTCAATAGAAATAGAACTGACTCTTCAACTGATTCGTGCATTTTTGATGACCCAACTACAAGTGAATTAATAAGTGATGATCAGAAAAAGGCTGATGTGTTTAATCAAGTGTTTTCGTCAGTTTTTGTAAATCCAAGTGATGTCCATGCATGCAGTCCACCCTATTTTACTGAATTTGTTTCAGCAGACAAAGTGCCCTTCAATGACTCTGATATTTCTTCAGAGCAGGTTTTAAAAATTCTCCGTAACCTTTCCGTTAATAAAGCTCCAGATATAGATGGTATTTCTAACACTTTTCTTCAGAAGACAGCCATATGTTTAGCTGAAACTCTTGCGTTTTTGTTTAACCACTGTCTACTGAGTGGTAAATGCCCCGCAGCGTGGAAAAAAGCGGTTGTAAAGCCACTCTACAAAGGAGGATCTAAATTCCAATTTGGAAATTATCGTCCAATTTCAAACACCTCAATTTTTTCGAGAGTTCTTGAAAAGATTATTGTATATCGGATACAGGATTACTTCAACCAAAATAAACTATGGCATCCATCACAGCAGGGTTTTAGAAAAAACAGGTCATGTAATACACAGTTGCTAGAAGTTGTAAAATATTTCCAAAATATGGCTGATCTCAGTTCGAAGCTTGACTGCTTGTACATTGACTTCAGTAAAGCATTAGACAAAGTTTCAATTAGTTTGTTGCTTGAAAAATGTGAAAAGTATAAGCTAGGCAGTAGAACTTTAACATGGATTACAGCTTATTTATCAGGCCATTCCCAGCAAGTTATAGTCGGTAGTGCACTTTCAAGTGAGATTTTGAGTGGTATGCCAAAGGGCAGTTGTTTGGGCCCAGTGTTATTTTGTTTGTTTGTCAACGATTTGCCTGAAGTAATTCGTCACTCCACTATCAAACTGTTTGCAGACGATATAAAACTGGATAAAAGTATTACCTCCCCGGTAGATGTCACCCTTATTCAAGAGGATTTGAATGCCCTAAATGATTGGTGTAAATTGAACTACATGTTTGTAATCCATCAAAAATGTTTTGTACTCCAAAACTTTTCAAAAAGCTCGACTTATCATTATTTTCTTGGTGATACACCTGTTTCATCTTCAGATTCAGTAAGGGATTTAGGTATCCACTTTGATAACCAGTTGAAGTTTCACAAGCATGTGTCAATAATTTCACGAAATGCTAATTACAGTCTGCTTCAGATTAAGAGAAGTTTCATGAAATTTAACCTTCACACTTTTAGGACACTATACAAGACAATAGTACGCCCGGTGGTAGAATATTGTTCCTCTGTGTGGTATCCTACATGGAAATATGACTCGCAGCAAATTGAAAGGGTTCAACATCGGGCGTCAAAGTTTGTGCTATATTTGAGCTATTTACCATATCAGCGTCGACTGAAGTGTTTGGGACTTCCTTCTCAGGAGTTTTGACAGGATAGGATTGACCTGATCAATACATTCCGGATTATGAAGGGTGTCGATAATGTGGACTGAGCTGATTTTTTCAAACTTAGTCATTACTCTGCCACTCGACAAAACTCGTATAAACTGTATCAGCCACAGGTGCTCAAGAAAATAGGTCAATGTAGCTTCGTTAACCGTGCAACTATACTTTGGAATAGTTTACTCGATACCGTACTTTCTACGCAAACAGTGCAATCATTTAAGAGTGCTCTTGTTGAAACTTAGTTCTACGAAAAACAATTTCTGTAATATAGTTGTTGCACAGTTGTTTTTTATTTATGAACATTTTTTTGTTTTATTTCTTGTTTTGTGTTTTGCAATGTTGCTGTTTGAGCTGTTATTTTTTTTGTGTTGTTATGCGACAAGCCATGGATTTCTCCTTTATTGAATAAAATAAATAAATGTTCAAGAATACTTTCTAAAGCCTGAGCAACTTAAACACCTCTCTTGGATTGCGATGGAATGGCATATGCATAGCGACTAAAGACACTGATTTCCACTAGAATATATTTATAGGGTGTATTGTACCGTCTTTGAATCTCATCTAAAGTTAAAAGATCTGTTTGCATTATATGCAGTGGGAAAAAGGCTTTAGTTTGTCGATATTGTTTGCCACGAAGCCTACGATTCCGATGCAGAGTGTAACTCGGTTCATTTTCTAGATTCTTTTTTGCATTTTTTAAAGTGCTGCCACCTACGTCATAGGCAACTTTAGAAAGTTTTGTGGCGGAACTTAGACTTCCCACTTCGCCAATATCTTCAGAGTCATGTTCGAAAACTTCATCCATTTTGAATGCAAACACGTAGTGCCCACTACCTTTTTGCATACTGAAGGGTGTTACTTGTGCCGGTGAGTTGATATCAATACGTCTTCGCTTTTGTCTAATCATCGTCGGTGTTATCAAATCATTGCTGCTGCTGCTGCTGCTGCTGCTAGGAATGCGAGTATTTTCCAAGATTGATTTCAAATCTTCTTATTCTTCTTCTTTTTTAAATGGTGTTGTTAGAGGGCTGACACCTCTACTATAATACCTTAATTTCTTTAGAATTTGCTTATATGCCAATAAGACTTTTTGGGAAGGTTGATGTATTTAGAGAGCTGTATAGATTATTGTCAAATGATAAAAGTCCTTTACGATTTGTAACCATATAACAAATTAAATCGAGTAGATTATAACTTTTCCCCGAATTATAATTCGTTTCCTCGTGCTATCGACTTGAACTTGATAATCATCACTTTCCAACATGAGATATGTTAATACTCTTTTACTCTGTTCCCGATAGGTCAATGGCAATAGGTTTCCAATTGATGTCACTATTGAATTCAATTCCTTCTCCTTTGATTATGATATTGTTGCTGCTGCAGAATCTTGAGGAGATGTTTCCTGTTTGGAGGGTGGGGATCTGTGACATTGACGGTGGGTCTCTAACGATAAGGTCTATGTTTGTCCACGTGACGCAGTACATCTTGAAGTAAAACTAGCTTTTTATCATCGGAAATATTTTCATCATTAATGAATTATTTAGATTGTCCTCAAAGTGTTCAATTGGTTAAAGGACAAGTTCTATTGGAGTCAATTTATAGGGTTTAGCCATCTATAAAATACTGTTTACAAATCCTGCGATTATTGGTAGTAAAAGTGTAAAAAATCTACCGCCCGCTTGAAGGAGACGTTTTCTTTTAAATTCTCTTCCTTTGTTTTTGCAAGCCAATGCACGTACAGTGGAACGATGTTGCTTTGTCTGTTGTCTAACAACTTCTGCCAACTGTACATTGCCCTTAGTTAAATTTAAACAAAGTTCAGATATTAGATTAAAAAATTCTTTGTCAACACCATGTTTGAGTATCGCCTTCCTGAGTGGGGTTTTTTAAGTGCTTAGAACGAAAATAAGTTTCTATTTTCGTGTAGTTTCTTCAGTGTCATGATGTCAACTAATAACCTTTTCTACTGTTCACCGGAAGATATACAGTAATTTCTCTGTCGAAAATATCTGTGACTACACGCAGATCCTCGGGTCTATTCTGATTAAGATCTAGCAAAATGTACCCGTAGGGCTTATTTGTCGCCTAACTGTACGCTGAAAGTAGAAATTTGGGGGCACTGGGATATATTTGTTTATTGAGAGTTATTAGAGAACTTGAATCCCGAACAACACGGTGGATAATATAGATGGTGCAGTTCAAAGCAAGGGTCCTCATACACTTGCTCGGATGAAACAGATTGTGTAGAACTAAGGTTATGGAAATGTGTTCATGATGAGATTGAACTATAAACAGTTGTAGCGTTTAATGTGAAAACTGTTCAATGGATTCAACTAAATCATCAATAATCAGCCATGAGCTTGGCTCAATACTGTTGAAAACGTCAAGTCCTCGCATGAATTGTATTGGCATGGCTGTAGTATTGGCAATAGCTTTTATTTTGTCATAGGACTCTTGCCAAATACTAGAGCAATAGTATATTTTCTTTGGTTTTTCCAAAAACATTATATTAAAATTTTTAATTATTTTAGTTAAAGTCTCGTTTTTGATGACATTGACGGACCACAAAGAAACGATCTGAATGGTGTTTTAAATTGATACATACTGCTGTTGACAGTAGTTGGACTACAACTAACTGTAAACCATACTTGTCTAATGAATGAATAATAATGATTTTCCCTTAGATCTACCTAGTATGTTATTCAATAGCAACAAAAACAACAAAAACATATTTTTTTTCTTTTATTAACATCACTTTTTGTACAAAAAAAACAGCAATAGCAGCACAACAATTTAATATTTTTCATTTATTGGCAAAAACAAGAACAACAAGCACAGTTGAACACATTTGTAGACTAAAATATGAGAAAACACTATTTACAACATTTAAAAGATGCGACCCCCCCCCCCCAGTGCCGGGACCCCCTACCCCCCGGGGCCGAAGGCCGGCCGCGGGTGGGACCCCTCACCCTCCTCGGGCCAAAGGCCGGCGGCCACGGGCGGGATCCCCCCACCCCCGAGGCCGGAAATGGTGGCCCGCTGCAGCGGGAAAACAAACTCTGTATACAATAGCAGCTGCAGTAAAAGTTAAATGATGACGATGATGATGGTGGCAATGGAATGAAGATTATATTGATAAATTGTTGTCCCCCCACCCACCCATCCAGCACTATTTTTGAATTTAAGTTAATTTATCCAGATCGAGTTGTTTTCGATAGTCCATACATTCAACTCGATCTGAAATACGATAGTGGCCATGGGGGAGTATCCTTACACCATTCTCGAGTGCATAGACCTTGTCGGATATGCAAGACATGGCATTTTTTCCACTCAATTAGTATAGTTCTTATATTGTAGAGAGCGAATTGCCATTACTTTTGCTCTTGGCACTAGATAACTGTCCACGCAGTTTCTGTAGACACTCATGTCGAAATTGTTTTTTTTACAAAGTGTGTAGGCATCCCTTTGCACGCTTGTTTTACATCCTTACCGTGTGTTTCCACACAGTATACTTTTGGACCGGGGAACACCCCATTGGATATTAAATCACTCCCGGTCTCTGATTTTAACATTAATAATTGATTGGGGGCCTGGTGTTTCACCAGCTCGGGATAGATGCTCTCATTCCAATTCGTGTAATCCATCCGCGGGCCAATGTACACACCATTTGTGTTATAATTTATTTGAAACTCTTCCTAAACATTTCCTGGAAGTCTTTCAGTTCAGCAACTACTTGACTTTTGGCTACCAATGTGCTTCTTCCGATCTGTGAGCCAAGAGTTCTTAATAACCGTTTATAATAACCAAGAATTCTTAAACTAATAGTGCTGGATTTTTCTTTCACTAGTTTCTGGTGTCTGCTCCAATTTAAGATGCGCTAAACCAGTCACCGTTTTAGTAGAAACTGTTATGTTTGGTGCTTCAGCATTCCTAGCAAGTAAAAGAATTCTTTTTGTTTTGGTTCCTTGTATTTAATAGTTGACTAGTAAAGGTTCACCTAGTGGCTCCCCCTTTCCTTTGGCCCAATAGTAAGATCAATGTAGCTATTAAATTTTGGTTCCTTTTTGTAGGGTACTGGCCTTGGGCTGTATCAGCGATAAGAATCAAATTAGACCAGGATTTGGTAATGTTGAAAAGTTTAAAAAGTGAATTTTCGAAATCAGTGATAGATGGCCACGCGTAAAAAAAAAAAATATAGAAGAGTGGAGATAATTTTCACAACAAAATAGTTTTGCTGAAAAGGGTGACATTTTGGACCAAATTTACAAGAATCTACCAATAATTCGGTCTTATAGGGAGTATTAAGGGGGAGAGTGGAATTATAATCTCTTCATCTTTGTAGACATATTTTTATTATTATTATTATTATTTATTTATTTATTACCCGTAAAAAGAAAGGAATAAAACACGGAATATCACTAAAAAAAGAAAAGGCAAAAAAAAAACAAAGAAAAAAACAAAACAAAAAAAAAACAAAAAAAAGACACATCGAACAAATTACAAAGACGTTAACCAAAAACTCAATTATACACTGCACTGCAGGTACGTAACACATTTTACTTTTTAAATTCCCAAGTACTGAACAAACATAAGCAATATGAGCATCGTTGTATAAACCCGTAATTAGGTAAAAAATTAAACCAAATAATCATCAGTGAATTAAAAATATACAGTAGATAATCGTATCAACTAGTCTAAATATGACAAGAGACAGTAAAACCATTAAACAGCACTTTCATCCGCTGGTCTTTCAGATCACTCTCAACAAATGATTCATTTACTCCGATATGCATAAATATCAGAAACAAGGAAATTATTCAACAGGGATTTTTTTACTTCATTACTTACAACAATACGCTGAAAACAATGGATAATTAATAAACAGTTAAACTATTAGTAATATAAGCAACATGTTATCAGAGAAAAATTGACACCAAGATTTAAAATAACCAGCGTCACATAAATTGGACTCTTACGAAAAGAGACTAAATCATCCTTCAATTTAAAATTGCAACAATTACAATGTTAACGCAATAAAAGCTAACTTAATTGAATAAGCAACCGACGATAAGATTATTGGCTCGCACTTCATAAATTTGAGGCAAGAAAGTCTTTCCCCATTTTTAATTAAATCTTTATTTATTTGTAACTCATCTATAACAAAAAGAAAACACAGACGGAATGTAAACGAAAAAAAGAAAGGACGAAGCACTAGGGCGAACAAAATTAAATGGACAGCAATTCACTGCCGTTTGGTCAGAAATAGCATTTCTATTCACATATATTTGTTTCCAAACCATTTCTTTAAATACCATTTATCCAATCTAAAAAAAGAGACTGTTTTTGGTTGTTTTTCCATGTGCTCCTAACTCATATTTTAGTAAAGCTATTGTCCAAATCCCAAAGCGTTATGTTTTACTTTTTTGAATTAAATTGCACAACGAGAACATTCCATTCTATGTCAAATCCCCTGGTATTCTTTCCAGAGTGGTTTTTAAATGAGAAAGAAAAAATGGCAAAGAAAATGCACCTGCTTTGCATTTGAATCGGGCTTTTTATAGTCCAGTCAATCAAGATTCAAAAGTAAGGAAAAGAATAAGACTGTAGTTATATTTACTTAAGATCCTGTGCTCCCTTCAACTGGAACATTTCTTAATTTAACTCTAAAATTACAAGAGAAATCAGGCAAAAGTAAAATACTATAAACATAAATTGGGTTCAATACAGCAAAATTTGAAATGATCTTATAAGATATTTTCAGAGGGTTCTCCTACTCTCTCAAAGAGAATGCTTCTTCCTACCCCCTCGAAGAACATTCCCAATGTTAAACAAAAGTTTCAAAGTTAAAGCCATTTTATTGTCTATTTTCATGTTTTTATCAAGTTGAATGTTTTATTTTTCATTCTAGTTTTCTTTTTTTTAAATTTGAATAATCAATGTTTCTTATTTTTATGCGACGGCATGTAAATGAATTATTAATCATTGTTATAGTGTCTTGTATAAACCACTTAGCTAATAGTTCAACCTGTGTCATATTGGCCTAATGAAGCCGCTATTGGCTTTGACTGTGGCATTACAAGACTTTATTCTATGTGCTGGATCTGTAGGTGAAATTTAAGTAGAAAAACCTCTTTTTAAAATGTTTGCCTCTTTCTTAGTTGCTTAACTTTCCTAAGGCAAATTGCTTATAACTGTTTTTAAGAAATTTTCTATTTCTATAGGCAACGCTATAGCGCTGCCTATAGTAAGGGCGATACGGCTCCAATGTTTTATTATTTATTGACTTATTTTCCCAGAGGTACTTCACATGTAAGGGGTCATCGTATAAACTTCAGAGGAGGCTCATTCGAATGTAAACTGGAAGTTCTAGCGCGCTTTTTAAGAGTCAAAAGTGATCGGAGGGTAACTAGCCGCCCAGACCCTTTTTTCCCAAATACACCCGATAAAAATTTTGAAATAGCCATTTTGTTAAAAATGGTTCAAAGATCATATAACAAAACTCTGGGGTCAAAAAAAACCCCAGGGCCCAGGGGCAGGCGTTGTAAATTCTGTCTTTGGGGCATATATGGTTCTTATAGAAGGGATGCTCGTATAAACTCCAGAGAGGGCTCATTTGATTGGAAATTGAAAGTTCTAGTTCACTTCTTAAGAGTCAAAAGAGATCAAATGGCAACTAGCCCCCCAGGTCCTTTTTCCCCAAACCCATCCGATAAAACTTTGGAGATAGCCATTTTGTTAAAAATAGTCCAAACATACGATAATAAAAATTCCGGGGTCGAATCACCCCCACGGCCTGGGGGCAGGCGTTATAAGTTTTGCCATCGGGCATAGTTATGCATATGGTTCTTATAGGAGGGATGCTCGCACAAATATTAGAGAGGGCTCATTTGATTAAAATTTAAAGTTCTAGTTCACTTTTAAAAAGTTAAAAGAATGAAGCCCCCCCCCCCACACAAACACCCTCTTTGCTGCAAATATATCCGATCAAAATTGTGAGATTGCCAGTTTGTTTTAATAGTCCAACGATCAGATAACAAAAACTTCGAAGTCAACATACCCCCCCCCCCTAGAGCCCGGGGGAAGGGTTTTAAATTATACCCTGAAGGTATATAAAGTTCTTATGGAAGAAGGGGTCGTGTAAACCTTGGAGGGGACTCAATTGATTAGAAATCAAAAGTTCTAACTCTCTTTTTAAGAGTCAAAAGTGATTAGAGGGCAAGTAGCCCCCCCCCATCAATTCCCCAAATGCGTCCGATTGAATTTCTTATATTGCCATTTCGTTCAAAATAGACCAAAGATCATATAACAAAGACTCCAGGGTTGACACAGACTATTACTTCGGAGGGTGCTCATTCGATTGTAAATTGGAATGTCTAATGCCCTTTTCAAGAGTCAAATGTGATCGGTGGGCAGCTAGCCCCCTCCTGACCCCTTTTCCCCAAAATGTATCTGATCAAAATTTGAAATAGCCATCTTGTTCAAAATAGTTTAATTTAAAGATTACATAACAAAATTCAGGGGTCAAAACAACCCCCAGAGCCAAGGGGAAGTGTTGTAAGTTATGTCCCCGGACAGATAAGTTTTTTCGTAAGGGGTGGTCGTATAAACATCAGAGGTGGCTCATTTGATTGGATATTGAAATTTCTATTTACCCTTTTAAGAGTCATCAGCAGTAGGCGTCAGGGGTATGCTGGAGGGTATCAAGCCCCCTTTCCACACCCTTTTTTCTCCAAACGCATCCAATCAAAATTTTAAAATGTCTATTATGTCTGAAATAATCAAGAGGTGAAGTAATTAAAATGATTATTCCTCGGGGGTTGACAAAACCTCAACTCCCCCAAGGCAAGGGCAGTAAGGTATGCAAGCTGTCCATTGTTCACATATAAGATTTTTATCGAAGGAATATCGTATAGACTTCGAAAAAGCCTCATTCGATTTAAATTGAAAGTTGTAGCTTCGTTTTTAAAAGTCATGAGTAATCAGCCGGTAGGCAGCCCCCTCCCCCACGCCTTTTTTCTAAATGTTTTCGATCAAAATTTTGAGTTAGCCCTTTTTTCAAAATCGTCCAAATGTCAAATAGTTCTGTTTACGAGTTGGGTCCCCCCAGCACTGGGGGAAAGGGCTGTAAGTTATACTAGCAGCCCATTAACATATAGAGCTTCTATGGGAGTTGTGGTCTTATAAACTTTGGAGGAAGTTCATTTGATCGGAAATCAAAATTTATTGAGCCCTTTTTAAAAATCGAAAATGATCAAAAAGTAACAAGCCCCCCCCCCCGTGTGCCTTCCCCCCAAATATGTCTTATAAGTAGATATGGTCTTATGGATTTGCTTATGGTACTAGAAACCACTGAACCATGTCAAGACCAGGGCCAACGAACTCTATAGAGGCCAGGGCCAACAAACTCTAGGAAGGTCAGGCAGCATTGAGAAATCGGTGACCTCTACCAAAGGCCAGGCGATAGTGAATGTCATTGCCTTGACTGGTGCAATGGCCTTTACCAGGGTGCGGTAGATTTCTTTGGCCATGAGTTTGGATATAAATAACCTGATAGGATGTTAATATAACAGTTCCACAAAGACATTTGACTGACCTACACTGATTAAAGTTAGAAATGAAAACGTTTGAACAGTGATTAAATAAACAGTTATATCTAGCAAGAGAAGTTACAATATGGATTCTGACGTACCATTGGAACAGGTTAGTTGTCTATGTTTTTTGTTATATGCTTAGTGGAAGGGGTTGATTTATCGAAACACATGTACAATCTCTTTAGTTACCAAATTGCAGGTAACTGTATATCATACATCATATTTCATTTAAAAAAACTCTTTCCCTAGTATTTATTCTTGAACCTTTTAGTTCAATTTATGAAATGTTTTGGAACCTGGACGTTCAGGGGACAGTAAAGAGCAATTTCAAAACTAAAGAGTGCATAAACATTGCCTTTGAAAGGTTTGCAAGCTTAGCCCTTGAGGCGAATCTTACTTATTTTACTTTTTTTTTTGGGGGGGGGGGGTGGGGCTTGGTATTTTTTTAACAAGTTGATGCTAATACATTGCTCTTAGAAATATATATTGACAGAAACCCTCACATATCACCCTATGAATTAACGATAAAATGAAATCGGTAGTAAGTTATAAATAAGTCCAACCGTGCCCACTGAATTCATGAATTGTTTGTCTGATGTAGAAAGCGAATGTGAGGCCTGAGATTTCCTACGGTAAAAGAATAATGATGTAGCCATCTGAACCAACAAGTCAATGGCATTATTATTTTCTTAAAAATACATTTTAAGCAATAGATTTCAAGCATTTGCTATGCCATTGAATTGTATGTGTTTATATATCATGTATCATCTTCAGTTTTAAAAAACTTTCCTCTCTACTAGTTGTTCTGGAACCTTTTAATTCAATTTGCGAAATATTTTTGAACCTGGACCTTCAGGGGACGGTAAAGAGCAATATCAAGACTAAAAAGTGCTTAAAAACTGCCTTTGGATGGTTTGCGAGCTTTGCCATTGAGGCAAATCTTGCTTATTTTTGATTCAGAAAATTTTTATTTTTTTTTCTTTTGAACTGAAATTTTTTCACAGTTTTTTACGTCTTAAAATGATTCGCTGAGAAAAAAACGTCTAAGCCAAAAGCAAAATGTCACAATTAAAAAAATGTCACAAAGGAAAAAACGTCGCAAAGAAAACAAAACCGTCTCCAGGCAAAACAGCAGCTTCTCGAATGGAAAAAAAACGTCGCAAAGAAAAAAACATCTCAAAGACAAAAAAAGTCTCAAAGTAAAAAAAACGTCGCGAATAAAAAGAACACTGTCACAAAGAAAACAAAAAACGTCTCAAAACTAAAAACAACTTCTCAAAGAACAAAAACCTTTGTAAGTTAAAAAAATATTAAGTCTCGAAGAAAAAAAAGGTCACAAAGAATTTTTTTTAACTGAAGCTTTTTCTATTTGTTTCATGTCTTAAAATGATTCACAAAGAAAAAAAAAGCCTAAGCTAAAAACAAAATGTCACAAAAACATTAAAAAGCAAAAAAACAACGTCCCAAAAAAATAAAAAGAGTCAGAGAGACAAAAACACATACAAACACATAAGTTCATACATGGCAACCGACAAAGACAGGCACTGGAACAAGCAAACACCCACCCAGACACACATGCAAAGAAAGTGAAAGAGACAAAAACATATGCAAATAAATATGTTTAGACATAAAAACAGACAGAGACAGGCACCGGGACAAGCAGACACCCGCCCAGACACACAGACTTAGAGAGTGAGAGACACAAAAGCAGATACAAATACACAATTCAGACATAAAAACCGACAAAGGGAGACATTGGGACAAGCAAACATCCACCCAGCCACCCAGACACAGAGAGAGAGAGAGAGAGAGAGAGAGAGAAGAGAGAGAGAGAGAGAGAGAGAGAGAGGAGAGAGAGAGAGAGAGAGAGATAGAGAGAGAGAGAGAGAGAGAGAGAGAAGAGAGAGAGAGAGAGAGAGGAAATAATGTACACAGGCACTTGGGCAAGCGGACACCCGCCAAGACATACAATCAGACAAAGACAAACACTGAGACAAGCAAACATCCGCCCAGACACACAGGCACGGAGAATGACAGAGACAAAAACGGGTAAAACACATAAATTTGAATATTCAAACCAATTAAGACAGGCACTGGGACAAGCAAACATCCGACAAAGAGGCAGACATAAAATCATACAAAGACAGACATAGAGACAAAAAAACGTCCACTCGAACACACAGACATAGAGAGAGAGAGAGAGACAAAAATATCTACAAACAGATATTCGGACACAAACTCACACAAAGACAGATATAGAGACAAGAAAACATCCGATCAGACACACAGGCTTAGAGACCCATCTCGATGTTAAAAAATCGTCTCAAAAATAAAACAAAAATGTCAGGAAGAAACAAAAACGTCTCGAAGAATAAGAAACATCTCGAAGAAAAAAAAGATTCGAAGTTAAAAAAAGCGTCTCTAAGTTAAAACAAAAACATCACGATGAAACAAAAAGTCTCCAAGAGAAAACAAATCGTCACGAAGATTAAAAATGTCTCGAAGAAAAAACTTCTCGAAGTAAAAATCGTCTCAAAGTTAAAAAAAAGTCTCGAAGTAAAAATAGTGTCTCAATCATAAGAGAAAAACGTCATGAAGTAGCAAAAACATCTCCAAGTTAAAACAAAAAGGTCACGAAGAAACAAAAATGTCTGAGTAAAAAAAGTACATCTCCAAGAAAAAATGTCTCGAAGTTGAAACAAAAACATCAAGAAAAATAAAACGTCTGGTGTACAGATACACAATTTGGACGTAGAAACAGACAAAATGACACTGGGACAAGCAAACATCCGCCCAGACACACAGGCACAGAGAGTGAGAGAGACAAAAACGCATATAAACACATAAATTCAGACCAGCAACTAACAAAGACAGGCACTGAAACAAGCAAACACCCGCCCAGACGCATATGAAAACAAAGTGAGAGAGACAAATACATAAACAAATACATAGATTTAGACTTACAAACAGACAAAGACAGGCACCGGGAGAAGCAAAAACCCGCCCAGACACACTGACTTAGAGAGTGAGAGAGAAAAAAAAATTACAAATACAAAATTCAGACACACAAACAGACAAAGACAGATACTGGGACAAGCAAACACCCACCCAGCCACACAGACACAGAGAGTAAGAGAGACAAAGACGTATACAGGCACTTGAACAAGCAAACAACCACCCAGACACACAGGCACAGAGAGTGAGAGAGACAAAAACGCATACAAATACATAAATTCAGACCAGGCAACTGAAAAAGACAGGCACTGGAATAAGCAAACATCCGCCCAGACACACATGAAAATAAAGTTAGAGAGAAAAAAACATATGCAAATACATAGATTTAGACATACAAACAGACAAAGACAGGCACTGGGACAAGCCAAAACCCGCCCAGACACACTGACTTAGAGAGTGAGAGAGACAAAAGCACATACAAACACACAATTCAGACATACAAACAGACAAAGACAGACACTGGGACAAGCGAACACCCACCCAGCAACATAGACACAGAGAGTGAGAGAGACAAAGACGTATACAGGCACTTGGCCAAGGAAACACCCTCCCAGACACACAAGCTTAGAGAGTGACAGAGACAAAAACACATACAAATACACAATTTAGACATACAAACAGACAAAGATGAACACTGAGACAAGAAGACACCCGCCCAGTAATACAAGCACGGAGAGTGAGAGAGACAAAAAACGCATACAAAAACATAAATTCAGACGTGCAAACCAACAAAGACAGGCACTGGGACATGAAAATACCTGTCCAAACACAAAGGCAAAGAGATTGAAAGAGACAAAAACACACAAATACATAGATTCAGACATATAAACAGACAAAGACAGGCACTGGGACAAGCAAACACCTGCCCAAACACACAAGTTTAGAGAGTGAGAGAGACAAAAACACATACAAATACACAATTCAGACACACAGCCACTGAGAGTGAGAGAGACAAAAACGCATACGAACCGATAAATTCAGACATAGAAACTGACTAAGACAGGCACTGGAAAAAAAAACTTCCGGCCAGACGCACAGGCAAAGAAAGTGAGAGAGACAAAACACATACAAATACATAGATTAAGCCAGATAAACCGACAAAGACAGGCACTGGGACAAGCAAACACCCACTCAGACACACAGGCACAAAGAGTGAGAGAGACAAAACGTAAATTCAGACATGAAAACCAACAAAGACAGGAACTGGGACAAGCAAACACCCGTTTAGACACATAGGCAAAGAGAGTGATAGAGACAAAACATATACAAACACATTGATTCAGTCATAGAAAGAGACAAAGACAGACAATGCGACATGTAAACACCCACCCATACACACAGACACAGAGAGTGAGAGAGCCAAAAACATCTGCAAACATACAGATTCTGACATACGAACAGACAAAGATAGACACTGCGACAAGCAAAATACCTGTCTAGACACACGGCCCTGAGAGTGAGAGAGACAAAAAGCCATACAAAGACATAAATTAAGAAATTTAAACCGACAAAGACAGGCATAGGCACTGGAACAATCAAACACTGGCCGAGACACACAGGTTTGGAGAGTGAGAGAGACAAAAACACATACAAATAAACAATTCAGACATACAGACAAAGACAGACACTGGTGCAAGCAGACACCCGCTCAAACACACAGGCACAGGGAATGAGAGAGACAAAAATGCATACAAACATATAAATTCGGACATGCAAACTGACAAAGGCAGGCACTGGGACAAGCAAACACCCACCCTGACACACAGGCAAAGAGAGTGAGAGAAACAAAAACACATAGATTCAGGCATAGAAACACAGACAAGCACTCGAACAAGCAAACACCAGCCCAGGCACACAGGCACAGAGAGTGAGAGAGACATTAATATATACAAATATACAGATTCAGACATACAAAGAGACAAAGACAGACACTGGGACAAGCGAACACCCGCCTAGAAAAACACAGGCACAGAGAACGAGAGATACAAAATACTTACAAACACACAGATTCAGACATACAAACAGACAAAGAAAGACACTGAGACATGCAAACACCCGCCCAGAAACACAGGCACAGACAGTGAGTGACAAAAACACATAAAATAACTGCATTCAAGCTAGGTTCATATAAGTTCACTTAGCGTGGCGCACCACGCTAAATGAACTTAAATGAACCTAACTTGAAAGCCGTTATTGTTTTTGTAGAAATTTTTGTTTTCTTTGCGACGTTGTTATATTTGCTTTGTAACGATATTTGTGACATTTGTTTTTGGCTTAGACACTTTTTTTCTATACGAATCATTTTAAGACGTGAAAAAAGTTTGAAAAAATTTCAGTTCAAAAAAATTTAAATGTTCAGAATAAAAAATAATTAAGATTTGCCTCAAGGGCTAAGCTCGCAAACCATTCAAAGGCAGTGTTTACGTACTTTTTAGTTTTGATGTTACTCTTTACCGTCCCCTGAAGGTCCAGGTTCAAAAATATTTAACAAATTCAATTAAAAGGTTCAAGAACAACTATTAGGGAGGAAAGTTCGCCTTAGGGGCTAAGCTTTCAAACCATTCAAAGGCAATGTTTGTACACATTTTAGTTTAGATATTGCTCTTTCCTTTCCCTTAAGGTCCAGGTTCAAAAACACTACATGAATTGAATTAAATGGTTCAAGAATAACTACTCGGGAGGGGAGTTTTTTAAATGAAAGATGATATATGAGATACAGTTACCTGCAATTTGGTAACTAAAGGGATTAAATATGTGTTTCGATAAATCAACCCCTTCCACTAAGCATTAGACAAAAAATATAAATCACTAATCTGTTCCAATTATAAGCCAGAATCCCCATGGTAACTTCTCTTGCTAGACATAATTGTTTGCAATTCAATCACTGTTCAAACTTTTTTTTCTAACTTTAATCAATGTAAGTCAGTCAAATGTCTTTGTGAAACTGTCATATTAACATCCTATCAGGTGATTTATATCCAAACTCATGGCCAAAGAAATCAACCGCACCCTGTTAAAGGCCATTCCACAAGTCAAGGCAATGACCTTCACTAGTGCCTTGCCTTTGGTAGAGATCACCGATTTCTCAATGCTGCCTGACCTTAATAGAGTTTGTTGGCTCTGGCCTCTACAGAGTTCGTTGGCCCTGGTCTTGACATGGTTCAGTGCTTCCTAGTGCCATAAGCAAATCCATAAGACCATATCTACTGTTATAAAAATTTTGAAATAGCCATTTTGTTCAAAATAGTCCTGAAGTCAAATTGCTATAACTTAAGTGTTGAGAAATTCTCCACAACCCCCAGGGAAAGGACTGTACCTTATGTAAGTTACCCAAAATTGGAATTTAAGCTTTTTGTGGAAGGGGTGGTCGTATTAACTTTGGAGGAGGCTCATTTGATCGGAAATTGAAACTTTCACTTCTTTTGTTAAGAGTGAAAAGTGTTCAATGGGAAATCTGGCCAAGCCCCGCTTTTCCAAAGGGCACCCAGTCAAAATTTTGAGATAACCATTTGGCTCAAAATAGTTAAAAGGTCAAACATATATGTTTCCAGGTTTGAACCCCCTAGCCCCGGGAAATTGGCTCTGAGTTACAGAACTTACTTATTATTACTTTGATACTTTGTTTATTTTTACACTTTGGTACTAGTAGTGTGCATATAATAGACGAGGGATGAGATTAGAAACGAGATTGCATAATACGAGCATACACTCTATATTATGGACCTATAAAACGACCAAACACGTTATATTTTGGATCTAGATATTCAGGGAAGAGATCATATAGAGCGACCGAATAGGTTTCTGTGTCAACACCCATTTTCTGGACCAATCAGACAGAACAAATACAGATGGTACTCCATATACGGTAACTCTATTATCGTAGCTATACTAATCGGATTCAATATAAGGAGAGATTTTCATTGTAGCTCATATTAGAAAGAGAATTGAATTTAGAGAGAGAGCAGTTTGTTTTTGTACTCTATTATTTGACAAGATATTAGCATAGAAAATGAGTGCTATGTTTACACTATTGGAGCTTGATGGTGGAGCAGGTAGCAGCAATGATACAAAGACGAGAGTACCAAACATGGCAATGGAAATTACACGAGGATGTAGACTAAGGCTTGAATAGGACGATATGTATGCAAGATATGTGACATCATCGAGCAAATTTAAATTGGAGGAGCAATTATGCTTTGCAGCGAAGTTAAATATAGTGTAAATAAATAGACTTCAAGCTGAGAAAGAGAAAATTATAGGGAATTTTGTGTTTACGGAAAAACTTTTGATTCTAGATGATGATTTTCTGGAGTTATCTCTTCAAAGGAAGATATTTTCTTAAGGAATGCTTGTTGATATAATGAAAACTGATTTTCCATCATTAGACTATTGTATGAATCTTTTACGTCGTGGTCCAAAGGCATTTACACAATTTATTGACATATTAATCACGACAAAACAAAATAATATTGTGGAATTGCTTTTGAACACACTAGTTTAGAAATAAAAAACGATGATTTTTGCATGAGAAAGAAGTTGTTCAAAGAGGATTTACTCCTCTTCTCTCTCTCTCTCTCTCTCTCTCTCTACCACTCAATTTGTTGATTGTAGCTCAGTTTCATTTTGGCGGTGAGAGTGTCAACGCTTGAGAAAATGTTTTATACGCGTCCACTCTGCATGTATACACTGGGAAGCTGGTCATCATGTGAGAATTGTACAATGATTGATGACTATGATGAAAAGTGTAGATTATGCAACCCGTGTAAATTGCATAGAAGATATGCCGTACAAATTAAAGGTTGTAATTCCTGTCTTTAAGAGATGTGTGACTCTCACCCTAGAGGACACTTATGTTCTAATTGTCACTATGATAAATGTAATCAGTGGGAGAAAACATATCCTGGTATGATAGGAAATAATCCTAAACGTGATTTTAGTTTATTCCTAAGAGACTGGTATCGCCGTGGATTTAAATTGTTTTGGGAGGAGGAACCAGGTCTACGATTCAACTGTTGAAATAACAAAAGAATTTGGAATCCACTTCATCGTTGTGAAGACAATGGCTACTATGATTATAACCCTACTGATTTTTATTTCGCTGTTACAGAATGTGATTCACCACTTGAGGACACTGTATGTGACATTGCTTCAAAGAAGCAAATTGAAATAAATGAATTTCACAAAATGAATGAAAATAGTATCCTTTACTATACAAAGAGATATGATAAGAGTGAAGTTACATTATACTTTAGAAAATGTGATCCTAACATTGCAGCACATCAGGATCAGAATACGGTGAATTCAGATGATCTACCCCGCATTAGTTGTTCTCGACATTTACCTATACGTAGTAGAAGAAGAAATCTAAAGAGTAGAAAAGTCGTTTTTATCATGTATATACATTATTTTTTATTAATAAACAATTTTACATACATTTTTTGAACATTTTATTCGTAGGGCACTAAAATCAATATTAAACACGTTTGAAAGTATATTTTACACTCGTAAGTCGTTCAGTCGAGGAAAGTCAACGTAAATGCAGAGAAACTGCTTGTAGGTATAGCCACGACATCTGAACATGAAAAAGAGTAGTGGGCCAAGAGGATAAAAAAATTCGATATTCTTCACTGTTTGAAAGATGCATAGCCAATAACCTGTCTTCAAACTCGATGGACAGCTACTAACAATGATTAGGGTATTGTTAACACTTGAAAATTTTTTTTCAATGAGGTCCGATGATATGCAATAGGACTTATATTGGGACATGTATAAATCCTTATTAAATACACTGATTATTTGGCTTGTTTTCATGCTGAAAGGTCTAGTAGAACACTGCTGTCGGATGTGATTTCCCAATAGATTTTTCAAATTGACTCAGTGATATTAATATGATACTTTCAGTCAAAGCATCGGCAAATGTGCACTCTAAACGTACATTCCCCGTTAGTACTATGCTCATATCTTGAGTGCCAGACCAGTCCAAGACAATTACACCATGATATTTTGAAAACCTTGAATTAGTTATTCCATTTTCAAATAGTTGTGAGTCAGGATCTAGGGATTGCATGGTCAACTCATACAGAGTTCTTTAGGGTTTTTTATCAAATGATAAGGTGTAGAGGGGAATTCCATTCACTTTGTACACAAGGTTAGATAGACCAAAAAAATTAAAATCATGGGGGGTGCAGTCCAGGATCCAACGGCACTAGCACTCTTCACAAAGGCCAAGCCGAGTTTTGATGGGATTTCTCCATTGATAAATGATGAATCGGTAGAACTACAAGAGCCAGTGGCAATGTGAAGTTGATTGGTGATCGTATGGGGGACAAGAAGTTTAGTATTGTTACCATTGGCTTATAGCTTTTCCACTGCCAATACCTCAGAGCTAATAACCTGTTTTTTCGAACATGAAGAATTGCTGAAGTAATAATGACGTTTGCATCAGATGCTGCAGCAAGTATTTTTATTAAAATGAAATTCGATGGAGCTAGTTGTAACCTTATGTCAATCTTGATATTGGGAGGTAACCATTGGGATATATTAATATCTCATAATTTCATTTCCCAACTAGATGATACTCCAGGGTCACTGGAGCAGTTATCTCACCGTCTGTATCAACACTATATCTATATTCATAGCACAGTGCCTGTCCTCTCAACTCCTTATATGTCTTTGGAGTCATCATCATAAATTGTATGTAGCTTGCATAGTTGGATAAATTATTGCCAGTGCTAAAAAATGTTCCATTAATGAATACATTAATTTGTTTGAACAAGTTTTCATAGGACAAACCATCGGGAGCACTGGGAGTTCTATTGTCTGACTTTTTCTTCACCGCAACATTTAAATCAATAAATGTTGATGATAAATCAATGAAATAATCTTCATTGGAAAATATCTGAAAGCGTATATTTTCCGAGAGGGGTTGTTGAGGATGAGATTGTTCATAGTAGCCATCTTTGACACTGACATCAACACTTTCAGCATTGAATAGATTCAATGAGGAGCTTATTGATGGATGAGAATCTTTTTGGGGGAGATACGTCATCTTAAGAGAAGATATCCTTCTTTGACCTAAAAATCTTTTTCTTCTTCTTCTTATTGGTCTTCTTCCTTTTATTCCTCAACTTCGTAATTGATGTCTTCTGCTTCTCACCCGGGTAGAGACTGATTAGTGAATGATTACCATGCACCCTTTTTAACCCCTTCCCATTTTGCTGAGAATGTAATTGTTCGCCAACGACTCTTGCTGAAGATCTAATATTTTCTTTAACACTCTTGTTGAAAGTTTTACCCGATCCCCAGTCCTGTAGTGCTGAGGCAGCAAAATTTGATGCAGCAGGTACAAGATATTTTCTGGCAAGGGCTAGTGCAGAACGAAATAGCCTAGCAAACCAACTACCAAGACCATAACCAGACATTGTAACGCCCCTTGTAATAGTCTAATCCATAACATATTTAACGAGGACTCAGAGCACCAACATAGCAGTCAATATCAGGGCAGACAAATGGAATTCTTTTATTGTTCATCTTAGGCAGTGACGATGAACCCGAAAATGACATGTAATCACAGCTAAACCTTTTGTTATTGCTAGAGGATCACCCAATTCACTTCTTAGTGTTAACTGACAGATTTCCAAATACGAAGTGATTACAGGAACATACTGAAGATGCTTTATACTATAGTGATGAACATGCTCGTGGGTTGTTTTTCGTTCAAGAACACGTAGGAGAGGGACATTTGAATTACCAACTCTGGATGTTTCAACAAATGAAGCATAGAGAAATATACAAGTGTCCGAGGTGAAGTCAGATGGGTAGTCAGCAAAAATAACATTAGTGCTACAGGCACTTTTACCATTGATTATATTAAGTTTAAAGCCAAAAACATCTCTTAGATTATCATTGAGAATGACCTTTTCATTGGTGATGCGTGATCTAGTGTATATCTTGCCCTCTTCCTTTGAATAGTTGAAATGAAAGGCTTCTTTTTTACGAGTGGAAATTCTTTTGCTGATAGAACGACACAAATCATTCATACAACTGAGTTCCTCGTATGGTAATTCAACATGTGGGTAATCCAACCAATTGATCTTTTGAATTTTATGTTGTTCCCTAACGGCTGGTGGCCACTCATGGGGTCTAATTTTTATATCATATATGCGATCTTTTCTCAGTATATCAGGATATTTTTGAGAATACAGTCGATATATATACGCACCATCGAATTTGATGGTGGAGAGAGTTTCGTCCAAAAATCACTTGTTTTATTCAAATCATTGTAGAGAGGGTCGGAGACGTTGGATATAAATGTTACATAAAAATCATTGGGCATTCTTAATGTCTTCAACACCTATCCAAGAATCAAAATCAGAAATGTATCCTAGCCAACGACAAAGTAACTGTTTCTTGTCCTGTGAGTACGGCTCTTTAATATCTTTTTAATTTTATAAATTTCACTATTGTTTTTAACTTTTTGTAGCTCATAGTCATAAGAACCGCCAAAAATATCTTCGTCTTTGGTGTCTCGCAGACGATATGTTATGGGTTTAATGTCTAGGATTTTTGCCACTTTAAAATCAGTGGACCACAAGTAATTGCCCTTTTCAAAAATATTAGTTGTTCTATTAACTCGAACAGTATCACCACAGTGAATTTTTCTTCACATCATTTCATTGGAATATTGTTTAAGAAAAGTATCAAATGTATTATGATCAGAATGATGAACTTCCGTAGTAGTTGAGTTGGACAATGATCGATGGGGTCGTTGATTATAAATCAACATGATTTTATCTTAATCATTAATAAAAGCAGGTGTATTTTTCAATGTACAATAACTTGAAATTAAAAGTCGTATAGTTCTAATCAATCATTCGGCCAATGCAGCCTTTATAAGACTTTTACTATGATAGAGCTTTGTATTATATTTCATTAGTACTTTATCGACATGTGGATTAACAAATTCACAACCTTGATCCGTTTGAATTTTTTATACGAATCTTTTTCAAGAATACTTTTTATAGCCTGAGCAACTTCAACACCTTTCTTTGTCCGCAATGGAATGGCATACGCAAAGCAACTAAAACACTGATTGCAAGTAGAATGTACTTGTATTGTGTATTGTGGCTCCTTTGAATCTCATCTAGAGTTAGGAGATCTGCTTGCAATATGTCCAGTGGTAAAAAGGCTTTAGTTTTTCGATAATTATTAGCAAGAAGCCTATGATTTCTATCTAAAGTGTATTTGATTCATTTTGTAGATAGTGTTATACAAGGTCGTATCCAGGGGGGGGGGGGGGGTTTACCCGGTTTGAACCCACCCCCCCCCCCCCCGAAATTTTTGACCGACTCGAAAATAAGTCGAAAATTAGTAAAACCTAGGTAAAATCAGTAAAATTAGTCGAAAACTGAGTCAAAAATTAGTAACCCCCCCCCAAAAAAAAAGTCAAAAATTAGTAACCCCCCCCCCTGAACAAAAATCCTGGATACGGCCCTGGTGTTATACACTTTTAGTGTAAATACCAGTGACTTTGGAAAGAGTGGTAGGGGAACTTAAACTTTCCGCTTCACCAATATTTTCATAAACACGTTTCAAAACTTAACTATTTTGAACGTAAACATATACTGTAACGTCCACTATCCTTTTGTACACTAGTGGATGATGATGGTGACGTTGAGTTGATATCAATACGTCTTCGCTTTTGTCTAGCTATCAGCAGTCTCGTCCTCGTCAAATCAGTGTTTCCACTAGATGTGCTAGTATTTTCCAATATTGATTTAAAATCTTCACCTTCTTCTTCTTCTTCTTCTTCTGCATGTTTTAATGTTGATGATGATGACGATGGACTATGTTCATTTAGTATTTTTAGAATTTGCCTATTGCTAACAAGACATTTGGGGAAGTTTAATGTATTTAGAAGGTTGTATAGATGACTGTCAAATGATAAAAGTCCTTTACGATTTGAAACCATTCCATAGATTAAATCAAGAAGATTATAGCTCTTCCCTTGAATTATAATTCGTTTCCCATTGCTATCAACTTGAATATGATCTTGACCAATTTCCATGAGATATGTTATGAGTTGTTTACTTTGTTCACGATATGAGTGTGGCATTAGATTTCTAATGCTCGACACTATTGAATCCAATTCCTCCTTCTTTAGTTGTGTTCCAGCAGCAGCAGCAGAATAATCTTGATGATATGGTTCTTTTTTTGTGATTAAATAAATAAAAAGTTTTTTTTAACTGAAAGTAAGGAGCAACATTAAAACTTAAAACGAACAAAAATTACTCCGTATATGGAAGGGGCTGTCCCCTCCTCAGAGCCTCCTCTTTACGCAAAAGTTTTTATTGTTTTAAAAAATAAAGTTGTGAGACAAAGTCAAAGTTTAACGTAAAGAGTGAAGCGTTGAGGAGGGGACAGCCCCTTCCATATACGGAATAATTTCTGTTCGTTTTAGGTTTTAATGTTGCTCCTTACTTTCAGTTAAAGAATTTGTTTTTTTATTTAGTTTTTGATCGTTATTTAATAAATAAAGGTTTTGATTTTGGCTCAACGTACATGAATAATTAAAACAAAATTTGCACATTAATTTTACTTTTATCTGGTTAAATGGCTTTCTCGAAAGTTATTAAATTTTATTTACGAACATGTTATTTTTTTATTAGTAATAAATATACGTAACCTACGGATTAACTTACGTTACGAACTTCTGTATTCATATATTTTTAATTCACATATTAGGGGGTTCGCTCCCTAGTTAATACCTCACTCTTTGCGCTAAAGTTCGAATTTTGTTCCAATTCTTTAAAAATGACCCCTGAATCACAAAGGCCGCTAATTAGAATAAATAGCTCTTATGAAAATAGAAAAAATCTTTGACTTAAAGAGCAAGATATTGACTAGGAGGCGAACCCAATTATATACGTAATAATTTCTGTTCGTTTTAAGTTTTGATATTGCTCCTTACTTTCAATTGAGAAACTTGTTTTTTTATTTAATTTCTGATTGTTTTTATATAATGCTGGGAAATCCGGAGCCCCCTACATAGCAATGTCCCTTCTCCAAGTGAAAACTTCCTCCATGGAAAGATCCTCCCACATAACCCCCAACCCTCCACTACCAGAAAAAAATCCCCCTGAAAACGTCTGAATACTTCCCAATAACCAATACTATATGTAAACATTCGGTAAAGTTCATAACTTTCAGCCCTCCCCCTGGGGCATTTGGGGAATTAATTCATCCTAAAAGACATATTTATAATATTTTCGACCATGCTGAACAAAATGGCTATCTATCTCAAAATTTTGACCGGGTGACTGAGGGCTGAGGCTTTTGGTCACTTAAAAAGGAAACTAGAACTTTTAATTTCTGTTCGAATGCGCCCTCCCACGATATTCTAGGACCATTGGGTCGATATGATCATCCCTGGGGAGAAAAAACAAATAAACACGCATCTGTGATCTTTCTTCCGGCAAATAATACAAAATTCCACATTTTTGCAGATAGGAGCTTGAAACCTTTACAGTAGGGTTTTCTGATATGCTGAATCAGATGGTGTGAAATTCATTAAGATACTAGAATTTTTAGGTGGTGTTTCCCCCTTTTTTTCGAAAATCAGGCAAATTTTCTCAGGTGCGTAACTTCTTATGGGTAAGATTAAACTTGATGAAACTGATATATTTGAAATTAAGATTAAAATCTGATTCTTTCGATGCATCTATTGGTATCAAAATTCCGTTTTTTAGAGTTTTGGTTACTGTTGTGCTGGGTCGCTCCTCACTTACAGTTCGTTACCACGAACCGTTTGATCAATGGCACTCACATTGATTGGTCTCGCACGATAGGGCTTATGTTTGTCCACTCGGCGAAGTGTATCTTGAAGTAAAAGTAGTTTTTTTATCACCGTCAATATTATCATAGTTAATGAATTTACTCAGATTGTCCTCAAAGGGTTCCACTAGTGAAAGAGCGAGTTCTACTGGAGTCAATTTATAGGGTTTAGCCATCTAGAGAAAACTGTTTACAAGTCCTACAATTATTGGCAGTAAAAGATTAAAAAAGCTACCACCCGCCTGAAGAGGAAGTTTCCTCTTAAAAATTTTTCCTTTTGTTTTACAAGCCAAGACACGTACAATTGAACGATGTTGCTTTGCCTGTTGCTTAACTACTTCTGGCAGTTGAACATTGCCCTCAGTTAAAAATTTGATTTTATTTAGGCACGTGTTACCCTTGTTAACTGTTTTCCACATGAATTCTATTAACAGCAGCTTCTCCAATGATTTAGGTATGATATATAGGAAAAAGATCCATCTACCCATGCGTTATCTACAACTCCCTCCTTGGCTATGTGGACCAACACCGGTAAAATAATTTTTAGGTCCTATTTGGAATTGTTTATAAAACCCGGCACGAAATATTGCTGACTAACGATTATATTGTACGATTGATGTGCAACCCCTCTAAAGTTATTCCCTCCCGATGAAATATCCTGCAATAAATGATCATGATCGATCACCTTCCCCTTTCCCCCAGTACCATCATTAAATTCTCCCTGACAAACCCAACATATTTTACGATTTTTAAAGGCCAAACTATATAGTGTGTAAATAGGATAGTGTGTATAGCGTAGGCGTGAAATTGCGCCATTTGCTGTTTTAATAAGACTGGTCAATGCCGTGCGCATGAAGTCTTCCCCACCCAACGACTCAACTTCATCCAGCACTTGCATGGTATTACTAGAGTTCTTTGCGCGTGAGCGTAAGAGACCCTTATGGCTTCATGTGTTTTTAAAACGATTTGGATTTGACGAATCGTACACGTCTGTGAGTTTAGTTTCGCAGTCCAAAGCCATCTTGTTGCTCTGCAGGAGTGAGTTTTGGAAATTGTTAAGACGCAAGATCACTCTATCTCCGCTAACCGTTTCCATAGCCTGGTATCCATGACCTTTGCAGTGTTTCATGGAATGCTTTAGCTTTAAATCGCCAAGAAATCTGGACAGGCATGTCGGACAATAGTAAAATATACAACCCTTTTTACCTTCCCCCAAAACCCAACTAATATCTCTAATTGTATTAAAATGTCCAATTGAATCAGGCTCTGAAGGAGGCGTGTATAGAAGCCAGACCCAATGCTTCAGTGATTCAATAGACGGAGCCCTCACTGGATATAATACACCGTTTTTATCAGAAAGCTGACCCTCCTCAAATTCTATTTCATACTGTAACACCGTAACACCAATCTTTTAAATTTCATTAGCCCGCTCAAAAATATCTATCCCTTTTAGTGTTACGTGAAATTTACCATTTAAACAATTGAAATCTACTTTAGGAAACTTTGACCCATCCCCATTAGCTGCCAATTTGTCCAACATTTTCTTAGAAGCATTCTTCAATAGTGGTTGAAAGGCTGCAACCAAAAATGCATACTTGAAACACTGTAGCCTCGCATCGAAACAAATTGGTTGTATTCTCTGACAACCCTCTAAATCTGAATGATATTTTAAAGCTATAGAACCCGGCCCCGCTCCCCCAGCACCACCTCTTAAAATAAAATCTTTTTTGAATGTACAAATATTAACGTTTAATTTTTGTATGAATAAAACAACCGACCGGCTATCCCCCTCATTATAATTGTCCAGTTTAGTTACGATGCTGTTGACGCAATCCAAAAAAACACCTCATAATTTGCCAAATACGGGCGAATTGCTAACATCTCTTTATGCAAATAAATGAATAAAGTTGGCTCGCATTTTCATTTAAATAATATATTTTTAGGGCTATTGACACTTTTAGAGTGTCCCTCCCTCCCATACCCCCATCTGTTGTTCAAGAAGGGCTCGAATCTCGTTAACGTAGGAATGAGTAATAGCAAGGGGTCTGTTACTATACCCCCTGCACATTCAAGAATTAAAGGCGTCACCGAAAGTGGTGGTGTATACATTAGTATGGTGCAGGCAGAGTTAGACAATAAAAAATCTGGTAGTGCATCTACTGATGAGGCTAATGTTTCACTATCATCACTACTACTCTGGCCAACCACAATAGTGGGGGTGGGGTGCCATAAAATTCCCTGATTCAATAGCACCACCACCAGTCTGTTCAATTGCAATAGTGGGCACGGGGCGTGGTGTGAAATCGCCCAATTCACTAAGGATACCTTCCAGCGTGTTTGGGGATAGTTGATCAAGCAAGCCAGCATTGTCTTGTGACACAATTTGATTATGTATATTACCATGCGAATCCGGCTTAGATGCAGTTAGGGGGGGGGATATCACCTAAATGATCATTCATAAACCTATTTGTCCATTCCAGGTCCTCATTCATGTCTATGTCACAAGTTAGGTCCTCTAGGCTGGCTGTATCCCCAAAACAATCATTTAAGAAGCCCTTCGCAATTCTAAATCCTCATCAATTACTGCACTATCTTGAAAATACACTGGCGGTGTTAATAACAGTGTAGACTTATTGACAATAAGTGTTCCTTGAGCTGGTGGTAAAGGCGATAGCTCATCAATGTTAATCCATAAAAACAGGATTTATTTTCCATGTGGAATATCCACTATTATATAAAGTCAAAAAATTAATTATTAATCAGCTCTATGGTCATCTATGTAATATAGAAAAGGATTTTTTTGTCCCTCCACCCCTCTTCTTCTTCAAAAATTAGCCAATGAGTTAAAACACACAACTAGGTGATTCAAATTATTAAGAGAAAAAAATAAGAATAGACGAATGCTATAACATAAAATGTAATAAGAAGTATCTAACCCCTTAGTTTCTCGCTAATTTACCATCCGTGATCTATTTTCCTTGCAAAATTGTAAATGCATTTTAAACTCGAATAAAACAAATAGGGGTTATTAATGATTTTCCTTTATGTAGATTAGAAATAGGGTTTTTTTCGGCCCATACACTCCCTCCAACACCTCTTTTTCTGATTCTCTTTTTTTAGCTGATTTTAGAATTATTAAGAGAAAAAATAAGAATCGATGAATGCTATAACATAAAATGTAATAAGAGTATCTAACCCTCTAGGTTCTCGCTAATTTAGTATCCGTAATCTATTTTCCTTGTAAAATTGTAAATGCATTATAAGCTTGAATAAAAAGGGTTTATTAATGATTTTCATTTATGTAGAATATAAATAAGGCTTTTTGTACCCTTTCCACCTTTCCCCTTTCGCCCCGCAATTACTCCATTACCTAATATAGATAACTATCTGATAAAAGCACTTACGACAGGAATTGTAGGTAACTCCTCAGAAATGTCCTGGCTATGAGATGGCGGTGCGTACTTGATTACAGTCCTCCTGGCCATGTTCATTGATCTAATTAGGTCCACATAAAGCATGCTAGAACTACCATTGACCTTTGTTCGTTTTTGCTCGGGATGACACTGACCACCAATTTCCTTGAATAAAAATTTATTTTCAGTTTTTTCGTCAGGTAAGTGACACTGATAGGGCTAGATAATCTGTTTTTCAGCATGCAGGATAAAGGAAAAAAATGGATGTTTTTCCAACTAGGAAAATACACAATTAAAACTTATGGGTATAAATTATTTCGCTCATAATTTCAAATCTGCTTAAACTCGTAAAAAAAGAAACATTACCTCTTAAAATGAAGAAGAAAAAGTCTAAGCTACCAGTTAATAACACGAATACGACGTAACATAAAAAATATAACACAATTTGTGAGATAATCTCCCAAAAACTGGATAAAAGAAAAAATGTATGCTTATTTTCAATTATGAAGGACACGATTTAAAACTTATGGGGCTAAATTCCATTTGATCAAGCTCGTAAATCATATAAAAAGAAAGAATTTTGCAAGTCCATACCCTATCTATAGTTCAAATACGATATGCATTAAAAATAACACAATTATGCGTATTAGTTCCGTTAGATTTTTATTCAGAATATTAATAATCCTCACCCTCCTCCTCAATACCAAAACCCCACAGCACATATTAAAGATATTTGGCTTTTTTAAAGACTTACGTTGGTCATAAATCAATTTTAAGTCTCAAATATACGATATTTTTGCGAACCATTTATGAAACGTTTTATCCAAATTACCTTATATCTGAAAGGCTATTACAAAGCGTCTGAAATATGCGTTAGATAGGTACAGCAGTCGGCAGTCTGTGAGAAACCCAGATGACAGATAGTTAAAGCTAGATATAAGGAAAAAAGTCTCGTTTTTATTATAAAATAAGAATAGAAAAAAAGATTCACTTATCAAGATTCTTTTGGAGCTATCCATTTGAATACGAATAATTAATCAATAAATGTGATCTATTCGGATTTTTTTTCAAACTGATCTAGAAAGAGTTGCTGCACATTAATTTATACGAAAAAACATGACCCTTCGGCTGAAACTAGTATTTTTACTGGAAGATCATAAAACTCTCGAACACGTAACACCAAGGTCTTTAGTTTTAGGTATTCAACCTAGAAAACCTGTCTGACAAGTCATGTTCGCATTATAGGTCCATAATATAACATTTTTGGTCGCTTTGTAGGTCCATAATATAGAGTGTATGCTCGTATTATGCAATCTCGACCCTGTTCTCGTCCCGCGTCTATTATATGCACACTACTGGTACTTTGATATTAGTTTTGATACGTTTATGAAAGTTTTATGTTGAAAAAAAAAATGATTTTGAAATAAACCATTTTCTAAGGACTTGAAACTTTTTACAATCAAAAAACGAACAAAAAATATTTAAAAAACTTCGAAAAAGAAATTTTTCAAAGAAAAGTAAAGGTCATTTGAAACTTAAGATCAGTAAATATAAATACTTCTTAAAATTAAAACTAGAAACGACAAGAAATTAATATTAAAGCATAAATAAAACCCAAAACGAACAGATATTAAACAAATTATCATAGGAAAAAACCCTACAACAAGTACTAATATTAATGAATGAATTACATAAATTACCACTGAAGAATAAATGAAACCCTAGACGAACAGAAATTAAATAAATGGCAAACATTATGGCAAACATACCTACAATAGGTACTAATATAAATGAAGAAATAAATCTTAAAACGAGTGAAACTTAAATTGAATATGAAAATCAAGCTTGAAACGAACAAAAATCACTAAAAACAAGAGTTTATGTTTTTCCTCCTTCTCTCGCTGCAAAATTTTAAAACCTACTGCGTCATTGGTGCTTTACTGAAAACAATATGTGTCCTCGACAGTCTTGGAAAGTACAAATAAAATGAAACTGCACATTTGATAAATAATGATATAAATTGTTGAAAGTTAATCAGTTCAAGATTGTGTTTTGATGTAATTTTTATTTTTATTTTCAATGCTGTAATAACTGGAAAAGAAAATATTTGTAATGTAATTGGTTTTCAGTGAAACACCACTGACAGAGTAGGCTTTAGACTTTTACAGCTAAGGAAAGGGACAGTATCCAAACTATTGTTTGTAGTGAAAATATATTTGTCTCGATCAGTCTTGGAAAGAACTAATATAATTAAATTGAATATTTGCTATATAATGATATTAATTGCTGAAAGCTCATCACTTCAAAATTTAATTCTACTCTAATTTTTTATTTATTTTCAGTTTTGTAATAAGTACAAAAGAAAATATTTGTAATGTAATTCGTTTTCAGTAAAGCACGTCTTTTTTCACAAAAAACATAACTTTTTTTCTGAACTATACTTCCAAGTATTTCTCCACATATTATTTTTCTGGATGGGTTTGTGCTTATTTTCAACATAAGAATCTATTTAGATCCTTCGTTTCCTGTTTCGTTAATTAGGATAATTTTAAAATATGTTTGTACAGAAAAGCTTGAAGTTTTGATGCTTTTATTTTTTTTTAACATAAGTGTTAATAGTTAATACTGCTCCAATAAAATCATGAAAACTATTTTATTAAACTCTTAAAAACAGTTTTCGAAGATGGGTCAATGAATTGTTTTATGCTTTACTTCAACTTTTAAAATTACTCTTTCATAAATAACCAGTAACATTGTTTAAACAAAGGTCGGTCTATCAGCTTTTTATTTTGAAAACCAACCTCGTTGGCATCGACACCAGAGTTGCCACATGTAGCACTAAAGTGCTATTTTAGCACTATTTCATTGTGTGTTACACCGTAGCACGTACTCATAATCACTAAAATAGTGCTAAAATAGAACGGAAGTGCTATTTTGACATTATTTTAGCACTATTACAGTCAACTTTTTGACTATAGCACCGAAAATCACTGTGTAGCTCGCAAATTTGGGCACTTAAGGAACTGACCGTGGCGGCAACCCTGATCGAGACTCACATGGGTCCAAAGAAACAATAATAAGAAGCTCAATATGGATGAGTCAATCATAAATGAACCTTCACTTATAGTGTAAAGATATTGCGATTGGCTATTTCAGAATTATAGTTCCAATTTTCTTTATCTCACTCTTTATTTAAAGTCGCTTCAAAATCCACGTGAAAGTAAAATCAAGGGCCTACTAATAGGCATGAATAAAAGAGAAGTATAAGCGAGAGCTACTCATTTACATAACCAAATTTTTCTTTTGAATTGCGGCTACAGAATCAAAATCAGTATCTTTTCTTCGCTTTCAGTTTTCTTTTTCTACATTCTTATGCATTGAATAGCTGGAATATATTACTTCGACTTAGACGTGAATTTTATCGGTAGTTGATGAAGCATTTTTATATATAGAAGAAAGGTACTTATCGGTTAGCTAGAATACACGCGAGAAGTGAAGTTTGGTTAATGCTAATGAAATAAAACAAAATACGATGAAAATATTATAGTTTAGGAACAAATTTGGGCTATATATTTGCACATTAGGGGGGGGGGGGTAAAGCATAGCAAATATTAAATATGTAACCTAACCTAACCTAGGTACCTTTTTTTGTCCCTTCAACCCGAAAAAAACTAAAGTTTAAATATTTTTCATGGAGTGAGCAATACCTCACTAGGCAGATGAAACCTGTTTTTCATTAGGATCTTTACTATTCTATATGCAGTTCTCTTCGCGTGTGTTCCAGCTAACCGATAAATACCAAAAAATATGGCATGAAGGAACATTGATATTAATAACTGTTCTAAAAAGCTATTAAGCAATCTATTGAATATTATTACCGTAAGTGCAATTATGAAATAATGGACGACTCGGATATTATTTTAAATCCAATATTGAATTTTATTTCTCGATCGATGATTGATGGTATCAAAGTAGAGACAATAATTGCTAAGTCGACAAGCTTTTTCAGTCATGAAACCATTCTAAAGGCAAAGTAAGTTTTACATCAGGTGCTAGAAATTGAAACACGTTTAATTAGATGCCAAAAAGACGATGAAAATGTCCTTGACATTTGTAAGTGGTTATCTATGGCATCGAAAGAAAAACGTAAGATCCCGAAATTCGTGATATACTCACCGTGTGAAATTCCAACAATTGGTGATGCGATCGTTGCAACGTTAACCTGTCGCATGAATGAACTTTCCCGTAAAATTGACAGTTTGTCTGAGCTAAATAAGCAACATCTCGCAGTACAGGCAACTTCTGCCTGGCCCTCTTCCGCTCAGTCGTCTTGCACCAAGGACCAATCCAATCCTCCTACCTATGCTGTTGTGTTAAAAAATTGCCCGTCCAATCTTTCATCTCCACTATTAAGGAAAGATTTTATTGATAAAATATGTCCTGAAGCTGCAAATGATATTTCAGAGGTGAAACGTTCTTCATCAGAATGGAAAATTGTCGTAAAAAGTAAACCCACTGCCTCCTCAATTGCTGACCAGAGGAAAAAGTTCCAACCTGGTCTTTTAGCCTCTGTTAAATCTTCCGCCTTCATCGGTGTAATAAAAGCGTACCGACAGAAATGAATGAAGAAAATCTAGAGAAAATTATTCCAAGGTGTGTCAAAGCTTCGCAGTGTGGCAAGTCACGTGTCTACAAGATTTATTTTGAACAACGGAGTGATCTCGATTCCTTTCTGAAAAATTCTTTGAAGGTGGGTTATGAAAAATTAACTGTCCAGGATTTCATATTCACACCTAGTCGGTGTTTCAGATGCCATCAACAAGGACATCTCACTGCTGATTGTAAGAACGCAGAACTGTGCTCTCGCTGTGGTTCCACGGAGCACTCTTCCTCCAGGGATAATCCATGTGTTCGGAACGTGTTTTGCATTACATGTAAAGAGTCTAATCACACCTGTTACAGTATCAAATGCCCTGGCAACGCTCAAACCGATAAACGGACAGCTAAGTAGATAAATGGATATTCGTTTTCTCTCTTGGAACATTAATGGTGGTCTTATAAAAAAGACCTATTCTTGAAAATATACTTCTTAATCATGATACTCTGTGTTTGCAGGAACATTTCCTGACCAACCACAGCCTTAGTTTACTTGACATTAGTGCCACCTTCAAAACTTTTCAGGTACCAGCTAAACGTAGTGCTTCTAAAGGCAGAGCTTCCGGTGGTATTGCTACTTATGTAGCATCGGATCTTAATTCTAGTGTTTTCTTTTCTAGTGATAGTTTTTTAGCTGTTCGAGTAGGTGAGTGCGTAATAATAAATGTGTATTTACCCACAGATTACTAAGATGAAGATTCGGAGAGAGATTTCGCATTAGCAGTTAGTAAACTTAGCTCTTGTCTTCGTGATGTCCTTAAACTGAAAATCCCGTGTTTGGTCGTAGGTGATTTTAATTGTGATTTAAATCGCAGGTTGTCTTCAGCTTCTATCCGTGCTTCTTTACTATTAGGAATATTTGGTGATGATTTTAAAGCTAAACAGAAATCTGCTCAGTTTACTTACATACATTCTTCCTCTTGCACATCTAACCTTGACCGTGTTGTGTCATATAACCTTGATATACCTAGCGTTGAGGTAGTTTCCAAATTTCAATTTTCAATTGCCTCTTAAAAATAAGCTTAATTAGTCCCCCCACGCCCTTTTCCCAAACCCGTCCGATGAAAATTTTAAGATGGCAATTTCGTTAAAAATAGTTCAAACATCAGATAATAAAAACTCCGAGGTTGACACAAGCCCATTTTTTTACTTTGATATTGTTACTTTGATGCCAGTTTCGATACTTTGATGAATATTTGATTTTTTTTTGAGGTTTGACTTTGAAATAAGGAATTTTTAAAAACTTGACATATTTTGCAATCAAAAACGAACAAAAACTAATTTAAAAAAAAAAATTTCCGAAAAATAAGTTTTTCAAAGAAAAGTAAAGGCCATTTTAAACTTAAGCTCAGCAGATACAAATACCTTTCGAAATTCAAACTCAAAACGACCAGAAATTACTATTAAAGAATAAATGAAACCCAACACGAACAGAAATTAAATAAACAATCATAGCAAAAACATACAAGTAATAATATAAACGAATAAATAGATCTTAAAGCGAGTAATGCTTAGATTGAATATTAAAAACAAGCGTAAAACGAAAAAAAAATTTCGCATTGAAGTATAAATGAAACTTAAAACGAACAGAAATTAAATAAACAATCAATGCAAACAAACATACAATAGATATTAATGTAAATTGATAAATAGATCTTAAAACGAGTGAAACTTAAATTGAACATGCAAATCAAGCTTGAAACGAACAAAAATCACTACAAACAAGAGTTTGGGTATGACCTCCTTCTCTCACTGTAAAAGTTTAAAAGCTATTGCGTCATTGGCGCTTTATTTAAAACTATATGCGTCTTGAACAGTCTTGGAAAGTATGAACAACATCAAATTGAATATTTGATGTATAATGTTGAAAGATCCATCAGTCCAAGAATTTATTTCACTGTAATTGTATTTTTATTTTCAATGCTGTAAGAACTGGAAAAGAAAATATTTGTAACATAATTCGTTTTCAGTTAAGCGCCAGTGACGCAGGAGGCTTTTGGTTTTTATTTACAGTTAGGAAAGGAGGCAGTATCCAAACACTTATTTGTAGTGAACACAAGGTATATATTGATATACCTTGTGTTGAGGTTGTTTCCAACTTTCAAGTTTCAGACCACCTTCCTATGGCTTCTAGTTTTAAACGAGAAGCTTCTCAGATTCCAGTGTTACAGGCTCATACTGTTCACCGGCACAAGTGGTATACTTCTCGCGATTGGAATAAAATTGACACATCTCAGTTCATTGAAAGTTCAGATAGCATCCTAAACAAGATCCGGGTTCCATTTCATCTTCTGCAAAAGTCTTCTAATAAAGACATTAATGACGTTAGATTAACTCTTGATATCTACTCCGCAGAAATCTGAGATGCACTTTTGTGTGCTGAAAAAAGGGCAGTTCCTCTTAAAAAAATACGTGTTGGTACCCAAGTTTCCGGGTGGTCAGGAAATCTAGTGCTGTCTGAAGCTTGTGACCGTGCTAAATTTTGGTACAAATTATGGAGAGATTGCCTATGCCCCCGTCAAGGAATAGTCAATTAACTGAGAAAAGTGTCAAAAAAATGTTTTGCTAAGGAACTTGCCCTTCATCGATCTAAAATGCAGACACTTTATTCCGAGAAGGTCAGGAATTCACCTGATCTACAGAAGAAGCTATTACCTCGTACTATCTCCTCCAATTTGCCAGACCCGAATGACATTCCTTTGTCCGAGAGGATATCCCATTTTTCAAATGAATTTTCTGAGCCTGATCCTGTTTTAGAGTCACAATTTTGTGACGAGCTCTGCAAATTCATTGATGAATCTCCTGACCTTGATTTTGTTGTTACTTGTGACGCTGTTATAAAAGCCATACCCAAACTTAAAAAGAAAGCGTCTTGTGGGATAGATAGGGTGAGCACTCTACACATCCTTAATGGAAGTTATCTATTGGTCCGTCACCTCAGCCTTCTCATGCAAATGATATTTGTTACAGGTATTGTTCCATCCTCGTTCTGCATTGGTGATCTGACTCCGATTCCCAAAAAAGAGAAATCTGAGCTGCAATGTTCCGCTTTCCGTCCCATCACCGTCTCTACTACGATATGCAAACTTTTCGAGCTTCTTTTTCTTGATGAGTTAAGACAGAAATGTTACGTTCCCCCATATCAGTTCAGTTTTCAGGTTTATCTTGGTTGTTCTCATGCTCTTACAGCAGTTTTTAGTGCCCTCGCCGATGCTGAATCTTCAGGAGAAAGTATGATCCTCGCCGGACATGACGTTAAACGTGCGTTCAATTCCTAAATTCATTCGTCCATGCTTCTTCATATGGCAAGGCGAAGCGTAAACCCATCAGTTGTCCGTGTTCTCAGGGATTTATATAGGAATCTAAGAGTGCGTTTAACCCTTCCATCCCGTTTTCCTCTGCAATCGGCTCTTCATCAATCCCAATATAATTGCATTATTTCTCGTGTGAGGCCAAACTCTTCGAATGCCTCGAATATGCTTGTGATTCCTCAGTACCCCATCCTCGTTAAGAAAGGGACTAGACAGGGGGCTATCACTTCCCCAACCTTGTTCAATAATAGTGTCCTTGAAGCTCAGGCAAAGTGTCTTCCTTCATGCATTCTTGGGAGAATCGATATGTCTCTTATTTGTTATGCTGATGACATCTTGAATCTCAGCCGTACGATCCTGCGCATTGAGCAGAATTTTTAAAATCCTCAAAGATGAATATTCAAAAATCGGTCTGTCTTTTAATCCTGAGAAATCCGAAGTTATCCTTTTCAATTGGCGAAATCCCTCTACTTCTCTTCTAAATCTGGACGGTTCTCTTGTTAAACCCGCAGACCATATTACATACCTGGGCCTTCCAATTGGCACATCTATAGGCCACACACGTCGTTTGCTGATTTCTCACGTTGAGCGTAAAATTAGCATTTCTTACACTGTAATCGTAAAAAGCAAACTACGTTTCAACCTTTACCTTCTAGCATCCATTTACAACGTCACAGCCCTTCCACACCTGCTTTACATTGCTCCTTTCTGGAAATTCTTTACAGTTACAGATAAAAAGCACCTACGATCAATCTTCTTCAGATTTGCTAAATATCTTCTACATTTGCCCCCTTGGACAAGAAACCGTAAAATTATTCATTTGTATAAGCTAGCTGACCCTAATATTAGCATTAATAAATCTCTATCCCATTTTCAAAGTAAGTTTAATCATCCATGGTCACCAATTTGTTCACAATAGTTTTTTCGTATTAATGTAATGTATGTAATGATTTTTTTTCTCTCTATTTTTTTTTTTGTCATTTTAGTGATTATTCCATATATGTACCTTTTTTTTGACGGGTAATATATGAATAATAATAATAATATTAGTATTAATAAATTTCTCTCCCGTTTTAAAAGAAACTTTTATCATCCTTTTGTCAGCATCATTGTTCGTACTAATGTAATGAAGAGTTTTTTTTTTTGTTATGTATTTCAATTTTCAATGTGTGTTTGTGTCCTTCTTTTTTTTTCTTTTTGTTTTTTTTTTAGTGATTACTCCGTCTACTGTACCTTTTGTACCTTTTTTTGACGGGCAATAAATGAATAATAATAATAATATAAAGAAGTTATGACAACAAAACACTAATTTTAAGCAATAGTATGATATAAAAAATACCAAAATGCATACAAAAAATATAAGAAAATAGAGAAAAATAAGGAACACACATGCCCATAGTCTTAGTTTGTTCGGAGTGGAAAAGAATTCGAATCCAACCCGTCTTCACAAAAAGTCACATTTTTATGATATTCTCACGTACTTCCCATCTGTTTAAACCTCTCTTTGAGAACTTTGACCAAGGTTTATCTTTCACTAAATTTGAGCTCTCCTTTGTATAAAACTTCTGCATATCCACCAACCATGGCATAGTCTGTTGTCTTTCTCTGTTTTTTTGACGTTTCTAATTTTGTTGATATAATACCCAACTTATTTCTTAGCTTTGGAATTTTATTGAAGGTAAACTTTCCTTATGTTAAATCGTCTTTTTGACGGTAACGTACCAGTTACATTTTAAAATGACATATTGCTTTATTAAAAATTCAATGATAATATTTTTGTAATATCCAGTTCTCCTATTTTGTGGAGATAAATCTAAACTAGAGTGAACATTTCCTGAGGGCTAAAATGAGAGAGAAACAAATTAGAAATTACCACTCCAGTAAGGCATGAATCGCAGTTTGGATGTGGCCACTCATGTTACAAAGGAACTCCATAGTTTCCCATCGAGTAGCATTCATTTGATATGGGCAGTGATAAGATTGAATTTTGAACTCTGAACGGTACAGTAGTTTTTCAAAAAACAAGGACGGTGTTAATTTAATGGATTTTGTAAGACACTTGGAACGAAACTCCACATAAGTGGGGCACCAGTCTTTGTGTCACCGGAAGGTATTGACTGCTAATTCATTTGATTGTTTTGTCCTAAAAGGTTACTGAAAGAAAATAATTCAGAAAAAAAAGAAGGACGCGTTCAAACGGTTGTCATAAACAAGCTTAAGCTGTAGCTAAACGATGCTATTCTGGAATACAGTTAGTCAATTCACATGCTGTACAATTAAGACCATATTAGCAATCAAAGAGCTGAAATTTTGTTTCAACAAATTAAGAAATATTCAGAATTTCATGGCCTCTCCCTCCCAGTAAGAAATTAAATAAAAAAAAAAACAATTTTTTTTCTGCTAAAAGTAAGGAACAACATTAATACTTAAAATTAACAGAAATTATTTTATATGTGAAGGAAGCTGCCCCCCTAACACCTCTCTCTTCACGCTAAAGCTTTTCAAGCACTTTTAAAAAAGGCCCTGATTCTAATTACACGGCCCTCGTGTTTCAGGAATCGTTCTTATAGGATTGGGATAAAAAGTCGAAATTTAACGCAAAGAGTGGGAATTGGGGATGGGGAAGCCCCCTCAAATACAGAATAATTTCAATTCGTTTTGATTATTAATGTTGTTCCTTACTTTCAGAAAAAAACTTTTTTTATTATTTTAATTTCTGATCGTCTTTCCAATAATCCTAGGAAATCCGCCCCCTCCGTAGAAAATCCTTCCCATGAAAAATTCTTCCATAGGAGCTTTTTTCCGCAAAAATAGTTCTCTGGGAAATTATCCCCGGACAGTTTCATCCTCGCTGCGAATTGGCCCAGAAAATTTTTTACTTACGATTCCACCTGAAAAATACTCCTTATCATACTTTCGTTTGAAAAAAGACTTGTTTTATTTGATTTCTGATCGTTTTTTAGGTCATGGCGGAACCCTTCCTCTGTGGAAACTATCAAAAATCCTAAAAATCTCCGGAAATCTCCCCTCCCCCCAATGAAAAATTTCTCTCGGGGAAAATTTACCCATGGAGAATTTCTCCTGGTGATAATTCCTCAATGGAGAAATTCTCCTGTGAGAAATCCCCCCTCACGCAAAAATCCCTCAGAGAATTACAATTCCAATGAAAATGTCCCCAATGGAAAATTGCCCCAAGATAGTATCCCTTCAATGGTTTTGACGACACAGTGCCCCTTCGAATCCCAGTCTCGACACTTTTTTTAAGAAACTTCTTCAAGACGCTGATGTATGCTACGTAATAGGGAATATTTTTTAAAGATGCAGGTGTGTGTTACATAAAAAAGGTTGTTTTTCTTTTATTTTTTAAAAATCCCGTGAGGGCCGGGAAAAATTTAAGGGAGCCCAACCAAATTATGTTTTCTTTGGTTCCTTAAAACCCCAATGAGGGCCAGGAAAAAACCTTCAAGGGCCCACCAAATCATATTATCTTTAATCGTTAAACGTTTAAAAACCTATGAGGACCAGGAAAAAAAACCTCCAGGGGCCCAACCAAATCAAGATTTCTTTGGTTAGGTTACAACGCCTCCCTCCCCAGGTCATGGGGGGTTGTGTCGACATCGGAGTTTTTGTTATCTAATTTTTGAACTATTTGAAAAAAATGGCTATCTCATAATTTTTAGCGGATGGGTTTGGGCAAAAAAGGGCGTAGGGGGATATGGGCTAGTTTCCCTCCGATCTCATGACTCTAAAAAAGTGAACTAGAACTTTCAATTTCCAAACCCTCTATGAAGTTTATACGAACATCCCTTTCATATGAACCATACATACCCTCTGGGCATAACTTAGTACTTCTGCCCCTGGGCCCTGGGGGGTTGTATCGACACCGGAGTTATCCTTATCCGATCTTTGAGCTCTTTTTAACAAAATGGCTATCTCAAAATTTTCATCGGATGGGCTTGATGAAAAGCGTGGGGGGGGGGGCTAGTTGGCTTTGGAACTCTTTTGACTATTGAAAAGTGAACTCGAACTTTCAATTTTCAATCAAATGAGCCCTCTCCGATGTTTATACAAGTATCCCTTTTATAAGAACAATATAGCCCCAGAGCATAACATACAACGTCTGCCCCGGTCCCTGGGGGTTGTGTTGAAACCTGAGTTTTGTTATTTGACTTTTGAACTATTTTTTAAAATGGTGATATCAATGATTTTATCGGATGTATTTGGGGGAGAAGGGGCGTGGGGGGTTAGTTGCCCTGTAATCTCTTTTGACTCTCAAAAGCCGAACTAGAACTTTCAATTTCCAATCAAATGAGCCCTCTCTGAAGTTTTTACGAGCATCCCTTCCATAAGAACCATATATTCCACCATATTTCCCCCCAGAACATAGCTTACAACTCTTGCCCTCGGGCCCTGGGGCGTTGTGTTGACCTCGGAGTTTTCGGTAAATGATATTTGATCTATTTTTTTAAGAAAGCAATCTAAAAGTTCTTATCGGACGGGTTTGAGAAAAAGGGCGTGGAAGGGGGGGGGGGGCTAGTTGCCCTCCAATTTCTTTTGACTGGATGGGTTTGAGAAAAAGGGCGTAGAAGGGGGGGGGGGTAGTTGCCCTCCGATCTCTTTTGACTCTTAAAAAGTGAACTAAAACTTTTAATTTCCAATCAAATAAGCCCTTTCTGAAGTTTATACGAACATTCCTTCCATAAGAACCATATATGCCCCCAGGGCCTAACTTACAACGCCAGCCCAACGCCAGCAGGGGGAGGGATGTCGACACCAAAGTTTTGTTATATGATGTCCGAACTATTTTTAACAAAATGGCTATCTCAAAAATTTTATCGGATGCATTTGGGAAAAAAGGACATGGGGGGGGGCTGGTTTCCCTCCGATCTCTCTTGACACTTAAAAAATGAACTAAAACTTTTAATTTCCAATCAAATGAGCCCTCTCTGGAGTTTCACGAGCATTCCTTCCATAAGAACCATATATACCCCAATGGCTATCTCAAAATTTTTATCTGATGCAAATGGGGGGAAAGGGCCTGAGGATGGGGGGCTAATTGCTCTCCGATCTTTTTTCAGTCAAAAAAATTAAACTAGAACTTTTAATTTCCGATCAGATAAGCCCTCTCTGAAGTTTATACGAGCATCCCTTCTATAAGAACCATGTTTGCCCCCAGGCCATAACTTACAACACCTGCCCCCGGCCCGAGGGGCTTGTGTCGACCCCGGAGATTTTGTTAAAGGGTCTTTGAACTATTTTTAACAATGTGGCTATCTCAAAATTTTTTTCGGATGCATTTGGGAAAAAATAGGCGGGGGAGGGGCTAGTTGCCCTCTGATCATTTTTGACTCTTAAAACGTGAATTGCAACTTTCAATATCCAATCAAATGAGCCCTCTAAGAAGTTTATACGAGCATCCCTTCCATAACAACTATTTATGCTCCCAGGGCATAACTTACAATACCTGTCCCCGGGCCCTGGGGGCTGTGTCTATACCAGAGTTTTTTTTATCTGAACTTTGAACTATTTTTAACAAAATGTCTATCTTAAAATTGTTATTTTATGCATTTGGGGAATAGGGGCTGGGGGGGGGGGAGTTATCTTCCCTTCGATCACTTTTGATTTATAAAAAGTGAATTAGAACTTTCAATTTCCAGTCAAATGAGCCCTGTCTGAAGTTTATACGAGCATTCCTTCCATAAGAACTTTATATGCCCCCAGGGCATAACTTATAACGCCTGCCTCAGGGCCCTCTGGGGGTAGACATCGAATTTTGTCATCTAACTTTTGAATTATTTTTAACACAATGGCTATCTCAAATTTTTATCTTATACAATTGGAGAAAAAGGGCGTGAGGGGGGGGCTGATTGCCCTCCGATCTCTTTTGACTCTAAAAAAGTGAACTAGAACTTTTAATTTTCAATCAAATGCGCCCTCTCTGAAGTTCTTATGAGCATTCCTTCTGTAAGTACCATATTTGCTCCCAGGGAAAACATAAATCGTCTACCCCCGGGCCCTGGGGGCTTGTGTCGACCCCGGGTTTTGTTACATGATCTTTGAACTATTTTTAACAAAATCGCTACCTCAAAATTTTTATCGGATATATTTGGGCAAAAGAGCGTCGGGGCTAGTTGCCCTCCGATAACTTTTGAATCTTAAAAAGGGCATTAGAACTCTCTATTTCCAATTGAACTAGCCCCTTTCTATATGAAGTACCTCTGTAAAAAAATAAAAATAAATAGAGCGTGGGGGGGGGGCTAGCTGACCTCCGATCCCTTCTGACTCTCAAAAAGTGAATTACAACTTTCAATTTCCAATCAAATGAGCCTTCTATGCAGTTTATACAAGCATCCCTTCCATAATAACACTCTATGGCCCCAGGGCATTTTTTACAACGCCTGCTCTTGGGCCCTGGGGGGCTGTGTCTACACCGTAGTATTTGTTGTCTGAACTCTGAACTATTTTTAACAAAATGTCTATCTCAAAATTTTTATGTGATACATTTGGGGAAAAGCGGCGGATGGGGGCTAGCTGCCCTCCGATCACTTTTGACCTATAAAAAGTGAACTTGAAATTTCAATTTCCAATCAAATGAGCCACCTTCGAAGTTTATACGACCATCCCTTACATAAAAACCTTATACGCCTCCAGGGCATATCTTAAAATACTTGCCCCAGGCTCTGGGGGTTGGTGTCTTACAACGGGCATACAACTGGGCATAACTTACAACGCCTGACCCGGGTCTTAGGGGGTTGTGTCGAAATCGGAGTTCTTATCTGACCTTTGAATTATTTTTAACAAAATGGATATCTCAAAACTTTTATGTGATTCAATGGGGGGAAAGGGATTGAGGGGGGGGGGCTAATTGCCCTCCGATCTCTTTTGACTCTAAAAAAGTGAACTAGAACTTTTAATTTTCAATCAAAAGAACCCTCTCTGAAGTTTTTACGAGCATCCCTTCTATAAGAATCATATTTGCCCCCAGGGCATAACTTAAAATGCCTACCCCCCGGAGATTTTATTATATGATCTTTGAACTATTTTTAACAAAATGGCTACCTCAAAATTTTTATCGGATGTATTTGGGGGAAAAATGTCACGGTGGGGGGCTAGTTGCCCTCCCATCACTTTTGAGTCTTAAAAAGGGCACTAGAACTCTCGATCTCCAATAAATAGAAGTTTATACGACGACCCTTTTCATATTAAGTGCCTCTGGGAAAAAATATGATAAATAATAAGACATTGGAGCCGTATGACCTTTACTATATGCAACACTACAACGTTGCCTCTGATAACATAAATTTGTTAATAATTTACATTTTTTAACTTTTTAAAATTATATCTTATCTAATTAAATTTAAATCGAGTGCTCATTCTTATTTTTACTTCAATTTGTTTTTTCTTTCTTACGATTTCCTTGTTCTTTTCTTGCTTGATTTCCTTTCTTCCTTACTTAAAAATTTATTTTTTGATAAACAAGCATAAACAGAGAGTACTTGAGCATTATAAAACATAAAATTCCTTCCTTTTTATCAAAATCAAAATCGTCAAAAAACACGTTAGTATCCAGCCTAAACTACTGCACAGGGGCGCCGGCAGAAAATTTTCCAGGGGGGGGGGGGCAGACACCAAAATGGCAATGGTGGTTGGGTGACAGTTTAGATGGTTTACGGCACCAAAATACGACTCTACCCCGAAGACGACGAATATGCAGTCAATTTAAAATCCTGAGAAGCTGATTGATTTAAAAGTGTCAATAACTATATTTAAGGCTTCCCAGTTGCAAAAGAAGTAATGCCACACGGTGGTAGTACTGGATTGATTCGCTTTATTTGTAATGAAATTATGCTATGTTTGGTGATCTGTAATTGCGTATCAGCTATAATGAGGGGGAGTGAATCATTGTTTAGGTGGGGGTAAGGTAAATTCCTAAAAATGTGCATTTTAATGGACAAACTACTTACTGTTTATTAGGCTTCAGATAAATGTTGAAAGAGGAAGGGGGGACTAGAATTAATTAAAATGTTTCTCTATACAGCTAATATGTTACATTCCCATCTGTAGAAGATCAAAAGTCTCACAGAATTTTCATCCATCCAAACAATAATCTTCCTTTTCATCCAAACAAAATTCTTTAGTAACAATATTAACAAGGACTTTTTACCAAAATTACTATTCATCGCCAATTTTTTAAGTATATTCAAATTTTATCCAAAATTTAAATTGAAAATTTAAACGTAGAACGGTGCTAAAGTAGTGAGCTATTAATCAGTATCAGAGGGACAAGACCTGTCAGACCACTTTCTGCAGCTAGACCCATTCCTGGGCCAACCTAGACAGGTTTTGGGGATCGACAGCCAAGCCGGACCTATTTCTGTCTTAATATATACTAACGGGGTACCATATATGGTGAGTTGAATATCGTAGCTTTTCTAAAAAAAACCTGTCCGTCTTAGCTAAAGGTTATTATATTCAAATTTTTTGAGTATAAAATACAGGTACAAGTTAAGATTTTGTTAAGTTTGAAAAACTCTTTCAACGAGTCAAATAGATTATCTGCTATTGATTTAATTATATGCTCTGATAGTGACATGGAAAATTCCAAGCGAATGCTGGCGAGTAAATATTTTCTTATGTTTTAATAAAAAGAATCCATTTTAGGTTGCCATTAACTCATCACTGTCATATATTAGACGTATATGTAAATATGCTTGTATCAGATACTTGAATAACAACGATTAACTATCACTTATGTTAATTCTTCTTTGATCAGCGTTGTAGGGACTTATCGTGCAGTTTCATCAGAAAACCTTTTTCAAGGTATAACGCTGTTAATTGAACTATTGGTAACAAAATTGTGTGCTAGATATAATAAATTGTCTTCTCTGACTCGCGTTGTAGGGACTTATCGTGCAGTTTCATCAGAAAACCTTTTTCCAGATATAACAATGTTAATCGAACTCCATGTGATGAAATTGTCTGCTAGATTTAAAAAATTGTAAAACACAGAGGCTATTTTTAAAGTGCTAACAGCTTTAGTGCAAAGAGCTCGGTATTGAGAAGGGGGCACCCTTTCATATCCGGAATAACTTTGTCGAAACTAATGCTCAAATTGTGTTATAATTTTTAATTTTTCATATTTTTTCTTTAACATGAAAATTTTTTCAGCTTTTTTTACCTGTCTTAGAATGACATGAAATATGCTTAATACTAAAAGAATAATCACATTTAGTGTTTTCAAAATAAAAAATGAGAATGATATAGATATGATAGTCGTGACTTTTATGATTAGAAAAACATTGTGTGTAGTGTCACTTTTCTTTTTTTCCGACTTGGAATTTTTGGACTTGGAAAATTATTTAACTTTTATTATTATTTTTTTTTATGCGGCTGTATAGGAGTTAGTCTATGACTGCTACTCAACACTACGTGGCTATACCATTTGAGAATTAGAGTTACGCCAATCAACAACATAGGAGATCTTAACATGGATCAAAGTTATGAATTAGAAATATTTTTTTGTGATGGTGCGATTTGTCATGGCCACTGTCATGACTTCAGTAATTCATATAAGAGTAATAAATCAAATTTAAAAATCGTGGAAAATGAAATAGAAGAGGAAAATCTGGAAGAAATGAGAAGAATGAGATTATAATATTAGTTTAGAGTTTTAGTTTAGAGTTTTAGTTTAGTTTTAGTTTAGAGTTTTAATTTAGTTTTAGTTTAGTTTTACTTTAGTTTTTGTTGAATTTAGTTTTAGTTTAGAATTTTAGGTCGAATTTTAGTTTAGTTTTAGTTTAGAATTTCAGGTTAGTTTAGTAGTTAGAGTTTTAGTTTAGTTTTAGTTTAGACTTTCAATTTAGATTTTTAGTTTAGTTAAGTTTTAGTTTAGAGTTTTAGTTTACTTTTATTTTTAGTTTAGAGTTTTAGTTTAGTTTTAGTTTAGAATTTGAGTTTGGAGTTTGAGTTTAGTTTAGTTTTAGTTTCGACTCTTAGTTAGAGTTTTAGTTTAGTTTTAGTTCGAAGTTTCAATTTAGATTTTTAGTCTAGTTTAGTTTTAGTTTAGTTTAGTTTTAGTTTAGAGTTTTAGTTTAGAATTTTAGTTAGAGTAAAAGTTTAGTTTAATATTAGTTAAGAGTTTTAGTTTAGAGTTGTAGTTTAGTTTTAGTTAAGAGTTTTAGTTAGAGTTGTATTTTAGTTTAGTTTTCGTTAAGAGTTTTGCTTTAGAGTTTTAATTTAGAGTTTTAGTTTAGAATTTTACTTTGGAGTTTTAGTTTAGAGTTTTAGTGTAGAGTTTTTAATTTCAGAATATTAGTTTAGAGTTTTAGTTTAGACTTTTTGGTTTAGTTTTAGTTTAGAGATTTGTTTAGAGTTTTTGTTTAGAGTTTTAATTTAGTTTTAGTTTAGAGTTTTAATTTAGTTTTAGTTTAGAGTTTTAGTTTAGTTTTAGTTTAGTTTTGTTTCAGTTTAGAGTTTTAGTTACAGTTTTGGTTTAGTTTAGAGCTTTAGTTTAGAGTTTTAGTTAAGAGTTTTATTCTATTGCTTTAGAGTTTTAGTTTTGAGTCTTAGCTTAGAGTTTTAGTTTAGAGTTTTAGCTTAAAGGTTTACTTAGAGTTTTAGTTTACTTTTAGTCAAGAGTTTTAGTTAGAGTGTTAATTTAGTTTTAGTTAAGAGTTTTAATTTAGAGTTTTAGTTTAGAGTTTTAATTTAGTTTAGTTTTCGTTTAGAGTTTTAGTTAGAGTTTTAGTTTAGTTTAAGTTTATTTATAGTTAAGAGTTTTAGTTAGAGTTGTAGTTTAGTTAGTTTTAGTTAAGAATTTTATTTTAGAGTTTTAATTTAGAGTTTTAGTTTAGTTTAGTTTTAGTTTAGAGTTTTAATTAGAGTTATAGTTTAGTTTATTTTTACTTTAGAGTTTTATTTTAGAGTCTTATTTTAGAGTTTTAGTTTAGAGATTTAGTTTAGTTTTAGTTTAGAGTTTTTGCTTAGAGTTTTAGTTCATAGTTTTTGTTTAGATTTTTAGTTTAGACTAATAGTTTAGAGTTTTAGTCTTGATTTTCAGTTTAGAGTTTTAAATTAGTTTTAGTTCAGAGTTTTAATTTAGTTTTAGTTTAGCGTTTTAGTTAGAGTTTTAGTTTAGCTTAGAGTTTTAGTTTAGAGTTTTAATTAAGAGTTTTAGTCTATTAGTTTAGAGTTTTAGTTTAGAGTCTTAGCTTTGAGTTTTAGTTTAGAGTTTTAGCTTAAACTTTTAGTTAGAGTTTTAGTTTAGTTTTAGTTAAGAGTTTTAGTTTAGAGTTTTAGTCTAGAGTTTTAGTTAAAAGTTTTAGTTTATTTTTAGTTTAGAGTTTTAGTTAGAATTATAGTTTAGTTTATTTTTAGTTAAGATTTTTAGTTAGAGATGTAGTTTTGTTAAAGTTTACAGTTTTAGTTTGGAGTTTTAGTTTAGTTTAGTTTTAGTTTATAGTTTTATTTAGAAATATAGTTTAGTTTAGTTTTAGTTAAGAGTTTTAATTTAGAGTTTTACTTTAGATTTATAGTTTATAGTATTAATTTAGAATTTTAGCGTAGAGTTATAGCTTTAGAGTTTTAGTTTAGAGTATTAGTTTAGTTTTATTTTAGAGTTTTAGCTTACAGAGTTAATTTAGAGTTTTAGTTTAGAGTTTCAGTTTAGTTTTAGTTAAGAGTTTTAGTTTAGAATTTCAGTTTATTTTAGTTTTAGTTTAGAGTTTTAGTTAGAGTTGTAGTTTAGTTTAGTTTTGTTAAGACTTTTAGTTTAGAGCTTTAATTTAGAGTTTTAGTTTATTTCAGTTTTAGTTTAGAGTTTTAGTTAGAGTTATTGTTTAGTTTATTTTTAATTTAGTTTAGAGTTTTAGTTTTGCTTTTTTAGTTTAGAGTTTTAAATTAATTTTAGTTCAGAGTTTTAATTTAGTTTTAGTTTAGAGTTTTAATTAGAGTTTTAGTTTAGTTTTAGTTAAGAGTTTTAGTTAGAGTGTTAATTTTGTTTTAATTAAGAGTTTTAATTTAGAGTTTTAGTTAGAATTATAGTTTAGTTTATTTTTAGTTAATATTTTTAGTCAGAGATGTAGTTTTGTTAAAGTTGACAGTTTTAGTTTAGAGTTTTAGTTTAGTTTAGTTTTAGTTAAGAGTTTTAATTTAGAGTTTTACTTTAGATTTATAGTTTATAGTATTAATTTAGAATTTTAGCGTAGAGTTATAGCTTTAGAGTTTTAGTTTAGAATATTAGTTTAGTTTTAGTTTATAGTTTTAGCTTACAGTTTTAATTTAGAGTTTTAGTTTAGAATTTTAGTTTAGTTTTCGTTATAGTTTTAGTTTTAATTTGGTTTTAGTTAAGAGCTTTAGTTTAGTTTTAGTTAAGAGTTTTACTTAGAGTGCTAATTTTCTTTTAGTTAAGAGTTTTAGTTTAGACTTTTAATTTAGAATTTTATTTTATAGTTTTAGTTTAGTGATTTAGAGTTTTAGTTTAGTTTTAGTTTAGTTTAGTTTTAGCTTAGAGTTTTAGATTAGACTGTTAATTTAGAGTTTAAGCTTAGAGTCTTATATTTTTTCATCTCTAGCTATAGATGGCAACACACCCACTCAAACAAACCGTCATATTGAGAGAGAGAGACATGCAAAAATTCAGTTATATTTAGGTTAACTTAGAGTACTCACACCTTTTCAACACTACTTATACGTGGCTTCACACCCGCTCAGACACACATGCATAGTGAGAGAGAAAAACTAAAAGTTAGGTTAACTTAGCATGATGCGCCCTGCTAAATTGACCTAAATTCACCTAACTTTTTTCTAAAACTAAAATATAACTCTTAACTAAAACTAAACTAAAACAAAACTAAAACTCTAACTAAAACTGTAAACTAAAATTAAACTAAAACTTTAAATTAAAACGTTAAACTAAAAATCAAAGCTAAAAATAAACTATAACTCTAAATTAAAACGCTAAACTAAAATTAAACTAAAGTAAAAATCTAAAATAAAACTAAACTAAAACTCTAGCTAAAATTCTAAACTAAAACTAAATTAAACTAAAACTAAACTAAAACTAAACTAAAACTCTAAACAAAAACTCTAAATTAAAACTCTAAACTAAACTCTAAAACTAGAGCTCTAAATTAAAAATCTAAACTAAAACTCTTTACTAAAACTAAACTAGAACTCTAACTAAAACGCTTAGCTAAAACTAAACTAAAAATCTATCTAAAACTCTAAACTAAAACGTTAAATTAATACTCTAATCTCCCACTGAACTAAAACTCTAAATTAAAAACGCTAAACTAAAACTAAACTAAAAATCTAAGCTGAAACTAAAACTCCAACTAAAACTCTAAACTAAAACTAAACTAAAACTAAACTAAAACTCAAAATTGAAACACTAAATTAAAACTTTAAATTAAAACTCTTAACTAAAACTAAACTAAGCAATAACTCTAACTAAAACTCTAAGCTAAAACTCTAATACTCTTAACTATAACTAACTATATACTAAAACTAAATAAACAAAAACTAATAATAAAACTCTAACTAAACCTCTAAACTAAAACTGAACTAAACCAAAATTCTAAACTAAAACTCTTAACTAATACTAAACTACAACTCTAACTGAAACTCTAGCTAAAATTCTAAAGTAAAACTAAATTAAACTAAGACTAAACTAAAACTAAACTAAAACTAAAAACACTCAACTAAAACTCTAAACTAGACCTCTAAATTAAAACTCTAAACTAAAACTCTTAACTAAAACTAAACTAAACTCTAATTAAAACTCTTAACTAAAACTAAACTTAAACTCTAATTAAAACTCTTAACTAAAACTAAACTAAAACTCTAACTAAAACTCTAAACTAAAAATAAACTAAGCTAAAACTCTAACTAAAACTCTTAACTATAAATAAACTAAAACTAAACTAAAACTTTAACTAAAACCCTAAACTAAAACTAAACTAAACTATAACTCTAACTAAAACTCTAAACTAAAACTCTGAACTAAAACTAAACTAAGTCTCTAAACTAAAACTCTCAACTAAAACTCTTAACTAAAACTCTAAACTAAAACTCTAAACTAAAGCTCTTAACTAAAACTAAATTAACACTCTAACTAAAACTCTTTACTAAAACTAAATTAAAACTCTAACTAAACCTTTAAGCTAAAATTCTAAACTAAAACTCTAAGCTAAGACTCTAAACTAAAACTCTATACTAATAGACTAAAACTCTTAATTAAAAATTTAACTAAAACTCTAAACTAATCTAAAACTCTAACTAAAACTCTAAACTGAAACTAAACTAATGTGAAAAGTGGTTTTAAGGTTGTAAAGTGATGTTGTAGTTGATATTCTTATTATTCCCTTTATAGGGGAGCTAAAGCATGGCCCTAGGTTAATCAAACTTTCGTAGTGTGCCTTAGGCTATGACCTGACTAATGAGGCGTACAAGCTGGGGATATTCGAGAGACTAAATATAGATTGTAGAGAGGTTGGCTGTAATAAAATACTTTTATTCAGTTAACATACACTAGTACGGGGATTTATAATAGATATATATTCTGCTGAGACTGGTTGTCCCAGAGAGACAACAAATATCAGAAATTTACAATAACATATAATACAATAAGATGCTTAGACACTTACAGTAATCCGACAATATTCTAAAGTATTTCTAATATCAACGGACCAGAGGTCAGTCTGGCATAAGGTGGTATCAGGCAGTCCCTTCCCATAAAATGTATCTTTTATACATTTCCTCAACCACATCTTATCGGGACCCACTGAAGCACATCGCTAGGAAGTAGTAATTTCTCAATTTACTGTTAAGCATACACCTGCCAGGATATATTCCTTATCTTAATAAAAAGTGATATTTCTAAACTTTTGTATTTGTGTCTTAATATTTTACTAAATTTCAAATTGACTTAATTAGAAAGCTAAACCGCAATACTCCCTATTTTAAGTATAGTTGTCCTCAACTCTCAATATTTTACTTTTAAACCAACTTAATTTTGAATATAGTTCTTATGCTGCCATCTTTGGGGCATTCTGTGCATATACCCTCAATGGGTTTCTGTAGGGTCATGTTTATGGCCAAATATATGCCATGTCCTTTTTCCAAGGATTTTTAAATTTATCCTTGTTTCTTTTTGTCTTTAAGACTGTAAAATTTTCTTTTCACCCCTCATTCTCGTATGCATATTCTGTTTTAGTTTGACCCCCAGTGGCTCAAGCATTACATTAGTGGTTCTGCTTAAATAAGATTTCAAGTTATATTAACAACTATTTGATTAAGCGGGTTGAAATTTAATTCCCATTATTAATTGAATTTATCTGGGTGATGCGATTGATTTAGCGTTTAGTTTACGGGGTTAGAAATGCCTTGGATAAAATATACATAACAATTTTGGTTTTTAAACTTTCACATATTCTTCCAACACAAAAGTATTTTCACATATTTCAATAATATAATGCCATTTAGGCTAAATAGCATATTCTTTGATATTTTCTAAGCCTAATTTAAGTTCTGATTTTATCTCACTTTTGGATAAACTGGTAGCAATGTTCTGTAATACTGCATAAAGTTTCCAGAATATTTGTTGACCAGTTATGGCTTGGTTTCTGATGGTACGATTTGTTAGTATGAGGACACAAGTGAACTGGCTTTGAAATCACATAACGGATTATTTCACAATAAAAATATTTATACGTTTCCTCGAAGTCAAAAATTTATATATAACATTAAATCACTAGTTAAAACTTAAAGTTATTTCTAAAAATAAAAACATAGTATATACACGAACATTGTGTAATAAACTTACACAAGCCTTGCAAAGTCATAAAACTTAGATAGAACATTTATCAAAAAATTCATTTGGTTTAAAGTTTTAAAAGTTAAAATAATAATAATAATTATGGGTTCCAGTCACTATGCGAAGTTTTCGCTCCATGCTCCTTGTCTACAGTTTTAACTTTTGCGTACGCACTCCTAGCTTAACTGGTAAAAGGCTGAGATTAACTTGGTAACAGGTCCCAAGGACCAGTCCCTTGGGGCCTTAGGCTGAAGTAGCAGATGGTATATATATATATATATATATATATATATATATATATATATATATATATATATATAACATAATGTTATTAGAAGAATCTTTTCATGTTATATTTTGTGGTAATAGTTTGTTCGTTTAAATAAATACAGGTCAGTCATTTACTAAAAATAATTCTGTTTCTTTTGACACAAAGTCAATTTAAAATTTGGTATAACTCTTTTTTCCAAAAATCAAAGCACTCAAAATACCAATGTATTTACAATCAAAAGTATTATTACTGACATAGCAAAGAATTCGCTCCACTATTTATCGTAAATTACTCTTTTGCTTTCATAGTTATGCATTCGTAGTGCCCACCGTTGTCTGCGGTTGCAGATAAAATTTTATTTTTTTAAATTAATTAATTTCTTTGCGACAGATTAGGGTTTCGTGCAGACAGGGGTTTCTTAATTTTTCCCTCCGAAGGTTTGATGTTTCCTATTATACCAATATTTAAAAACCCATATAATTAATCCAGTAATCACGGTAGCAGTTATGAAATATCCCCAAGTTGAGGCTAATAAGCCTTTATAATAAGTGGTTCTTTCTATTTCCGTCTAGGTAAATCTTTTTTCCGGAGAGCGATTTATTATTCATTTCTTAGTAACACAAGTTTGTAAATATAATTACAGTTCTATGCGCTATTATGCGCTAAAAGCTCACACTACGTCTATGCGCTACGCGCTATGCGTGCTCAAGCGTTGTCAAAAACCCGAGAAAAGTTTTTTTTTGCATAATACTAGGTTCAACTGTAATAAACCCCATATTCAAGGTTTACCGTTTTCTAAAAGAATATATATCTTTTTTTCCAATTATATTCAACAATAGCTAAATTTGTAGCTTGAGAATCAGTTTTGAAAAAGCTTGAGATGGAATTTTCTGACTTTTTACCTTCTTGTTGCGCCCTTACCTCAGTAAGATCTATTTGGTGCTTGGTCACCATAAAAAGCGTCTGGTAGGTTCAACAGCAGTTTTGCTTGTGATTCTTTTGAAGCTAATAGGTTTATTAAGAACATGTAAACACAACTATCTATTATGTATAGCTACACTCTTTATATGTAGCTACAATCTTCTCGTACACTCTTCCCTTTAGTAAAAAGGTGGTTCTTTTCCAAGGAATATATCCTTATCTCCATATTTCTTTTTTTTGCGTACGGTAGTTTTTTTAAGACATATAAGCGAACATAACTGCTTTCGCTTTAACTTCCCAACTTTAATTGGCCTTGCCTTAAATTTCGACTTCAACTTGTGTCCTTTTGTGACCCAATTTCTTTTACTTCACTTCTGTCTGGCTATATTTTCAACTTGAAGTCTTTTTTTTCTTTTTTAATTATTTACTTCAATGAAGCCTAAGGGTTTTTTCAAGTCTTTTTCATCTTTTTCAGTACTATAGGTCGTTTCTAAACCTATATATATATATATATATATATATATATATATATAATATATATATATATATATATATATATATATATATATATATATAATATATATATATATATATATATATATAGATATATATATATATATATATATATATATATATGTGTGTGTGTGTGTTTCCGGTTTTATTCATTAGATTTTTCAAGCAAAAATGTTCATTATGTTTCCTTTATGTTCCCAACGTTTCTCCATGTTTTAAGGGGTGGAGAGTTGTCTATTATGAAAACCTGTATTTTTTTTTGTTTCTCCGTCCAAAAGTGTTTATTTAGTGTTCTAAACGTACTGTATTTTCCAGTTGATTTTTAGAGCACTTTTAGTTTGGTTTTTGCGCGACATAATTGCCTTAACCGTGGCAGGATTTACTTCAATTCATCAACAATAGGAATAGTAAAATGAAAGCTACATTTTTTATAAACACATATAAAAACAATACATGTCACGAACAGTTTGCACCCATACGGCCATTAATGTGCACCCTTATCGTAAAATACTGTATTAAATTAGCAGCTTGTTTTCTTATTTAAGATCTCTCCAGTTTAAATATTTTTATTTTAAACAAAAATTTGTCCTATTGAAATGTAATTCTGGCGATAATCTGGTTGTAAATGTTTTTCAAGCTATAATATTTATAACTCTAATTTCGATCTTAATTATTACGTCTATAAAATTCTAAAATATTTGGCATTTTTCATGAAGGAACTAATCTCTTTGAAGTGGAAATACTCTTCTACTATTACTACTAATAACTCAATGCAGCCCCAAGCCGCCTGAGGCCAACACAGCTACGCACGCTCCTCCTCCACCCCATCTATTCAAAGCCTCCGTTTTTACACCCGCCCACGAAGTTCCCATTTCCTTTAAATCTTTCTTTATGACGTCTTCCCATCTCAGACGGGGATGACCTACTTTTGTGGCAATAAAGATTGTGGCAATAAAGACTGTGGCACCTGTGGCAATAATGATCGACCGCACCAAATGTAATTTAAGGGGATTTACCCTGTATACCGATCGTGCCACTCGTACTGTTGAGGTTTAAAGCTGTGAAGTTGCACCTTATTAGTTCTCCGATCGCACCACTTGTAACGCTAAAGATTGTGCCATCAAGGACTGCGCCACAGCAATGGGGAGTAAGGTAAATGGGTGACCGCGCCACTCTCAATCTTAGAGAGAAAATAAAACATGTAACTACAAAAGTGTAACCTCTTTTCCTCGAGTTATCTCCAAATCAGATTTCTTAGGGAGCGCTGCCTATGGAGTACAATTGAACTAGTTATCTACTGTGCGATAAGATACAGGCATATAATAAGAACAAACACAAATAGAAAAGTAATAGTTTTATTGAGACTTACATTTCAGGTGGACAACAACGTATGTATATGAGCAAGGCTTCACTTCAGTCAGAACAATAAATTCATAATTGCTCGCAGAATGGTAGGAACATAATGTCTGTAATCATAATGCCTGGGTTCTTAATAATAATAATAACAATAATGACTGAATAATTTTTTTTAATATTTTTGATGATTAAACATTCATACTGCTATAATAACTTAAACTTCCTGTGAACTTTGTATCTAGTGATTTTTTTATTGCAAAGCATCTTCGCGAAATTCAAAACCGATTAGCGTCGATGTTTGGCTGAGACTAAAATGCAGTTTTTTTTTTGCTGATTAAGAATTTTACTTTTTGAAACGGGATTTAAACTTAATTAGGGGAAGTTTAATTTATGTCGGAATTATCCTTAGAAGGAAAGAATTTTTTTTGTATTTTAAATATATCACATATTACTCACGGTACACTTTCCATTTAGCCCTATACGGTTGGCCGAAAAGAACAATCTTCGGCAATCTGTCATCCTTCATCCGCACAACGTGCCCTAGCCACCTCAACCTCTCTTTCATTATAGCCCTAGAGAGCGGTATTGAACAACATTTTTCGTATTGCCTATTGTTTGAAATAATGTCAGTCAGCCGGGTACCCAGAACAATCCTTAAGCAATTTCTCTGGGAAACAACTAGCAAATCTTCACCCGCTTTTCGGAGTGTCCATTCTTCAGAGCCACAACACTATCATCACTGTAGCTTCTAATATTCTAATCTTGGTTTGCAGAGTTATCTTCCTATTCTTCAAAACTTGTTTAACTATGAAAAAAACACCCTGTGCCTTGGCTATTCTACTTTTAACATCTTCACTGCTCCCACCATCTTTACTAATAATACAACCAAGATAAGTTAAGCTGCCCACCTGATCAATCTTTTCATTACCAAACGTCACCTTTCATCTTCACTTATTCCTAGCCTTAGTGATTTAGTCTTCGTATTATTAATTTTCAAACCAATTCTAGTACCCTGAACTCGCAAACCTCTAAAACTTCATTCATTTTGCTCATACTTTCATCTAGGGTGCTTAAATCATCAGCATAATCCAAGTCCAGTAGACTTTTTCCTTCCCATTTGATCCCTTGATCTCCTATTGCCTTTCCTGTGCTCCTTAAAACAAAGTCCATCAAAATAATCCATATAAGGGCGGATAGAACACAACTCTGCTAAACTCCTGATTTAATACAAAACCAGCTGCTAACCTCATTTCCTACCTTAACTGCAGTGGTGTTATTCTCGTACATAGCACTAATCACTTTAATTTATTTGTCTGGTATACCATAAAAGGATAAAACTTTTACCAAATCTCTTCTATCAACAGAATCGAACGCTTGCTCATAATCTATGAAACTGAGGACCAAAGGTGTTTGAAAACTCAGGCACTTCTCAATTATTAGCCTAAGAGTGAAAATTTGGTCAACACATCCTCTACCTTTTCTAAAACCGCAATATTCTTCTCTTAAAACTTTGTCTACGGCATCTCTCAGTCTAAAAAGTATCATATTACTAAGTAACTTACTACCTACAGAGACCAGACTAATGCCTCGATAATTACCACACTTACTTTTATCACCTTTCTCATATAGTGGCTTAATTAAGGTTCTCCTAAAATCGTTATGTACTTCCCCTTTTTCAAAAATCATATTCATAATCTTCAGTAACTTACTTCTAACCTCAGAGCCGACATATTTAAGAAACTCATTTACCACCCTATCAGACCTGAAGCCTTATTATTTTTTAATCCTTTTAGTACCGTTGCTAATTCTTCCTCACAAAACAGATCTTCTTTCACATCCAAGGTATCACAAACTTTTTCATTTTCCTCTGTATCTTTTCCTGCAGCAACTCTATTTCGGTTAAGCAAATTCTCAAAAAGTTCGGCCCATCTCTCTTTAGTTTTTTCCTTATCGCTAATTGCGGCCCCATTCCTATCTTTAACTGGGCCAAATCCGGATTGACTAATCCCTCTCAATTTGTTAACATGCCAGTACAATATTTTACTATTATGCCGTCTAGTCGCATCTTCCAGATTCTCGGCAATTTTATCCCTGGCCTCCACTTCACATCCCCTTAGTTTATATTTAATGCTCTCTCCATTTTCTTTATATTCCTTTTGTTGTCATATGATCTATCACTCAGATAATTCTTGTACAATTCCTTTCTCCTTTCTATTAAACATAAAGATTTTTCACTAATATTCTTAGCTGCGGTTCTAGCTTTCTTCCCTAATACATCTTCAGAAACTTCACAAATTATTTTTCTAGAATGATTCCAACCATCTTACACATTATCAAATTTTAAACTCGTTTTTGAATTTTGCACATAGTTCTTATGCTGCCATCTTTGGGTCATTCTGTGCATATAACCTCAATGGGTTTCTATAGGGTCATGTTTATGGCTAAATATATGCCATGTCCTTTCTTCCAAGGATTTTAAATTTATCCTTGTTTCTCTTTTTCTCGCTTTTTCTTTTTGTCTTCGACTATAAAATTCTCTTTTCACCCCTCATTGTCATATGCATCTTCTGTTTTAGTTTGACCCCAAGTGGCTTAAGCATTACATTAGTGGTTTTTCATAAATTAGATTTCAAGTTATATTAGAAACTATTTGATTAATTGAGTTTAAATTTAGTTCCCGTTATTAATTTAATTTATCTGTGTGATAGGGTTGATTTACCATTTATTTCCCGGGGTCAGAAATACATTGGATAAAATATACATAACAATTATGGTTTTTAAACTTTCACATATTCTTCCAACACAAAAGCATTTTCACATATTTCAATAATATAATGCCATTTAGGCTAAATAGCGCATTCTTTGATATTTTCTAAGCCTAATTTAAGTTCTGATTTTATCTCACTTTAGGATAAACTGGTAGCAATGTTCTGTAATACTGCATAAAGTTTCCAAAATATTTGTTGACCAGTTATGGCTTGGTTTCTTCTGGTATTTCTTTGAAATAGCACATCACTTTAGGATGAACTGGTAGCAATGTTCTGTAATACTGCATAAAGTTTCCAAAATATTTGTTGACCAGTTTTGGCTTGGTTTCTGATGGTATTTCTTTGAAATAGCACATCACTTTAGGATGAACTGGTAGCAATGTTCTGTAATACTGCATAAAGTTTCCAAAATATTTGTTGACCAGTTATGGCTTGGTTTCTGATGGTATTTCTTTGAAATAGCACATCAATTTAGGATGAAACTGGTAGCAATGTTCTGTAATACTGCATAAAGTTTCCAAAATATTTGTTGACCAGTTATGGCTTGGTTTCTGATGGTATTTCTTTGAAATACCACATTACTTTAGGATGAACTGGTAGCAATGTTCTGTAATACTGCATAAGGTTTCCAAAATTTTCATTGACCAGTTATGGTTTGGTTTCTGATGGTACGAGCTGTTAGCATCAGGATACAATTGAACTGGGTTTGAAATTTGCTACTTTCAAAATATGCGTCAAAAAACGATTGAATAAAATGGATCCGAATGGATGTTACGAAAAGTTTGATTGCCAAAAAAAAATTAAGGCTGTATCTAAAATAAATATTCGCATTAGAATACACGTAAAGCACAAAGTGTTACTCACTCAATTTTGTATATATCACTGCAATTTTTTTAAACGAAGGTTAGTTACTTTTAATTACTTTTCTCTCTTTTTACTCTAAACATAATATGCCGCTTAAATAGAAACATTATGTTTCTTGCTGGCACTTTGTTTCATCATCCTTTTCCAACTTAATATTGAATTTTTAATCACTTAACGGATTATTTCAAAATAAAATATTTATACGTTGACTCGAAGTCAAAAATCTATATATAACATTAAATCACAAGTTAAAACTTAAAGTTATTTCAACAAATAAAAACATAGTATATACACGACACTATGTAATAAACTTACACAAGCATTACGAAGTCATAAAACTTAGATAGAACATTTATCAAAAAATTCATTTGGTTTAAAGTTTTAAAAGTTATTTAAGACACTATGTAATAAACTTACACAAGCATTACGAAGTCATAAAACTTAGATAGAACATTTATCAAAAAATTCATTTGGTTTAAAGTTTTAAAAGTTATTTAAGACACTATATAGTAATATAACTATGAATTTGTCTAAGATATAACTATATTCTAGTAAATATAAATAGTAAGTATATATATTAGTTAGTAAATATAACTAAGAATTTGTCTTTGATGGTTTGAATGTCTAAAGTGTCTGCCTTTCTCTGTTTGTATGTCTGAATCTATTTGTTTGCATGTCTGGGTTGGTGTTTGCAAATACAAGAATTTGATTTTGTTGGTTTGAATGTCTAAAGTGTATGTCTTTCTCTGTTTGTATGTCTGAATCTATTTTTTGCATGTCTAAGTTGGTGTATGCAAGTCAAAGAATTTGTCTTTGCTGGTTTGAATGTCTAAAGTGCCTGCTTTTCTCTGTTGCATGTCTGAATCTATTTGTTTGCATGTCTGGGTTGGTGTTTGCAAGTCCAAGAATTTGTCTTTGATGGTTTGAATGTCTAAAGTGTCTGCCTTTCTCTGTTTGTATGTCTGAATCTATTTGTTTGCATGTCTGGGTTGGTGTTTGCAAGTCAAAGAATTTGTCTTTGCTGGTTTGAATGCCTAAAGTGCCTGCTTTTCTCTATTTGTATATCTGAATCTATTTGTTTGTATGTCTGGGTTAGTGTTTGCAAGTCCAAGAATTTGTCTTTGTTTGTTTGAATGTCTAAAGTGCCTGCCATTCTCTGATGGTATGACTGAATCTATTTGTTTACATGTCTGGGTTTGTGTTTTTAAGCCCAAGAATTTGTCATTGTTGGTTTGAATGTTTGACTGGGTTTCTCTGTTTGTATGTCTGAATCTATTTTTTGCATGTCTAAGTTGATGTTTGCAACTCGAAGAATTTGTCTTTGTTGGTTTGAATGTCTAAAGTGCATGTCTTTCTCTGTTTGTATGTCTGAATCTATTGGTTTGCATGTCTAGGTGGGTGTTTGCAAGTCCAAGAATTTGTCTTTGTTGGTTTGAATGCCTAAAGTGCCTGTCTTTCTATGTTTGTATATCAGAATCTATTTGTTTGCATGTCTGGCTTGATGTTTGCAATTCCAAGAATTTGTCTTTGTTGGTTCGAATGTCTAAAGGGACTGTCTTTCTTTGTTTGTATGTCTGAATCTTTTTGTTTGCAGGTCTAGGTTGATGTTTGCAACTCGAAGAATTTGTCTTTGTTAGTTTGAATGTCTAAAGTACCTGTCTTTCTATGTTTGTATATCTGAATCTATTTGTTTGCATGTCTGGCTTGATGTTTGCAATTCCAAGAATTTGTCTTTGTTGGTTTGTATGTCTAAAGTGCATGTATTTCTCTGTTTGTATGACTGAATCTTTTTGTTTACATGTCTGGGTTGATGTTTGCAAGTCTAAGAATTTGTCTTTGTTGGTTTGAATGTCTAAAGTACCTGTCTTTCTCTGTTTGTATGTCTGAATCTATTTGTTTACATGTCTGGGTTTGGTGTTTGCAAGTCCAAGAATTTGTCTTTGTTGGTTTGAATGTCTAAAGTCCCTGTCTTTCTCTGTTGGTATGTCTGAATCTATTTGTTTGCATATCTGGGTTGGTGTTTGCAAGTCCAGGACTTTGTCTTTGTTGGTTTGTATGTCTAAAGTGTCTGTCTTTCTCTGTTTGTATATCTGAATCTATTTGTTTGTATGTCTGGGTTAGTGTTTGCAAGTCCAAGAATTTGTCTTTGTTTGTTTGAATGTCTAAAGTGCCTGCCATTCTCTGATTGTATGACTGAATCTATTTATTTACATGTCTGGGTTTGTGTTTTTAAGCCCAAGAATTTGTCTATGTTGGTTTGAATGTCTAAAGTGTCTGCCTTTCTCTGTTTTTATGTCTGAATCTATTTGTTTGCATGTCTGGGTTGGTTTTTGCAAATCCAAGAATTTGTTTTTGTTGGTTTGAATGTCTAAAGTGTATGTCTTTCTCTGTTTGTATGTCTGAATCTATTTTTTGCATGTCTAGGTTGGTGTATGCAAGTCCAAGAATTTGTCTTTGCTGGTTTGAATGTCTAAAGTGCCTGCTTTTCTGTGTTTGTATGTCTGAATCTATTTGTTTGCATATCTGGGTTGGTGTTTGCAAGTCCAAGAATTTGTCTTTGATGGTTTGAATGTCTAAAGTGTCTGCCTTTCTCTTTTTGTATGTCTGAATCTATTTGTTTGCATGTCTAGGTTGGTGTTTGCAGGTCCAAGACTTTGTCTTTGCTGGTTTGAATGCCTAAAGGGCCTGCTTTTCTCTGTTTGTATATCTGAATCTATTTGTTTGTATGTCTGGGTTAGTGTTTGCAAGTCAAAGAATTTGTCTTTGTTTGTTTGAATGTCTAAAGTGCCTGCCTTTCTCTGATGGTATGACTGAATCTATTTGTTTACATGTCTGGGTTTGTGTTTTTAAGCCCAAGAATTTGTCATTGTTGGTTTGAATGTCTAAAGTGACTGGGTTTCTCTGTTTTTATGTCTGATTCTGTTTCTTTGCATGTCTGGGTTGATGTTTGCAACTCGAAGAATTTGTCTTTGTTGGTTTGAATGTCTAAAGTGCATGTCTTTCTCTGTTTGTATGTCTGAATCTATTTGTTTACATGTCTGGGTGGGTGTTTGCAAGTCCAAGAATTTGTCTTTGTTGGTTTGAATGCCTAAAGTGCCTGTCTTTCTATGTTTGTATATCTGAATCTATTTGTTTGCATGTCTGGCTTGATGTTTGCAATTCCAAGAATTTGTCTTTGTTGGTTTGTATGTCTAAAGTGCATGTATTTCTCTGTTTGTATGACTGAATCTTTCTGTTTACATGTCTGGGTTGATGTTTGCAAGTCTAAGAATTTGTCTTTGTTGGTTTGAATGTCTAAAGTACCTGTCTTTCTCTGTTTGTATGTCTGAATCTATTTGTTTGCATGTCTGGGTTTGGTGTTTGCAAGTCAAAGAATTTGTCTTTGTTGGTTTGAATGTCTAAAGTGCCTGTCTTTCTCTGTTTGTATGTCTGAATCTATTTGTTTACATGTCTGGGTGGGTGTTTGCAAGTCCAAGAATTTGTCTTTGTTGGTTTGAATGCCTAAAGTGCCTGTCTTTCTATGTTTGTATATCTGAATATATTTGTTTGCATGTCTGGGTGGGTGTTTGCAAGTCCAAGAATTTGTCTTTGTTGGTTTGAATGCCTAAAGTGCATGTCTTTCTCTGTTTGTATGTCTGAATCTATTTGTTTACATGTCTGGGTGGGTGTTTGCAAGTCCAAGAATTTGTCTTTGTTGGTTTGAATGCCTAAAGTGCCTGTCTTTCTATGTTTGTATATCTGAATCTATTTGTTTGCATGTCTGGCTTGATGTTTGCAATTCCAAGAATTTGTCTTTGTTGGTTTGTATGTCTAAAGTGCATGTATTTCTCTGTTTGTATGACTGAATCTTTTTGTTTACATGTCTGGGTTGATGTTTGCAAGTCTAAGAATTTGTCTTTGTTGGTTTGAATGTCTAAAGTACCTGTCTTTCTCTGTTTGTATGTTTGGATCTATTTGTTTGCATGTCTGGGTTTGGTGTTTGCAAGTCAAAGAATTTGTCTTTGTTGGTTTGAATGTCTAAAGTGCCTGTCTTTCTCTGTTTGTATGTCTGAATCTATTTGTTTGCATATCTGGGTTGGTGTTTGCAAGTCCAGGACTTTGTCTTTGTTGGTTTGTATGTCTAAAGTGTCTGTCTTTCTCTGTTTGTTTGTCTGTATCTATTTGTTTATATGTCTGGGTTGGTGTTTGCAAGTCCAAAAACTTGTATATGCTGGTTTGAATGTCTAAAGTGTATGTCTTTCTCTGTTTGTATGTCTGAATCTAATTGTTTGCATGTCTGGGCTGGTGTTTGCAAGTCCAAGAATTTTTCTTTGATGGTTTGAATGTTTAAAGTGTCTGCCTTTCTCTGTTTGTATGTCTGAATCTATTTGTTTGCATGTCTGGGTTGGTTTTTGCAAATCCAAGACTTTGTTTTTGTTTGTTTGAATGTCTAAAGTATATGTCTTTCTCTGTTTGTATGTCTGAATCTATTTTTTGCATGTCTAGGCTGGTGTATGCAAGTCCAAGAATTTGTCTTTGTTGGTTTGAATGTCTAAAGTGCCTGCTTTTCTCTGTTTGTATGTCTGAATCTATTTGTTTGCATGTCTGGGTTGGTGTTTGCAAGTCCAAGAATTTGTCTTTGATGGTTTGAATGTCTAAAGTGTCTGCCTTTCTCTGTTCGTATGTCTGAATCTATTTGTTTGCATGTCTAGGTTGGTGTTTGCAAGTCCAAGAATTTGTCTTTGCTGGTTTGAATGCCTAAAGTGCCTGCTTTTCTCTGTTTGTATATCTGAATCTATTTGTTTGTATGTCTGGGTTAGTGTTTGCAAGTCCAAGAATTTGTCTTTGTTTGTTTGAATGTCTAAAGTGCCTGCCTTTCTCTGATTGTATGACGGAATCTATTTATTTACATGTCTGGGTTTGTGTTTTTAAGCCCAAGAATTTGTCATTGTTGGTTTGAATGTCTAAAGTGACTGGGTTTCTCTGTTTGTATGTCTGAATCTATTTCTTTGCATGTCTGGGTTGATGTTTGCAACTCGAAGAATTTGTCTTTGTCGGTTTGAATGTCTAAAGTGCATGTCTTTCTCTGTTTGTATGTCTGAATCTATTTGTTTACATGTCTGGGTTGGTGTTTGCAAGTCCAAGAATTTGTCTTTGTTGGTTTGAATGACTAAAGTGCCTGTCTTTCTATGTTTGTATATAAGAATCTATTTGTTTGCATGTCTGGCTTGATGTTTGCAATTCCAAGAATTTGTCTTTGTTGGTTCGAATGTCTAAAGTGACTGTCTTTCTTTGTTTGTATGTCTGAATCTTTTTGTTTGCAGGTCTAGGTTGATGTTTGCAACTCGAAGAATTTGTCGTTGTTGATTTGAATGTATAAAGTATCTGTCTTTCTCTGTTTGTATGTCTGAATCTATTTGTTTGCATGTCTGGGTTGGTGTTTGCAAGTCCAAGAATTTGTCTTTGTTGGTTTGAATGTCTAAAGTGTCTGCCTTTCTCTGTTTGTATGTCAGAATCTATATGTTTGAATGTCTGGGTTTGTTTTTGCAAGTCCAAGAATTTGTCTTTGTTGGTTTGAATATCTAAAGTGTATGTGTTTCTCTGTGTATATGTCCGAATCCATTTGTATGTATGTCTGGGTTGGTGTTTGCAAGTCCAAAATTTGTCTTTGCTGGTTTGAATGTCTAAAGTGTATGTCTTTCTCTGTTTGTATGTCTGAATCTATTTGTTTGTATGTCTGGGTTGGTGTTTGCAAGTCAAATAATTTGTCTTTGTTGGTTTGAGTGTCTAAAGTGTTTGTCTTTCCCTGTTTGTATGCCTGAATCTATATGTTAACATGTCTGAGTTGGTGTTTGCAAGTCCAAGAATTTGTCTTTATTGGTTTGAATGTCTAAATTGCCTGTATTTCTCTGTTTGTATGTCTGAATCTATTTTTTTGAATGTCTAGATTGGTGTTTGCAGGTCCAAGAATTTATCTTTGTAGGTTTGAATGTCTAAATTGCCTAACTTTCTTTGTTTGTATGTCTGAGTCTATTTGTTTGCATGTCTGCGTTGGTGTTTGAAAGTTCAAGAATGTGTCTTTGTTGGTTTATATGTCTAAAGTGCATGCCTTTCTCTGTTCGTATATCTGAATCTTTTTGTTTGTATGTTTGGGTTGGTTTTTGCAAGTCCAAGAATTCGTCTTTGTTGGTTTAAATGTCTATAGTGTCTGTCTTTCTCTGTTTGTATGTCTGAATCTATTTGTTTGTATGTCTGGGTTGGTGTTTGCAACTCCAAGAATTTGTCTTTGTTGGTTTGAATGTCTAAAGTGTCTGTCTTTTTCTGTTTGTATGTCTGAATCTATTTGTTTGCATGTCTAGATTGATGTTTGCAGGTCCAAGAATTTATCTTTGTTGGTTTGAATGTCTAAAGTTCCTATCTTTCTCTGTTTGTATGTCTGAATCTATTTGTTTGTATGTCCGGGATGATGTTTGCAAGTCCAAGAATTTGTCTTTATTTGTTTGAATGTCTAAAGTGCATGTCTTTCTCTGTTTGTATGTCTGAATCTATTTGTTTGCATGTCTGGGTTGGTGTTTGCAAGTCCAAGAATTTGTCTCTGTTGGTTTGAATGTCTAAAGTGTCTGTCTTTCTCTGTTTGTATATCCGAATCTATTTGTTTGCATGTCAGGGTTGGTGTTTGCAAGTCCAAGAATTTGTCTTTGTTGGTTTGAATGTCTAAAGTGTCTGCCTTTCTCTGTTTGTATTACTGAATCTATTTGTTTGCATGTCTGGGTTGGTTTTTGCAAGTCAAAGATTTTTTCTTTGTTGGTTTGAATGTCTAAAGTGCATGTCTTTCTCTGTTTGTATGTCTGAATCTATTTGTTTGCATGTCTGGGTTGGTTTTGCAAGTCCAAGAATTTGTCTTTGCTGGTTTGAATGTCTAAAGTGCATGTCTTTCTCTGTTTATATGTCTGAATGTATTTGTATGCATGTATGGGTTAGTGTTTGCAAGTCCAAGAATTTGTCTTTGTTGGTTTGAATGTCTAAAGTGTCTGTCTTTCTCTGTTTGTATGTCTGAATCTATTCGTTTACATGTGTTGGTTGGTGTTTGCAAGTCCAAGAATTTGTCTTTGTTGATTTGAATGTCTAAAGTACCTCTCTTTCTCTGTTTGTATGAGTGAATCTATTTGTTTGCATGTCTGGGTTGATGTTTGCCAAGCCCCAGAATTTATCTTTGTTGGTTTGAATGTCTAAAGTGTCTGTCTTTCTCTGTTTGTATGTCTGAATCTACTTGTTTGCATGTCTGGGTTGGTGTTTGCAAGTCCAAGAATTTGTCCTGGGTTCTTAATAATAATAATAACAATAATGACTGAATAATTTTTTTTAATATTTTTGATGATTAAACATTCATACTGCTATAATAACTTAAACTTCCTGTGAACTTTGTATCTAGTGATTTTTTTATTGCAAAGCATCTTCGCGAAATTCAAAACCGATTAGCGTCGATGTTTGGCTGAGACTAAAATGCAGTTTTCCTTTTGCTGATTAAGAAGTTTTCTTTTTGAAACGGGATTTAAACTTAATTAGGGGAAGTTTAATTTATGTCGGAATTATCCTTAGAAGGAAAGAATTTTTTTTGTATTTTAAATATATCACATATTACTCACGGTACACTTTCCATTTAGCCCTATACGGTTGGCCGAAAAGAACAATCTTCGGCAATCTGTCATCCTTCATCCGCACAACGTGCCCTAGCCACCTCAACCTCTCTTTCATTATAGCCCTAGAGAGCGGTATTGAACAACATTTTTCGTATTGCCTATTGTTTGAAATAATGTCAGTCAGCCGGGTACCCAGAACAATCCTTAAGCAATTTCTCTGGGAAACAACTAGCAAATCTTCACCCGCTTTTCGGAGTGTCCATTCTTCAGAGCCACAACACTATCATCACTGTAGCTTCTAATATTCTAATCTTGGTTTGCAGAGTTATCTTCCTATTCTTCAAAACTTGTTTAACTATGAAAAAACACCCTGTGCCTTGGCTATTCTACTTTTAACATCTTCACTGCTCCCACCATCTTTACTAATAATACAACCAAGATAAGTTAAGCTGCCCACCTGATCAATCTTTTCATTACCAAACGTCACCTTTTCATCTTCACTTATTCCTAGCCTTAGTGATTTAGTCTTCGTATTATTAATTTTCAAACCAATTCTAGTACCCTGAACTCGCAAACCTCTAAAACTTCATTCATTTTGCTCATACTTTCATCTAGGGTGCTTAAATCATCAGCATAATCCAAGTCCAGTAGACTTTTTCCTTCCCATTTGATCCCTTGATCTCCTATTGCCTTTCCTGTGCTCCTTAAAAACAAAGTCCATCAAAATAATCCATATAAGGGCGGATAGAACACAACTCTGCTAAACTCCTGATTTAATACAAAACCAGCTGCTAACCTCATTTCCTACCTTAACTGCAGTGGTGTTATTCTCGTACATAGCACTAATCACTTTAATTATTTGTCTGGTATACCATAAAAGGATAAAACTTTTACCAAATCTCTTCTATCAACAGAATCGAACGCTTGCTCATAATCTATGAAACTGAGGACCAAAGGTGTTTGAAAACTCAGGCACTTCTCAATTATTAGCCTAAGAGTGAAAATTTGGTCAACACATCCTCTACCTTTTCTAAAACCGCAATATTCTTCTCTTAAAACTTTGTCTACGGCATCTCTCAGTCTAAAAAGTATCATATTACTAAGTAACTTACTACCTACAGAGACCAGACTAATGCCTCGATAATTACCACACTTACTTTATCACCTTTCTCATATAGTGGCTTAATTAAGGTTCTCCTAAAATCGTTATGTACTTCCCCTTTTTCAAAAATCATATTCATAATCTTCAGTAACTTACTTCTAACCTCAGAGCCGACATATTTAAGAAACTCATTTACCACCCTATCAGACCTGAAGCCTTATTATTTTTTAATCCTTTTAGTACCGTTGCTAATTCTTCCTCACAAAACAGATCTTCTTTCACATCCAAGGTATCACAAACTTTTTCATTTTCCTCTGTATCTTTTCCTGCAGCAACTCTATTTCGGTTAAGCAAATTCTCAAAAAGTTCGGCCCATCTCTCTTTAGTTTTTTCCTTATCGCTAATTGCGGCCCCATTCCTATCTTTAACTGGGCCAAATCCGGATTGACTAATCCCTCTCAATTTGTTAACATGCCAGTACAATATTTTACTATTATGCCGTCTAGTCGCATCTTCCAGATTCTCGGCAATTTTATCCCTGGCCTCCACTTCACATCCCTTAGTTTATATTTTAATGCTCTCTCCATTTTCTTTATATTCCTTTTGTTGTCATATGATCTATCACTCAGATAATTCTTGTACAATTCCTTTCTCCTTTCTATTAAACATAAAGATTTTTCACTAATATTCTTAGCTGCGGTTCTAGCTTTCTTCCCTAATACATCTTCAGAAACTTCACAAATTATTTTTCTAGAATGATTCCAACCATCTTACACATTATCAAATTTTAAACTCGTTTTTGAATTTTGCACATAGTTCTTATGCTGCCATCTTTGGGTCATTCTGTGCATATAACCTCAATGGGTTTCTATAGGGTCATGTTTATGGCTAAATATATGCCATGTCCTTTCTTCCAAGGATTTTAAATTTATCCTTGTTTCTCTTTTTCTCGCTTTTTCTTTTTGTCTTCGACTATAAAATTCTCTTTTCACCCCTCATTGTCATATGCATCTTCTGTTTTAGTTTGACCCCAAGTGGCTTAAGCATTACATTAGTGGTTTTTCATAAATTAGATTTCAAGTTATATTAGAAACTATTTGATTAATTGAGTTTAAATTTAGTTCCCGTTATTAATTTAATTTATCTGTGTGATAGGGTTGATTTACCATTTATTTCCCGGGGTCAGAAATACATTGGATAAAATATACATAACAATTATGGTTTTTAAACTTTCACATATTCTTCCAACACAAAAGCATTTTCACATATTTCAATAATATAATGCCATTTAGGCTAAATAGCGCATTCTTTGATATTTTCTAAGCCTAATTTAAGTTCTGATTTTATCTCACTTTAGGATAAACTGGTAGCAATGTTCTGTAATACTGCATAAAGTTTCCAAAATATTTGTTGACCAGTTATGGCTTGGTTTCTTCTGGTATTTCTTTGAAATAGCACATCACTTTAGGATGAACTGGTAGCAATGTTCTGTAATACTGCATAAAGTTTCCAAAATATTTGTTGACCAGTTTTGGCTTGGTTTCTGATGGTATTTCTTTGAAATAGCACATCACTTTAGGATGAACTGGTAGCAATGTTCTGTAATACTGCATAAAGTTTCCAAAATATTTGTTGACCAGTTATGGCTTGGTTTCTGATGGTATTTCTTTGAAATAGCACATCAATTTAGGATGAACTGGTAGCAATGTTCTGTAATACTGCATAAAGTTTCCAAAATATTTGTTGACCAGTTATGGCTTGGTTTCTGATGGTATTTCTTTGAAATACCACATTACTTTAGGATGAACTGGTAGCAATGTTCTGTAATACTGCATAAGGTTTCCAAAATTTTCATTGACCAGTTATGGTTTGGTTTCTGATGGTACGAGCTGTTAGCATCAGGATACAATTGAACTGGGTTTGAAATTTGCTACTTTCAAAATATGCGTCAAAAAACGATTGAATAAAATGGATCCGAATGGATGTTACGAAAAGTTTGATTGCCAAAAAAAATTAAGGCTGTATCTAAAATAAATATTCGCATTAGAATACACGTAAAGCACAAAGTGTTACTCACTCAATTTTGTATATATCACTGCAATTTTTTTAAACGAAGGTTAGTTACTTTTAATTACTTTTCTCTCTTTTTACTCTAAACATAATATGCCGCTTAAATAGAAACATTATGTTTCTTGCTGGCACTTTGTTTCATCATCCTTTTCCAACTTAATATTGAATTTTTAATCACTTAACGGATTATTTCAAAATAAAATATTTATACGTTGACTCGAAGTCAAAAATCTATATATAACATTAAATCACAAGTTAAAACTTAAAGTTATTTCAACAAATAAAAACATAGTATATACACGAGCATTGTGTAATAAACTTACACAAGCATTACGAAGTCATAAAACTTAGATAGAACATTTATCAAAAAATTCATTTGGTTTAAAGTTTTAAAAGTTATTTAAGACACTATGTAATAAACTTACACAAGCATTACGAAGTCATAAAACTTAGATAGAACATTTATCAAAAAATTCATTTTGTTTAAAGTTTTAAAAGTTATTTAAGACACTATATAGTAATATAACTATGAATTTGTCTAAGATATAACTATATTCTAGTAAATATAAATAGTAAGTATATATATTAGTTAGTAAATATAACTAAGAATTTGTCTTTGATGGTTTGAATGTCTAAAGTGTCTGCCTTTCTCTGTTTGTATGTCTGAATCTATTTGTTTGCATGTCTGGGTTGGTTTTTGCAAATACAAGAATTTGATTTTGTTGGTTTGAATGTCTAAAGTGTATGTCTTTCTCTGTTTGTATGTCTGAATCTATTTTTTGCATGTCTAAGTTGGTGTATGCAAGTCCAAGAATTTGTCTTTGCTGGTTTGAATGTCTAAAGTGCCTGCTTTTCTCTGTTTGCATGTCTGAATCTATTTGTTTGCATGTCTGGGTTGGTGTTTGCAAGTCCAAGAATTTGTCTTTGATGGTTTGAATGTCTAAAGTGTCTGCCTTTCTCTGTTTGTATGTCTGAATCTATTTGTTTGCATGTCTAGGTTGGTGTTTGCAAGTCAAAGAATTTGTCTTTGCTGGTTTGAATGCCTAAAGTGCCTGCTTTTCTCTATTTGTATATCTGAATCTATTTGTTTGTATGTCTGGGTTAGTGTTTGCAAGTCCAAGAATTTGTCTTTGTTTGTTTGAATGTCTAAAGTGCCTGCCATTCTCTGATGGTATGACTGAATCTATTTGTTTACATGTCTGGGTTTGTGTTTTTAAGCCCAAGAATTTGTCATTGTTGGTTTGAATGTTTGACTGGGTTTCTCTGTTTGTATGTCTGAATCTATTTCTTTGCATGTCTGGGTTGATGTTTGCAACTCGAAGAATTTGTCTTTGTTGGTTTGAATGTCTAAAGTGCATGTCTTTCTCTGTTTGTATGTCTGAATCTATTGGTTTACATGTCTGGGTGGGTGTTTGCAAGTCCAAGAATTTGTCTTTGTTGGTTTGAATGCCTAAAGTGCCTGTCTTTCTATGTTTGTATATCAGAATCTATTTGTTTGCATGTCTGGCTTGATGTTTGCAATTCCAAGAATTTGTCTTTGTTGGTTCGAATGTCTAAAGGGACTGTCTTTCTTTGTTTGTATGTCTGAATCTTTTTGTTTGCAGGTCTAGGTTGATGTTTGCAACTCGAAGAATTTGTCTTTGTTAGTTTGAATGTCTAAAGTACCTGTCTTTCTATGTTTGTATATCTGAATCTATTTGTTTGCATGTCTGGCTTGATGTTTGCAATTCCAAGAATTTGTCTTTGTTGGTTTGTATGTCTAAAGTGCATGTATTTCTCTGTTTGTATGACTGAATCTTTTTGTTTACATGTCTGGGTTGATGTTTGCAAGTCTAAGAATTTGTCTTTGTTGGTTTGAATGTCTAAAGTACCTGTCTTTCTCTGTTTGTATGTCTGAATCTATTTGTTTACATGTCTGGGTTTGGTGTTTGCAAGTCCAAGAATTTGTCTTTGTTGGTTTGAATGTCTAAAGTCCCTGTCTTTCTCTGTTGGTATGTCTGAATCTATTTGTTTGCATATCTGGGTTGGTGTTTGCAAGTCCAGGACTTTGTCTTTGTTGGTTTGTATGTCTAAAGTGTCTGTCTTTCTCTGTTTGTATATCTGAATCTATTTGTTTGTATGTCTGGGTTAGTGTTTGCAAGTCCAAGAATTTGTCTTTGTTTGTTTGAATGTCTAAAGTGCCTGCCATTCTCTGATTGTATGACTGAATCTATTTATTTACATGTCTGGGTTTGTGTTTTTAAGCCCAAGAATTTGTCTATGTTGGTTTGAATGTCTAAAGTGTCTGCCTTTCTCTGTTTTTATGTCTGAATCTATTTGTTTGCATGTCTGGGTTGGTTTTTGCAAATCCAAGAATTTGTTTTTGTTGGTTTGAATGTCTAAAGTGTATGTCTTTCTCTGTTTGTATGTCTGAATCTATTTTTTGCATGTCTAGGTTGGTGTATGCAAGTCCAAGAATTTGTCTTTGCTGGTTTGAATGTCTAAAGTGCCTGCTTTTCTGTGTTTGTATGTCTGAATCTATTTGTTTGCATATCTGGGTTGGTGTTTGCAAGTCCAAGAATTTGTCTTTGATGGTTTGAATGTCTAAAGTGTCTGCCTTTCTCTGTTTGTATGTCTGAATCTATTTGTTTGCATGTCTAGGTTGGTGTTTGCAGGTCCAAGACTTTGTCTTTGCTGGTTTGAATGCCTAAAGGGCCTGCTTTTCTCTGTTTGTATATCTGAATCTATTTGTTTGTATGTCTGGGTTAGTGTTTGCAAGTCAAAGAATTTGTCTTTGTTTGTTTGAATGTCTAAAGTGCCTGCCTTTCTCTGATGGTATGACTGAATCTATTTGTTTACATGTCTGGGTTTGTGTTTTTAAGCCCAAGAATTTGTCATTGTTGGTTTGAATGTCTAAAGTGACTGGGTTTCTCTGTTTTTATGTCTGATTCTGTTTCTTTGCATGTCTGGGTTGATGTTTGCAACTCGAAGAATTTGTCTTTGTTGGTTTGAATGTCTAAAGTGCATGTCTTTCTCTGTTTGTATGTCTGAATCTATTTGTTTACATGTCTGGGTGGGTGTTTGCAAGTCCAAGAATTTGTCTTTGTTGGTTTGAATGCCTAAAGTGCCTGTCTTTCTATGTTTGTATATCTGAATCTATTTGTTTGCATGTCTGGCTTGATGTTTGCAATTCCAAGAATTTGTCTTTGTTGGTTTGTATGTCTAAAGTGCATGTATTTCTCTGTTTGTATGACTGAATCTTTCTGTTTACATGTCTGGGTTGATGTTTGCAAGTCTAAGAATTTGTCTTTGTTGGTTTGAATGTCTAAAGTACCTGTCTTTCTCTGTTTGTATGTCTGAATCTATTTGTTTGCATGTCTGGGTTTGGTGTTTGCAAGTCAAAGAATTTGTCTTTGTTGGTTTGAATGTCTAAAGTGCCTGTCTTTCTCTGTTTGTATGTCTGAATCTATTTGTTTACATGTCTGGGTGGGTGTTTGCAAGTCCAAGAATTTGTCTTTGTTGGTTTGAATGCCTAAAGTGCCTGTCTTTCTATGTTTGTATATCTGAATATATTTGTTTGCATGTCTGGGTGGGTGTTTGCAAGTCCAAGAATTTGTCTTTGTTGGTTTGAATGCCTAAAGTGCATGTCTTTCTCTGTTTGTATGTCTGAATCTATTTGTTTACATGTCTGGGTGGGTGTTTGCAAGTCCAAGAATTTGTCTTTGTTGGTTTGAATGCCTAAAGTGCCTGTCTTTCTATGTTTGTATATCTGAATCTATTTGTTTGCATGTCTGGCTTGATGTTTGCAATTCCAAGAATTTGTCTTTGTTGGTTTGTATGTCTAAAGTGCATGTATTTCTCTGTTTGTATGACTGAATCTTTTTGTTTACATGTCTGGGTTGATGTTTGCAAGTCTAAGAATTTGTCTTTGTTGGTTTGAATGTCTAAAGTACCTGTCTTTCTCTGTTTGTATGTTTGGATCTATTTGTTTGCATGTCTGGGTTTGGTGTTTGCAAGTCCAAGAATTTGTCTTTGTTGGTTTGAATGTCTAAAGTGCCTGTCTTTCTCTGTTTGTATGTCTGAATCTATTTGTTTGCATATCTGGGTTGGTGTTTGCAAGTCCAGGACTTTGTCTTTGTTGGTTTGTATGTCTAAAGTGTCTGTCTTTCTCTGTTTGTTTGTCTGTATCTATTTGTTTATATGTCTGGGTTGGTGTTTGCAAGTCCAAAAACTTGTATATGCTGGTTTGAATGTCTAAAGTGTATGTCTTTCTCTGTTTGTATGTCTGAATCTAATTGTTTGCATGTCTGGGCTGGTGTTTGCAAGTCCAAGAATTTTTCTTTGATGGTTTGAATGTTTAAAGTGTCTGCCTTTCTCTGTTTGTATGTCTGAATCTATTTGTTTGCATGTCTGGGTTGGTTTTTGCAAATCCAAGACTTTGTTTTTGTTTGTTTGAATGTCTAAAGTATATGTCTTTCTCTGTTTGTATGTCTGAATCTATTTTTTGCATGTCTAGGCTGGTGTATGCAAGTCCAAGAATTTGTCTTTGTTGGTTTGAATGTCTAAAGTGCCTGCTTTTCTCTGTTTGTATGTCTGAATCTATTTGTTTGCATGTCTGGGTTGGTGTTTGCAAGTCCAAGAATTTGTCTTTGATGGTTTGAATGTCTAAAGTGTCTGCCTTTCTCTGTTCGTATGTCTGAATCTATTTGTTTGCATGTCTAGGTTGGTGTTTGCAAGTCCAAGAATTTGTCTTTGTTGGTTTGAATGCCTAAAGTGCCTGCTTTTCTCTGTTTGTATATCTGAATCTATTTGTTTGTATGTCTGGGTTAGTGTTTGCAAGTCCAAGAATTTGTCTTTGTTTGTTTGAATGTCTAAAGTGCCTGCCTTTCTCTGATTGTATGACGGAATCTATTTATTTACATGTCTGGGTTTGTGTTTTTAAGCCCAAGAATTTGTCATTGTTGGTTTGAATGTCTAAAGTGACTGGGTTTCTCTGTTTGTATGTCTGAATCTATTTCTTTGCATGTCTGGGTTGATGTTTGCAACTCGAAGAATTTGTCTTTGTCGGTTTGAATGTCTAAAGTGCATGTCTTTCTCTGTTTGTATGTCTGAATCTATTTGTTTACATGTCTGGGTTGGTGTTTGCAAGTCCAAGAATTTGTCTTTGTTGGTTTGAATGACTAAAGTGCCTGTCTTTCTATGTTTGTATATAAGAATCTATTTGTTTGCATGTCTGGCTTGATGTTTGCAATTCCAAGAATTTGTCTTTGTTGGTTCGAATGTCTAAAGTGACTGTCTTTCTTTGTTTGTATGTCTGAATCTTTTTGTTTGCAGGTCTAGGTTGATGTTTGCAACTCGAAGAATTTGTCGTTGTTGATTTGAATGTATAAAGTATCTGTCTTTCTCTGTATGTATGTCTGAATCTATTTGTTTGCATGTCTGTGTTGGTGTTTGCAAGTCCAAGAATTTATCTTTCTTGGTTTGAAAGTCTAAAGTGTCTGCCTTTCTCTGTTTGTATGTCAGAATCTATATGTTTGAATGTCTGGGTTTGTTTTTGCAAGTCCAAGAATTTGTCTTTGTTGGTTTGAATATCTAAAGTGTATGTGTTTCTCTGTGTATATGTCCGAATCCATTTGTATGTATGTCTGGGTTGGTGTTTGCAAGTCCAAAATTTGTCTTTGCTGGTTTGAATGTCTAAAGTGTATGTCTTTCTCTGTTTGTATGTCTGAATCTATTTGTTTGTATGTCTGGGTTGGTGTTTGCAAGTCAAATAATTTGTCTTTGTTGGTTTGAGTGTCTAAAGTGTTTGTCTTTCCCTGTTTGTATGCCTGAATCTATATGTTAACATGTCTGAGTTGGTGTTTGCAAGTCCAAGAATTTGTCTTTATTGGTTTGAATGTCTAAATTGCCTGTATTTCTCTGTTTGTATGTCTGAATCTATTTTTTTGAATGTCTAGATTGGTGTTTGCAGGTCCAAGAATTTATCTTTGTAGGTTTGAATGTCTAAATTGCCTAACTTTCTTTGTTTGTATGTCTGAGTCTATTTGTTTGCATGTCTGCGTTGGTGTTTGAAAGTTCAAGAATGTGTCTTTGTTGGTTTATATGTCTAAAGTGCATGCCTTTCTCTGTTCGTATATCTGAATCTTTTTGTTTGTACGTTTGGGTTGGTTTTTGCAAGTCCAAGAATTCGTCTTTGTTGGTTTAAATGTCTATAGTGTCTGTCTTTCTCTGTTTGTATGTCTGAATCTATTTGTTTGTATGTCTGGGTTGGTGTTTGCAACTCCAAGAATTTGTCTTTGTTGGTTTGAATGTCTAAAGTGTCTGTCTTTTTCTGTTTGTATGTCTGAATCTATTTGTTTGCATGTCTAGATTGATGTTTGCAGGTCCAAGAATTTATCTTTGTTGGTTTGAATGTCTAAAGTTCCTATCTTTCTCTGTTTGTATGTCTGAATCTATTTGTTTGTATGTCCGGGATGATGTTTGCAAGTCCAAGAATTTGTCTTTATTTGTTTGAATGTCTAAAGTGCATGTCTTTCTCTGTTTGTATGTCTGAATCTATTTGTTTGCATGTCTGGGTTGGTGTTTGCAAGTCCAAGAATTTGTCTCTGTTGGTTTGAATGTCTAAAGTGTCTGTCTTTCTCTGTTTGTATATCCAAATCTATTTGTTTGCATGTCAGGGTTGGTGTTTGCAAGTCCAAGAATTTGTCTTTGTTGGTTTGAATGTCTAAAGTGTCTGCCTTTCTCTGTTTGTATTACTGAATCTATTTGTTTGCATGTCTGGGTTGGTTTTTGCAAGTCAAAGATTTTTTCTTTGTTGGTTTGAATGTCTAAAGTGCATGTCTTTCTCTGTTTGTATGTCTGAATCTATTTGTTTGCATGTCTGGGTTGGTTTTGCAAGTCCAAGAATTTGTCTTTGCTGGTTTGAATGTCTAAAGTGCATGTCTTTCTCTGTTTATATGTCTGAATGTATTTGTATGCATGTATGGGTTAGTGTTTGCAAGTCCAAGAATTTATCTTTGTTGGTTTGAATGTCTAAAGTGTCTGTCTTTCTCTGTTTGTATGTCTGAATCTATTCGTTTACATGTGTTGGTTGGTGTTTGCAAGTCCAAGAATTTGTCTTTGTTGATTTGAATGTCTAAAGTACCTCTCTTTCTCTGTTTGTATGAGTGAATCTATTTGTTTGCATGTCTGGGTTGATGTTTGCCAAGCCCCAGAATTTATCTTTGTTGGTTTGAATGTCTAAAGTGTATGTCTTTCTCTGTTTGTATGTCTGAATCTACTTGTTTGCATGTCTGGGTTGGTGTTTGCAAGTCCAAGAATTTGTCTTTGTTGCTTTGAATGTCTGCAGTGTCTATTTTTCTCTGTTTGTAAATCTGAATCTATTTGTTCGCAGGTCTGGGTTGGTGTTTACAAGTCCGAGAATTTGTCTTTGTTGGTTTGAATGTCTAAAGTTCCTGTTTTCTCTGTTTGTATGTCTGAATCTATGTATTTGTCTGTCTGGGTTGGTGTTTGCAAGTCCAAGAATTTGTCTTTGTTGATTTGAATGTCTAAAGTGTCTGTCTTTCTCTGTTTGTATGTCTGAATCTATTCGTTTACATGTGTTGGTTGGTTTTTGCAAGTCCAAGAATTTGTCTTTGTTGGTTTCAACGTCTATAGTGTCTGTCTTTCTCTGTTTGTATGTCTGAATCTATTTGTTTGTATGTCTGGGTTGGTTTATAGAAAGTCCAAGAATTTGTCTTTGTTGGTTTTAATGTCAAAAGTGCATGTCTCTCTCTGTTTCTATGTCTGAATCTATTTGTTTACATGTCTGGGCTGGTGTTTGGTTAGGTTAGCTAAGTTAGGTTAGGTTAGCTAGTAAACATTTCTCCAAGTTTAAGTTAGGTTAGGTTAGGTTAGCTTATCATGAGCGCTCATGATAAGCTAACCTAACCTAACTTAAACATGGAGAAATGTTTACTAGCTAACGTAACCTAACTTAGCTAACCTAACCAAACCAAACACCAACCCAGACATGTAAACAAATAGATTCAGACATAGAAACAGAGAAAGACATGCACTTAAGACATTCAAACAAACAAAGACAAATTCTTGGACTTGCAAAAAACCAACCCAGACATACAAACAAATAGATTCAGACATACAAACAGAGAAAGTCAGACACTTTAGACATTCAAACCAACAAAGACAAATTCTTGGACTTGCAAACACCAACCCAGAGATGTAAAAAAATAGATTCAGACATACAAACAGAGAAAGTCAGACACTTTAGACATTCAAATCAACAAAGACAAATTCTTGGACTTGCAAACATCAACCCAGACATGTAAACAACTAGATTCAAATATACTAACAGAGAAAGACGGGCACTTTAGACATTCAAATCAACAAAGACAAATTCTTAGACTTGCAAACATCAACCCAGACATGTAAACAACTAGATTCAAATATACTAACAGAGAAAGACGGGCACTTTAGACATTCAAACGAACAAAGACAAATTCTTGGATTTGCAAATACCAACCCAGACAGACAAACCAATAGATTCAGACATACAAACAGAGAAAACAGGAACTTTAGACATTCAAACCAACAAAGAAAAATTCTCGAACTTGTAAACACCAATCCAGACATGCAAACAAATAGATTCAGACATACAAACAGGGAAAGAGAGGTAGTTTAGACGTTCAAATCAACAAAGACAAATTCTTGGACTTGCAAACACCAACCCACACATGTAAACGAATAGATTCAGACATACAAACAGAGCAAGACAGACACTTTTGACATTCAAACCAACAAATATAAATTCTTGGACTTGAAAACACCAACCCAGACATGCAAACAAATACATTCATTCATATAAACAGAGAAAGACATACACTTTAGACATTCAAACAAGCAAAGACAAATTCTTGGACTTACAAACACCAACCCAGACATGCAAACAAATAGATTCAGACATACAAACAGAGAAAGACATGCCCTTTAGACATTCAAACCAACAAAGACAAATTCTTTGACTTCCAAAAACCAACCCAGACATGCAAACAAATAGATTCAGTCATACAAACAGAGAAAGGCAGACACTTCAGACATTCAAACCAACAAAGACATATTCTTTGACTTGCAAACACCAACCCTGACATGCCATCAAATAGATTCGGATATACAAACAGAGAAAGACATGCACTTTAGACATTCAAACCAACAAACACAAATTCTTTGACTTGGAAAAACCAACCCAGACATACAAACAAATAGATTCAGTCATACAAACAGAGAAAGGCAGGCCCTTCAGACATTCAAACCAACAAAGACAAACTCTTGGACTTGCAAACACAAACCCAGACATGCAAACAAATAGATTCAGACATACAAACAGAGAAAGACATGCACTTTAGACATTCAAACCAATAAAGACAAATTATTGGACTTGCAAACATCAACCCAGACATACAAACAAATAGATTCAGACATACAAACAGAGAAGGATAGGAACTTTAGACATTTAAACCACCAAAGACAAATTCTTGGACTTGGAAACATCAACCCAGACATGCAAACAAATAGATTCAAACATACAAACAGAGAAAGATAGATACTTTAGACATTCAAACCAACAAAGATAAATCCTTGGACCTGCAAACATCAATCTAGACATGCAAACAAATAGATTCAGACATACAAACAGAGAAAGACAGACACTTTAGACATTCAAACCAACAAAGACAAATTCTTGGAGTTGCAAACATCAACCCAGACATAAAAACAAATAGATTCAGACATACAAACAGAGAAAGAAAGACACTATAGACATTCACACCAACAAAGACGAATTCTTGGACTTGCAAACACCAACCCAAACATACAAACAAAAAGATTCAGATATACGAACAGAGAAAGGCATGCACTTTAGACATATAAACCAACAAAGACACATTCTTGGACTTGCAAACACCAAAGCAGACATGCAAACAAACAGATTCAGACATATAAACAGAGAAAGACATGCACTTTAGACATACAAACCAACAAAGACATATTCTTGGACTTGCAAACACAAACTCAGACATACAAACAAATAGATTCAGAAATACAAACAGAGAAAGACAGGCAATTTAGACATTCAAACCTACAAAGATAAATTCTTGGACCTGCAAACACCGATGTAGACATGCAAAAAAATAGATTCAGACATACAAACAGAGAAATACAGGCAATTTAGACATTCAAACCAACAAAGACAAATTCTTGGACTTGCAAACACCAACTCAGACATGTAAACAAATAGATTCAGGCATAAAAACAGATAAAGACAAACACTTTAGACACTCAAACCAACAATGACAAATTCTTGGACTTGCAAACACCAACCCAGACATACAAACAAATAGATTCAGACATACAAACAGAGGAAGACATACACTTTAGACATTCAAACCAGCATAGACAAATTTTGGACTTGCAAACACCAACCCAGACATGCAAACAAATAGATTCAGACATACGAACAGAGAAAGGCAGACACTTTAGACATTCAAACCAACAAAGACAAACTCTTGGACTTGCAAACACCAACCCAGACATGCAAACAAATAGATTCAGACATACATACAGAGAAAGACAGGCACTTTAGACATTCAAATCAACAACGACAAATTCTTGGACTTGCAAACACCAACCCAGACATGTAAACAAATAGATTCAGACATACAAACAGAGAAAGACATGCACTTTAGACATTCAAACCAACAAAGATAAATCCTTGGACCTGCAAACATCAATCTAGACATGCAAAAAAATAGATTCAGACATACAAACAGAGAAAGACATGCAATTTAGACATTCAAACACACAAAGACAAAATCTTGGACTTGCAAACACCAACCCAGTCATACATACAAATAGATTCAGACATATAAACAGAGAAAGACATACACTTTAGACATTCAAACCAACAAAGACAAATTCTCGGACTTGCAAAAACCAACCCGGACATGCAAACAAATAGATTCAGACATACGAACAGAGAAAGGCAGACACTTTAGACATTCAAACCAACAAAGACAAACTCTTGGACTTGCAAACACCAACCCAGACATGCAAACAAATAGATTCAGACATACATACCGAGAAAGACAGGCACTTTAGACATTCAAATCAACAGCGACAACTTCTTGGACTTGGAAACACCAACCCTGGCGGAGAGGGAGGAGAGGAGGGGATAGTAGGATGGTGGAGGGGGGCCCGGGGCTGGGGGGGCTCTTTGGGGGTTCTGGGAGAGGGGGTCCGGAGGGGCGGGCTTTTTGGGCCCCGGGGGAATTTGGAGGGCCGGGGGGCATTTGAGGGCCCGGGATCCCTTTGGGGGCTCGGGGGCCCTTTGGGGGGCTCGGGGGCCCCGGGGGGAGGGGGCCCTTTGGGGGGCTTGGGGGACCCGGGGGGAGGGGGCCCTTTGGGGCCCGGGAGGGGGGGGGGGTAGGGCCATTTTGTGTTGGGGTAGGGGCCCTTTGGGGTTGGTTAGGGGACCTCACAACACTGTTCAAATGGAAATTGTGTATTATAACGACATCAGAGTTTCACCTCAAATCATCTTCTAAATGTCTCAAACTGTTTCGCCCAAATCATCTTCTAAAATGTCTCAAACGGTTTCGCTCAAATCATCTTCTAAAATGTCTCAAACGGTTTCGCCCAAATAATCCTTAGACGTAATTTCTGCGTGTTCCTTTGTTTCGGCATCTCTGCGCTGTCACATTTGAAATTCCTAGGAAGCCCTTTCCCGCGTTAATCTCTTCATCTCGAAGGTGTTCTTGGTTACACTATTAAGGTTTCGATAGAATATCAATTTATCTCTGTGACCTAAAGATCAGAGAAGCCATATTTAAAAATTGAATATCAATTTATCTCTGTCACTAAAGATCAGAGAAGCCATATTTAAAAATAAAAGCCGTATTTATTTAAAAATAAAATTTCTATCTCTTTAGAGTCCCGTATAATTCCTTGGAAACAAGTGATATCATTTCTAATTCTGTTAGTGGATCAATAATTCCCCTTAGAAACATTAAATAAATTCCCCTTTCATGGATCAATAATTCCCCTTAGAAACAACAAATATATTCCCCTTTCGTGGATTAATAATTCCCCTCAATTATGCAAATCAATTTCTCAGAAATTCCCTCCCCTTCGTGGATCAATAACATTGTCTATGTGGTTAGGTCCCGTTAGACTCAATTGTAGATGGCAGCACATGTGTTCGTCCCGCGCTGGTACTATCATTCCTACTCACACTCTCAGACATCCTAGTGCTTTCCAGTATGTCAATTAAAGTAAAAGTATTTAAAAATGAAAAAAGTAGGTAGTTACAAAAGCAATAGCCTACTTACAAAAACTAAGATACAAACTCCCAGCATTAAGTTCTGTTGAGCTATGAGGAAGCATTGGACGGACATTTTTTAATAATATCGACAGTTCCGAACTTGGCTATCAAACAGCAGAATATCTAATGCCTTTAGACTCAGTGTTTATAAAAAGTAACGCATTATAAAAGTAGTTTTGTTCAAAGTAAAACATAAAACTAAGATTAAGAAAATCAAATAAAAATCTTTAATTCAATATTTTAATTTAGTTTTGAATTGCAAAAGCCAGTATATTTGGCACTTTTATACTTCATAACTTTAGAAAATTAAGTCTTTTTCAAAGTGAAAAATAGATAAATACAATCACTCCTAGAAATAAAAAAAAATGATAATAAAACACAAAAACGTATCCGTTCAGGGGGAAAATACAGAAATTCTTAGCATTCCGTCCAGAGGAATATTTCTGATTGTAGTGGCTTTATATATCAGCTCATGGGTACTCTTGCAATGTAAGCAAAAGTTGACGACATATTCTTACCGAAATCGCCCCTTACTAAGTTGTTTTCCTTGTGTTTTCTATATTTATACGAACTGTCGTATGTTCTAATAACTGCACTAATTACTAATAAACAAATGTATATTTAAGATCACCATTAAAAGCTGATTCTTTGACTGAATGATATCAATAGTTAGGCTCTTATACTTTCGTTACTGACAAGGATCGTTATTTACTTACCATTCATTACCATGAAAAATTTGTTGTTTTTTTTTGTTTTTTTTTTGCTCCAACCAAATCATATAGAAAAAAAATTTGTGGAAAACTTGTTAGGGGTCACTCAGTCACAAATTAGAACTTATAATTTCTTATTGTGGGTTACAATCTATTGGCAGGCAGCCAACAATGGCGCAACAAACATTTTTCCATTGTTTTTCCCTACTCTTCTTTCTTTCCTTTGGTTTCCTTATAATTACTAGGTAGTCCCAAATTTACATGGGGGTAATGGCCCCCTGCCCCCCTTGCCTGCACCCATGCTACTGCACTAATTGGATACATTTGTGTTAATTGTGTACGTGTTGTCATGTTACGTTTAGTTCTCATTATAACAAAGCGTCAAGAGATTTCGATTTTTTTTTACTTTTTTTCCATACCCTACCTATATATATATATATATATATATATATATATATATATATATATATATATATATATATATATATATATATATATATATATATATATATTATATATATATATATATATATATATATATATATATATATATATATATATATATATATATATATATATATATATATATATATATATATATTATATATATATATATATATATATATATATATTATATATATATATATATATATATATATATATATATATATACGTATATATATATATATATATATATATATATATATATATATATATATACATACATATATATATATATATATATATATATATATATATATATATAATATATATATATATATATATATATATATATATATATATATATATATATATATATATATATATATATATATATATATATATATATATATATATATATATATATATATATATATATATATATATATATATATATATATATATATATATATTATATATATATATATATATATATATATATATATATATTTATATTTATATATATATATATATATGCATATATATATATATATATATATATATATATATATATATATATATATATATATATATATATATATATATATATATATATATATATATATATATATATATATATATATATATATATATATATATATATATATATATATAATATATATATATATATATATATATATATATATATATATATATATATATATATATATATATATATATATATATATATATATAATATATATATATATATATATATATATATATATATATATATATATATATATATATATATATATATATATATATATATATATATATATATATATATATATATATATATATCAAAGAATTTGATGCTCATTTGCTGAATAAGTCTGAGTCTCATTAAGTAACCAAGCCAGGCTCAAGAGGTAGAAGAAACAATTTTACGATACATCGAAGTTAGAGTAGTAAGAAAAAAAAATCAAAAAGTCTGAATGCATGCTGCAGGATGGAGGTTTGTAGAAGTGTTCTCTCATAGCAACAGCAACTGTTATTAGAATAGTTTAAAGGTCAATTCCAATAACTAGAGGCAAGGAGTATGGGGAGAGGACCTTTGAAGCCCTCCTCATCCCCGAATTGTCAGTATTTCTAGGAATCTCTTTATAGATTTCTATTTTTTGGCCAAATTTGCTAGTTTTTGTAATTTGACCTTGAAGTGTTCGTATGATAAGCCCCACCTTGTCATAGATCCTTCATTACATGGCAGCCAATGCCAGTTTTATTTGCTAATGGAAAATAACGTACTTATTTTTAAATATTACACCTTTAATATCAATGGTCTTAACCCAAAAAACTACAGACCCAAGCGTTTCCTCCATTGAAAACTTTAAGCTGTACCTCCCCCCTCCTATTTTTAATCATTCAATTAGATATAATTTAATTAAAATAAAGGTAAAGGTAAAGAATACGGCATTGGACTTTATAGTTCCTACTGGTGGTGCTGATCTCCGTTTCTTGGCCCTTCACTCAGGAAGTGCAATGGAGGGTTGGGAGCCAACCATCCTGTGCATTCGCACACCCTTCCTGTTTACCCTCCCCAGATTTCTCCAGGTACCCATTTAAAGCTGGGACCACTCTGGTTGAGCTTACAGAGTCACGCCACTGACCCCCGTCCCAAACCAAATAATTGGGTACACTAGGATTTGAACCCTCGTCCTGTCGGACAATGGATCCCAAATTCAGCGCACCAATCAACTAGGCTAGGACGGCTTCAATTCAAAATGGCTTCAAATCCCATATAAAGTGAAAAATCCGGTGCCCAACAGGCCAAAAACAACACTCTTTTATAAATATATGCAGCAAAATTCAGATAAAACGGTCTAATGACTGTTATATCAGTAGTGATAGGTCAATCTATTCAACGAGGGTGTCCCCCCATATAGCTATAACAGTTACAACGAGGGTGTCCCCCATATAGCTATAACAGTTTCAAGCACACAGTACCCGTACCATACAAGCGCACAGTACCCCCTTATAGAGTTAATTAAAGGTAGCGGACAGTACGCATTTTATATTAATATATACAAGCAGGCAGTACCCATACCATTCAACGGGGTAATCATTCCAACAGGGCATTAACATGTATCATAATAAAATCACCACGACTTAAAAATTCATATCTTTGGTTGTTTTTTTATGTTGTAATCAGAATCATTCTACCATAAAAATTCGTGCTGTTCACGAAACCATGGTTTTGGTGTTAAATATCATGTTTCTGTTAAAAGTCATGACTGTTTTCATGGTATGGTGATTCGTTTCCTGGTATGAAGTTACGAAATTCTGTCTGTTAATTAATTTGTTAGGCGTGGTTTTTTTATGTTTAACCTTGAACACGGGTATAAAAACTTTGTTGATGAGTTATTTTCTAGATTCAAAATTGGCATTTGAAATACAATGATGCATTCTAACAAAAGGAATATTTAAGAAAGCTACACGCAAGAAGTAAGTTATTCTTTTATATTCTTCGTGGGTAAAGAAATTAATTCTAATAAAATTTATCGAGTGGTTTATACAATCCCCTTATAGTTAACAGATTGTTAAATATTTTTTGAACCTGGATCTCCAGAGGTCAGTAAAGAGCAATATCAAAACAAAAAAAAGTATGTAAACACTGCATTTAAATGGCTTGCGAGCTTAGTGCATGAGGTAAATCCTACCTATTTTTTATTTCGGGCCAAAGCTCCCCACCCCCCACTATGCCACAGTCGTCAATCCCCCCCACCCCCTCCCTCCCTTCAACACCCTCCCTCCAATCCCCCCTCCTCCCTCCGACCCCCCCCCCCCACTTTTTTTTTCTTTTTTTGTGAGTTTTTTTAAACTTTTTCGTACATCTATTAGAATGACATGAAACATACTTAAAACACAAAAAAATCACATTTAATATTTTCCAACTTCAAAATGGGAATGATATAGATACGTGTGTCGCGACTTTTACTATTAGAAAAATAATGTTTGTAGTGACCATTTTTTTTTACATTTCTTTTCAACTTTTTTTTACATCTCTTAGAATGACATGTAACATACTTAAAACATAAAAAAAATCACATTTAATATTTTCTAAGTTCAAAATGAGAATGATATAGAAATGTTAGTCGTGATTTTTACTATTAGAAAAATATTGTTTGTAGTAGCACTTTTTTTTGTTGAACTAAATTTTTTTTGGACTTCGAAATTATTCAACTTTTGTTTTATGTTTATTTTTTTAGTTTTAGTTTTTGAGTTTAGAGTTTTAGTTTAGAGTCTTAGCTTAGAGTTTTAGTTAGAGTTCTAGTTTAGTTTACTTTTAGTAAAGAGTTTTAGCTTAGAGTTTATAGTTACACTTATAATTTAGTTTAGTTTCAGTTAAGAGTTTTAGTTTAGAGTTATAGTTTATTTCAGTTTTAGTCAAGAGTTTTAGCTTAGAGTTTTAGCCTAGAGTCTTAGCTTAGAGTGTTTAGATACACTTATAGTTTAGTTTTAGTTAAGAGCTTTAGCTTAGAGTTTATAGTTACACTTATAATTTAGTTTAGTTTCAGTTAAGAGTTTTAGTTTAGAGTTATAGTTTATTTCAGTTTTAGTCAAGAGTTTTAGCTTAGAGTTTTAGCCTAGAGTCTTAGCTTAGAGTTTTTAGATACACTTATAGTTTAGTTTTAGTTAAGAGCTTTAGCTTAGAGTTTTAGCCTAGAGTCTTAGCTTAGAGTTTTTAGTTACACTTATAGTTTAGTTTAGTTTCAGTTAAGAGTTTTAGTTTAGAGTTCTAGTTTAGTTTTAGTTAAGAGTTTTAGACTAGAGTCTTAGCTTAAAGTCTTTAGTTACACTTATAGTTTAGTTTAGTTTCACTTAATAGTTTTAGTTTAGAGTTATAGTTTAGTTTAGTTTTAGTTAAGAGCTTTAGCATAGAGTCTTAGCATAGAGTTTTAAGTTACACTTATAGTTTAGTTTAGTTTCAGTTAATAGTTTTAGTTTAGAGTTATAGTTTAGTTTAGTTTTAGTTAAGAGCTTTAGCTTAGAGTTTTAGCTTAGAGTCTTAGCTTAGCGTTTTTTAGTTACACTTATATTTTAGTTTATTTTCAGTTAAGAGTTTTAGTTTAGAGTTATAGTTTAGTTTTAGTTCAGAGCTTTAGCTTAGAGTTTTAGCCTAGACTCTTAGGTTAGAGTTTTTAGTTGCACTTATAGTTTAGTTTAGTTTCAGTTAAGAGTTTTAGTTTAGAGTTATAGTTTAGTTTAGTTTTAGTTGAGACTTTTAGCTTAGAGTTTTAGAGCAGAGTCATAGCTTAGAGTATTTAGTTACACTTATAGTTTAGTTTAGTTTCAGTTAAGAGTTTTAGTTTAGAGTTATAGTTTAGTTTAGTTTTAGTTAAGAGTTGTAGCCTAGAAACTTTGCATAGAGTTTTTAGTTACACTTATAGTTTAGTTTAGTTACAGTTAAGAGTTTAAGTTTAGATTTATAGTTTAGTTTCGTTTTAGTTAAGAGTTTTAGCTTAGAGTTTTAGCCTAGAGTCTTAGCTTCGAGTTTTTATTTACACTTATAGATTGGTTTCAGTTAAGAATTTTAGTTTAGAGTTATAGTTTAGTTTATTTTTAGTTAAGGGTTGTAGCTTAGAGTGTTAGTTTTGGGTTTTAGTTAGAGTTAGAGCTTAGTTTAGTTTCAGTTAAGAGTTTTAGTTTAGAGTTGTAGTTTAGTTTTAGTTAAGAGTTTTAGTTAAGAGTCTTAGATTAGAGTTTTAGTTAGAGTTATAGTTTAGTTTAGTTTTAGTCTAGTTTAGTTTTAGTTAAGAGTTTTAGTTTCGAATTTAGAGTTTTAGTTTATGGTCTTAGCTTAGAGTTTTAACTAGAGTTATAGTTTAGTTATAGTTTACTTTAGAGTTGTAGTTTAGTTTTAGTTAAGAGTTTTAGTTTAGAGTTTCAGTTTAGAGTCTTAGCTTAGAGTTTTATTTTAGAATCTGAGCTTAGAGTTTTAGTTAGAGTTATAGTTTAGTTTAGTTTTTATTTAAGGGTTTTAGTTTAAAGTTTAGAGTTTTAGTTTAGAGTCTTAGCTTAGAGTTTTAGTTATTGTTATAATTTAGTTTAGTTTTAGTTGAGAATTTAGAGTTTTAGTTTAGAGTCTTGGCTTACAGTTTTAGTTAGAGTTATGGTTTAGTTTAGTTAGGAACTTTAGTTTAGATCTCTAGTTTAGTTTTAGTTAAGAGTTTTAGTTTAGAGTTTTTAGTTTAGAGTTTTAGTTAGAGTTATAGTTTTAGTTTAGTTTTAGTTAGGGGTTTTAGTTTAGATATTGGAGTTTTAGTTTCGAGTCTTAGCTTAGAGTTTTAGTTAGAGTTTATAGTTTAGTTTAGTTTTATTTAAGAGTTTTAGTTTAGAGTCTTAGCATAGAGTTTTAGTTAGAGTTATAGTTTAGTTTAGTTTTAGTTAAGAAATTCAGTTTAGAGTTGTTGTTTAGTTTTAGATAGGAATTTTAGTTAAGAGTCTTAGCTTAGAGTTTTAGTTATAGTTGTAGTTTAGTTTAGTTTTAGTTGAGAATTTAGAGTTAGTTTAGAGTCTTAGCTTAGAGTTTTAGTTAGAGTTATAGTTTAGTTTAGTTTTAGTTAGGAGCTTTAGTTTAGATCTCTAGTTTAGCTTTAGTTAAGAGTTTTAGTTTACAGTTTATAGTTTTAGTTTATAGTTTTAGTTTAAAGTTTTAGTTAGAGTTATAATTTAGTTTAGTTTCAGTTAAGAGTTTTAGTTTAGATATTGGAGTTCTAGTGTCGAGTCTTAGCTTAGAGTTTTAGTTAGAGTTATAGTTTAGTTTAGTTTTAATTCAGAGTTTTAGTTTAGAGTCTTTGCATAGATTTTTAGTTAGAGTTATAGTTTAGTTCAGTTTTAGTTAAGAATTTTAGTTTAGAGTTGTTGTTTAGTTTTAGATAAGAGTTTTAGTTTAGAGTTTAGAGTTTTATTTAGAGTTATAGTTTAGTTTAGTTTTAATTTAGAGTCTAGAGTTTTAATTTATAGTGTTAGCTTAGAGTTTTAGTTAGAGTTACAGTTTAGTTTAGTTTTAGTTAAGAGTTTTAGTTTAGACTTGTAGTTTAGTTTTAGTCAAGAGTTTTAGTTTAGAGTTGTAGTTTAGTTTTAGTTAAGAGTTTTAGTTTAGAGTTTAGAGTATTAGCTTAGAGTCTTAGCTTAGAATTTTAGTTAGATTTATAGTTTAGTTTACTTTCAGTTAAGAGTTTCAGTTTAGAGCTGTAGTTTAGTTTTAGTTAAGAGTTTTAGTTTAGAGTCTTTGCATAGAGTTTTAGCTAGAGTTATAGTTTAGTTTAGTTTTAGTTAAGAATTTTAGTTTAGAGTTGTTGTTTAGTTTTAGATAAGAGTTTTAGTTTAGAGTTTAGAGTTTTAGTTAGAGTTATAGGTTAGTTTAGTTTTAGTTTAGAGTCTAGAGTTTTAATTTAGAGTGTTAGCTTAGAGTTTTAGTTAGAGTTACAGTTTAGTTTAGTTTTAGTTAAGAGTTTTAGTTTAGACTTGTAGTTTAGTTTACTTTCAGTTAAGAGTTTTAGTTTAGACTTGTAGTTTAGTTTTAGTCAAGAGTTTTAGTTTAGAGTTTATAGTTTTACTTTAGGGTTTTAGCTTAAAGTTTTAGTTAGAGTTATAGTTTAGTTTAGTTTTAGTTAGAGTTGTAGTTTAGTTAAAAGTTCTAGTTTAGAGTTTTAGTTAGAGCTATAGTTTACTTTAGTTTTAGTTAAGAGTGTTAGTTCAGAGTTATAGTTCAGTTTTAGTTAAGTGTTTTAGTTCAGAGTTTAGAGCATTAGCTTAGAGTTTAGCTTAGAGTTTTAGTTAGAGTTATAGTTTAGTTTAGTTTTAGTTTAGAGTTGTTGTTTAGCTTTAGATAAGAGTTTTAGTTTAGAGTTTAGAGTTTTAGTTTAGAGTCTTAGCTTAGAGTTTTAGTTAGAGGTAAAGTTTAGTTTAGTTTTAGTTAAGAGTTTTAGTTTAGGGTTTTAGCTTAGAGTTTTAGTCTAGAGTCTTAGCTTAGAGTTTTAGTTAGAGGTATAGTTTAGTTTAGTTTTAGTTACCAGTTCAGTACTTATTTCAGTACTTATTTCAGTTTAGTTACTTTTAATTCAGTACTTTTTTTTGTTTTGATATTGCTCTTTACCGACCTCTGGAGATCCAGGTTCAAAAAATATTTAACAATCTGTTAACTATAAGGGGATTATATAAACCACTCGATATGTTTTATTAGAATTAATTTCTTTACCCACTAAGAATATAAAAGAATACCTTACTTCTTGCGTGTAGCTTTCATCAATATTCCTTTTGTTAGAATGCATCATTATATTTCAAATGCCAATTTTGAATCTAGAAAATAACTCATCGACAAAGTTTTTATACCCGTGTTCAAGGTTAAACATAAAACAACCACGCCTAACAAATTAATTAACAGACAGAATTTCGTACCTTCATACCAAGAAACGAATCACCATACCATGAAAACAGTCATGACTTTTAACAGAAACATGATATTTAACACCAAAACCATGGTTTCGTGAACAGCACGAATTTTTATGGTAGAATGATTCTGATTACAACATAAAAAAACAACCAAAGATATGAATTTTTAAGGCGTGGTGATTTTTTTATGATACATGTTAAGGCCCTGTTGGAATGATTACCCCGTTGAATGGTATGGGTACTGCCCGCTTGTATATATTAATATAAAAAGGGGTACTGTCCGCTACCTTAATTAACACTATAAGGGGGGTACTGTGCGCTTGTATGGTACGGGTACTGTGTGCTTGAAACTGTTATAGCTATATGGGGGACACCCTCGAACTGTTATAGCTATATGGGGGGACACCCTCGTTAAATAGATTGACCTATCACTACTTATATCTTTTGTTACAACTTTTTTTAAACTTACACTACATGAAGAAAACTAAATCTTGTAGTTGTGCTTTCTTTTTTTAAACATTCAAGATAAAAGTAGTTTCTCCATAAGTGTTTTGTATCTGTGCTTAAAAAATTTTTCAAAATTATTTTTGCCGTTACTGGCTGAAACTTCTCAGGTTGTCAAACAGTTCGAGGTAACAAACTGTAAAGTAAGGAGCGACCCGGTTCAATAGCAACCGAAACTCTAAAAGCGGAATTTTGATACCAATAGACACATCAAAATAATCAAATTTTAATGCTGACTTCAAATATTAAAGTTTCATCAAGTCTTACCCATCAAAAGTTACGCGCATGAGAAAATTTGCCTGATTTTCGAGAAAAGAGAGAAACACCCCCTAAAAGCTTCAGAACCTTAATGAAAATCACACCATCAGATTCAGCGTATCAGAGAACCCCACTTTAGAGGTTTCAAGCTCCTATCTGCAAAAAATGTGGAATTTTGTATTTTTTGCCAGAAAAAAGATCACGGATGCGAGTTTATTTTTTTCAATTTTTTATTTTCTATTTTTTTTTTCAGGGGTGATCATATTGACCCAGTGGTCCTAGAATATCGTGGTAGGGCTCCTTCAAACGGAAATGACAAGTTCTAGTGCCATTTTTAAGTGGCCAAAAAATTGGAGAGCAATTAGGACCCCTCCCACGCTCATTTTTTCTCAAAGTCACCCGATCAAAATTTTGAGATAGCCATTTTGTTAAGCATGGTGGAAAATATGATAAATATGTCTTTCAGATGACTTAATCCCTCAAAGTCCCGGGGGGAGGGCTGAATGTTTTGAACTTTACCCAATGTTTACACATAGTATTGGTTATTGGGAAGTATACAGACGTTTTCAGGAGGGATTTTTTCTGGTAGCGGGGGGTGGGGGTCGAGAGTGATGTGGGAGGATCTTTCCATGAAGGAAGTTTTTATGGGGGAAGGGAAATTGCTATGAAGAAGGGGGGGGGGGGCAGATTTCCCAGCATTATTTAAAAAAAGGATCAGAAATTAAATTTAAAAAAAAAACAGTTTTTCAACTGAAAGTAAGGAGCAACATCAAAACTTAAAACGAACAGAAATTATTACGTATATGATTGGGTTCACCCTCTAGTCAATACCTCGCTCTTTAAGCCAAAGATTTTTTTTAGTACTTTCATAAGAGCTATTTATTCTAATTAACGGCCTTTCGATTAATGGGTCATTTTTAAAGAGTTGGAACAAAATTCGAAGTTTAGCGTAAAGAGTGAGGTATATACTAGGGCGCGAATCCCCTAATATACGTATTAAAAATATATGAATATAGAAGTTCGTTACGTAAGTTAATTCGTAAGTTACGTATATTTATTACAAATAAATAAAGCAACATTAAAACTTAAAACGAACAGAAATTGTTCCGTATATGAAAAGGGCTGTCCCCTCCTCAACGCCTTGCTCTTTACGCTAAAGTTTGAATCTTTCTCAGAAAAATCTCACACCGCTCTAATGGAAAATTTCATAACTTCCCTTTTCTTTATAAAATCTATATAGTTTTTTTTTGCCGCTTACTCGAGAACAGTATTTCTAGTTTGAGAATAAGTTTCGTAGCTAAATGAGAGGCCACAATTTTAATTAAATTAAATAAAAAAACAAGTTTTTATAACTGAAAGTAAGGAGCAATGTTAAAACTTAAAACGAACAGAAATTATTCCGTATATGAAAGGGCCTGTCCCCTCCTCAACGCCTCGCTCTTTACGCTAAACTTTTATATTCTTTAAAAAATAGAGTTGTGAGAAAGTCAAACTTAAGCGTAAAGAGCGAGGTGTTGAGGAGGGGACAGCCCCTTTCATACACGGAATAATTTCAGTTCGTTTTAAGTTTTAACGTCGATCCTTACTTTCAGTTTAAAAAACTTGTTATTTTTTATTTAACTTTTGAACGTTTTTTGAATTAATGTAGGTTTTGATTTTGGCTCACAATATATGAATAATTAAAACAAAATTTGTATATTAATTTTACTTTTATTTGGTTAAATGGCTTTCTCGAAAGTCGTTTAATTTTATTTACGAAAGTTTTTATTAGTAATAAATATACGTTACTTACGAATTAATTTACGTAACGAACTTCTATATTCATATATTTTAATACGTATATAAAGGGGTTCGCCCCCTAGTCAATATCTCGCTCTTTACGCTGAAGTTCAAATTTTGTTCCAATTCTTTAAAAATGACCTCTTAATCACAAAGGCCGTTAATTAGAATACATAGCTCTTATGAAAGTACTAAAAAATCTTTGGCTTAAAGAGCGAGGTATTGACTAGGGGGCGAACCCAGTCATATACGTAATATCTTCTGTTCGGTTTAAGTTTTGATTGTTTTTTATTTAATTTCTGATCGTTTTTTAAATAATGCTGGGAAATCCGGCGCCCCTTCATAGCAATGTCCCTTCCCCCATGAAAACTTCCTCCATGGAAAGATCCTCCCACATAAACCCCGACCCACCCACTCCCTCCCCACTACCAGAAAAAAAGCTCCCCTGAAAACGTCTGTATACTTCCCAATAACCAATACTATATGTTAACATTGGGTAAAGTTCCTAACTTTCAGCCCTCCCCCGGGGCCTTTTGGGGATTCAGTCATCCTAAAAGACATAGTTATTTATTTTTGACCATGGTGAACAAAATGGATGTCTCAAAATTTTGATCGGGTGACTCTGGGAAAAAAATGAGCGTGGGAGGGGGCCTAGTTGCCCTCTATTTGTTGGGTCACTTAAAAAAGGGCACAAGAACATTTAATTTCCGTTCCAGTGAGCCCTCCCAAGATATTCTACGACCACTGGGTCTATACAATCACCCCTGGGAAAAAAAAAACAAGAAAAAAAAAATAAATAAACACACATCTGTGATCTTTCTTCTGGCAAAAAATACAAAATTCCACATTTTTGCAGATAGGAGCTTGAAACCTCTACAGTAGGGTTCTCTGATACGCTGAATCTGATGGTGTGATTTTCATTCAGGTTCTATGACTTATAGGGGGTCTTTCTCCATTTCTTCGAAAATCAGCCGAATTTACTAAACTTAATGAAACCTATATATTTGAAATCAGCATTAAAATCTGATTTTTTTTTTATGTATCTATTGGTATCGAAATCCCGTTTTTTATAGTTTCGGTTAATATTGAGCCGGGTCACTCCTTACTTACAGTTCGTTACCACGAGCTCTTTGAAAGTATATTATTCTACTTTACCAGAAAGGTATATATATATATATAATTCATCTATTAATATCCTATCATATATATCTACTATATAATACTAGTATATATATAATATTAGACTATATTATATATCTAACATATTAATTTCTATATATATTATTCTATATATACTATATCATATATATATATTATTATATATATATATCTCTATATATATATCTATATCTATATATATGTATCATACTTGTTCTATATACTATCTATATATCTATCTATTATCTATATATCTCTCTCTCTCTCTACTATCTCTTCTATCTTATATATCTTATCTCTCTATATATATATATATATCTATCTATATTATCTCTCTATCTCTTCTCTTCTCTCTAGTATACTCTATCTATACTCTTCTCTATATCTCTCTATCTATCTATCTATACTATCTATATCTCTATATCTCTCTCTCTCTCTTCTATATATATATCTTATCTCTATCTATATCTTATATATATACTATATCTACTCTCTCTCTATCATACTACTCTCTCGTCTCTCTATCTAATCTCTCTCTATCTCTTCTCTCTCTCTCTCTCTCCTTCTCTCTCTCGCTCGATCTCTATCTATCTCCCCCATATCATATATACTCTACATCTCTCTCTCTCTCTCGCTCTCTCTACTCCTCTCTATATCTCTCTCTCTATCTCTCTCCTACTACTCTCCTATCGTCTCTCTCTCTCTCTCTCTCTCTCTCTCTCTCTCTCTCTCTCTACTCTCTCCCATATCTCTCTCTCGCTCTCTCTATACCTCTCTCTCGATCTCTAATCTCTCTCTCTCTCTGTCTACTTCTCTCTCTCTATCTCTCTCTCTCTCCTATCTCTCTCTCTCTCTACATCTCTCTACTCTTCTCTCTCTCTCTCTCTCTCTCTCTCATCTTAGCTCTCTCTCGCTCTATCTATCTCTCTCTATCCTCTCCCTCTCCTCTCTCTCTCTCTCTCTCTATCTCATCTCCTCTATCTCTCTCTCTATCTCTCTATAGCTCTCTCTCTCCCCTTTCTTGTCCCGTCGCCTCCTCTACTTTCAAAGAGTTCGTGGTAACGAACTGTAAGTAAGGAGTGACCCGGCTCAATATTAACCGAAACTATAAAAAACGGGATTTCGATACCAATAGATACATAAAAAAAAAATCAGATTTTAATGCTGATTTCAAATATATAGGTTTCATTAAGTTAAGTTATATATATATATATATATATATATATATATATATATATATATATATATATATATATATATCTATATATATATATATATATATATATATATTATATATATATATATAATATATATATATATATATATATATATATATATATATATATATATATATATATATATATATATATATATATATATATATATACTGCCCAAACATTGCTCAAAGAATTTCAGAAACAACCTCACACATTTAAGGCAACTCCAATCCTAAAGCTTAGGAAAAGTGTAAGGGTCAGAAATTTAATAATCCCTATGATTATAGGATCAATAGCATACACATTTAGTGGAATTATACTGAAAAAGAAGAAGCCATTTAGCTACTAGATTACCGTGGTTTAATTTCTTATGGCTTCTCAAATAAACAGATCACACCGCAAAATATGTCAGCTCATTTTAAATTTAATATAAAATAAAAGTTACAGGATTTTATCTTGATTTATTAACCGTTGAAATTTAGTAGATAATAATTGACTTCAAAATACACTTTCATCTAAAATAAAGGTGTAAAAGAATGTCACAAAAGAAACAGATTATCAAAAATAAATTCCTTAATTTTTAAGGTGTTTGGGTAAGAGAACTCGTAAGAACAAATCTAAAAATTTATTAAAAAAAAGCACACACAGATTAAAGTCTTATTGTGATAAAAACTTAACAAGTCTTATTGATTCGGAGGCTGTGGTACAAAAACTACCCGAAAACTGATTATGATAACATAATCACAGTATTAAGAGAGAAAAAGAAGAAAACTAAGGAACAAACGAAGAAGACAAGTGTAATAGCAATATACTAAAATTTACTACCTTAATTGTTAAAAGATTTTGAAAGGAAAACGTATAAGAACTAATTTGAAAGAGAGCAAAATTCAAAAATAAAATTCGAACAAAAAATGAACAATAAAAATAAACAATGAAATAGGTAACCCCATGTGTAGTGGATTTTAAAACAAAACTACATAAAACTTTGGTTTGAAGCTGTATTTATGAGAGGCTCTATTCTACAAAGAACCTAATTAAAAAGCCATGTGCCTTCAGTTTATTATATTTTTTTCCGGCTATTTCATATGGAAGGGGTGGTTGTAGAAACTAGAGGGGTTTCACTAAAATGTATTTGAATGTTTGTTTTTTGTTAAATAGTTTCCGTAATCCCTAAAATATCTGATCAAAATTTTGAGATTGCCAATTTGTCCAAAATGATTGACCGATTCAATAAATATACTTCCAGGGATGAAAAAACCCACATCCCTTGGAGTAAGGGCCGTAAATAATCCAAATTGCTAATTGTTTATATAAAGTTTGCATAATGGGAAAAAGAAGACTTATTTGAAGCTGGAATTATAGCATTAGGCCTTAGTCTCTTGGTTAAACGGACACCAGCACAGAATCAAACAGTTCGTGGTAACGAACTGTAAGAAAGGAGTGACCTGGCTCAATAGTAACCGTAACTCTAAAAAACGGAGTTTGGATGCCAATAGATACATCAAAAGAATCAGATTCTTATAAAGATTTTAAATATATAATTTTCATCTTACCCATCAAAAGTTACGCGCCTGAGAAAATTTGCCTTGTTTTTGAAAAACGGGCGAAACAACCCCTAAAAGTCATAGAACACTAATAAAAATCACACCATCACATTCATTGTATCAGAGAACACTACTGTAGAGGTTTCAAGCTCCTATCTATAAAAATGTGGAATTTTGAATTTTTTGCCAGAAGAAACATCACGGCTGCGTGTTCATTTGTTTTTTTTTTTTGTTTTTTTTTCCAGGGGTGATCGTTTCGACCCAGTCGTCCTATAATATCGTGGGAGGGCTCATTGGAACTGAAATTAAAAGCTCTAGCGCCCTTTTTAAGTGACCAAAAAAATGGAGGGCAACTAGGCCCCCTCCCACGCTCATTTGTTCCCAAAGTCACCCGATCAAAATTTTGAGATTGCCATTTTGTTCAGCATGGTCGAAAATATTAAAAGTATGTCTTTTAGGATGACTTAGTCCCCCGAATTCTCCGGGGGGAGGGCTGAAATTTATGAACTTTACCCAATGTTAACATACAGTATTGGCGAACCCTTTTATAGAAGTTTCAAGCTCCTATTTAAAAAAATGTGGAATTTTTTATTTTTTGCCAAAATAAATATCACGGATGAGTGTTTATTTATTTTTTTTCCCACGGGTGATCATATCGATCCAGTAGTCCTATAATATCGTGAGAGGGTTCATTCGAACGGAAATTAAAAGTTCTAGTGCCCTTTTTAAGTAACTGAAAAAATGGAGGGCAACTTGGCCCCCCTCCAATGCTCATTTTTCTCCCGAAGTCACCCAATCAAAATTTTGAGATTGCCATTTTGTTCAGCATGGTCGAAAATATTAAAAGTATGTCTTTTAGGATGACTTAGTCCCCCGAATTCTCCGGGGGGAGGGCTGAAATTTATGAACTTTACCCAATGTTAACATACAGTATTGGCGAACCCTTTTATAGAAGTTTCAAGCTCCTATTTAAAAAAATGTGGAATTTTTTATTTTTTGCCAAAATAAATATCACGGATGAGTGTTTATTTATTTTTTTTCCCACGGGTGATCATATCGATCCAGTAGTCCTATAATATCGTGAGAGGGTTCATTCGAACGGAAATTAAAAGTTCTAGTGCCCTTTTTAAGTAACCGAAAAATGGAGGGCAACTTGGCCCCCCTCCAATGCTCATTTTTCTCCCGAAGTCACCCAATCAAAATTTTGAGATTGCCATTTGTCAGCATGGTCGAAATATTAAAAGTATGTCTTTTAGGATGACTTAGCCCCGAATTCTCCGGGGGAGGGCTAAATTTATGAACTTTACCCAATGTTAACATACAGTATTGCGAACCTTTTATAGAAGTTCAAGGTCCTATTTAAAAAATGTGGAATTTTTATTTTTTGCCAAAATAATATCACGGATGAGTGTTTATTTATTTTTTTTCCCACGGGTGATCATATCGATCCAGTAGTCCTATAATATCGTGAGAGGGTTCATTCGAACGGAAATTAAAAGTTCTAGTGCTCTTTTTAAGTAACCGAAAAATGGAGGGCAACTTGGCCCCCTCCAATGCTCATTTTTCTCCCGAAGTCACCCAATCAAAATTTTGAGATAGCCATTTTGTTCAGCATAGTCGAAAATCTAATAAATATTTCTTTGAGGATAACTTAATGCCCTACAGTTTCCGGGGGAAGGGTTGCAGGTTATGAACTTTGCCTATTGTTTACACATAGTAGCCTATTGGTTAATGGGAAGTATACAGACGATTTCAGGAGGGAGTTTTTTCTTGGGGGGTCGGAGGAGGGGGTTATGGGGAGGATATTTCCATGGAGGATGTTTCCCTGGGGAAAGGGACATTTCTATGAAGAGGGCACCGGATTTCCCAGCATTATATAAAAAAAAAACGATCAGAAATTAAATTAAAAAAAACAAGTTTTTTCAACTGTAAGTAAGGAGCAACATTAAAACTTAAAACGAACAGAAATTATTGCGCATGTGAGGGGTTCGCCCCCTAGTCAATACCTCACTCTTTACGCTAAAGTTATTGTAGTACTTTGAAAAGAGCTATCTATCCTAATTAACCGGCCTTTGTGATTCAGGGGTTTGTGATTCGAACAAAATTCGAATTTTAGCGTAAAGAGTGAGGTATTGACTAGGGGGGCTAACTCCCTAATATACGTAGTACAAACATACGAATATAGAAGTTCGCTACGTACGTGAATTTGTAAGTTACGTCAGAACAAAATTTCGAGAAAGCCATTTAGTCAAAAAAAAAGTAAAATTAATATGCAAATTTCGTTTTAGTTATTCATGTACTGTGAGCCAAAATCAAAGCTGGATTAATTCAAAAACGTTCAGAAATTAAATAAGAAAACAAGTTTTTTTTAACTTAAAGTAAGGAGCGACATTAAAACTTAAAACAAACAGAAATTATTCCGTATATGAAAAGGGCGGTCCCCTCCTCAACGCCATGCTCTTTGCGCTAAAGTTTGACTTTGTCTCACAAGTTTGTTTTTTAAAACAATAAAAAAACTTTAGCGTAAAGAACGAGGCGTTGAGGAGGGGACCGCCCCAAGGCCATACCCAGAGGGGGGGCTAGGGTGGTTTGACCCCCCCCCCCGAAATGTTTGTCTGACTCGTAAAAACGTAACAAAAATCGATATAAACAAATTTTGTATGCGTTTTTTAGTTGTTTTTTTTGTGTACCCCCCCCCCTCCCCCAGGAAAACACTTATGCTTTCTAATTGTCAGAATATAATTTGTACTTTATTGAAAAAAATTCAAATGAATATGCATTGTCAGTTTAATATACATATGCTGATATTTATTCCTTAAAATCTTAATTAATTTTTGTTTTCTTAAAGTTCTAAAAGTTAAAACATTTAAAAGGATTTTTTCAGTAAAGTACAAATTATATTCTGGCTTTTAGAAAGTATAGGGGTTTTGAACCCTACTCGTATTAATTTCTGCTCTTTTTGAGTTTGACTCAGTTATTTATTTTAATTTCTGTTCGTTTTGGGTTTCATTTATTTATTGATAGTGACTTGTGGTAGTTGTATGCTTGGTAGATTATTTGATTTTATTTTTGTTCCTTTTTGGTTTAATGGAGTTTTTTACTTTTTTTGAAAAACTTATTCTAGGCAAAAAGTTTTTTTAAGTAATTTCTGTTCGTTTATATTGACATAGTCTTTTTCAGGGAAAATAAAATAATAGTTAGAATCTTTCCGGTTTTCATTTAAGAATTTATAGTTTAATTTGCTATTTATATGCTGGAAAAACTTTTTCAGTAATTTTTAACAACATGAACTCTTTTGAAAATCATGACACAAATAGTAGTGTTTAATTTAGTCATATACATCCTCTAGTTGACCTGATAAAAAAAAGTTAATATCATTCCCAAAGAATTTTCATCTGCGCTCTTTCACTAAGAGTAAAATATTAAGAGTGGAAGTAGTAATAGAAGTAGCCCCGAAAGTTTGAGCTTAATAACCTCAGTCGTTCTTGGCATATTGCTGAGATGTCTTTTTGAGAACCAGCATACAAGCATTGCCTTTTGACTTAATTTTAAAGCAACATATAGTTTTTAAGCATAATTGGCAAATTACATACTGTGGGGGGGGGTGACCTACCCAATAACCCTAGAGACATAGTTAGTACACCATTCAACTATGCTGAACAAAATGTCTTAAAATATTGATTGGAAGTGTCTGGAAAATTATGAGCTAAAAAGGGGGGCTGATTGCCCTCCAATCATTTTGACTCTTAAGAGGGCACTATAACTTTTAATTTTCCATCAAATTAGCTCATTTGAAATATCAACGATATTACTGGCTATGATAGAGCATTGCTGCTTATATCTTTATATGCCCTATAGTGCTTATATGTCCTTTTAATACCTGCATGCATATAGGTTCTTCGTTTAATTGAAACCCTTCCTACACGTTTCCTAAAAGTTTCAACTTAATACAATTAGTATCGTTAGTTACAGTAACCGTAGAAGCAGCATTAAATGAATACACACAGTGTCTTCTGGCTAGCTCAAAATCCACAGCCTATGAAGGTATGAAGGTGAAATTTTAGAGAATATCACTGTTGTACGGATGACAACCTACCATCCGGATGCAGAATCAATTTTCTCTCAAATCAATTTGCCTCTTAAAAAGGGCACTATAACTCCCAATTTAAAATCAAACAAGATTCATCTGAATTTAATACGACCACCCATTCCATAAAAATCTTATATGCCTCCAGGGCATAATTTAAAGTCCTTGCTTCAGGGCTCTGGGGTGTTGTACCACCCCTGGGAGCATTGTTATATGTTCTTTGGACTATTTTAAACAAAATTGCCATTGCACAATTTCAATCAAATGCATTTGGTGAAAAGAGGGGCAGTTGGGTGGGGGTACTACTTGATCTCCATGGCTATTGACTCTTAAAAGGGAACTAGAACTTCCAATTTCAACCAAATGAGCCACTTCTAAAGCTTATTCAACTATCCTGTCCGTAATAACTTTAAATGCCCTAGGGGCATAACTTACGACCTTCGCCCTCAGGCTCCGGTGTTTTGTATCAACCTCAAAAGCCTTGTTATATGATATTTGGACTATTTTGAATAAAGGACTGTCTCAAAATATCTATTGGGTACACATCAGGAAAACGTGACGTCTTTGTTTGTGTGAGGGGGGGGGGGGTCTTTGCGCACTGATCACTTTGACTCTTAAAAAGGGCACTAGAACTTATGATTACCAATCCAATGAGTCCTCTCCAAACCATATTTAACCAACCCTTTTATAAGAATACGGCATTGGACTTTACAGTCCCTACCGGCGGTGCTGATCTCTGTTTCTTGGCACCTTAAGCCAGGAAGTACACTGGAGGGTTGGGGCCAACCATCCGGTGCTTTTCGCACACCGTTCCTGTTTACCTTCCCCAGATTTCTCCGGGTACCTATTTAGAGCTGGGTCGACTCTGGCTGAGCTTACAGAGTTACACCACTGACCATCGTCCCAAACCAAATAATTGGGTACACTAGGATTTGAACCCTCACCCTCTTGGACAAATAATCCTAAATACAGCGCACCAATTCACTCGGCAAGGCCATAAGAGATGTATGGGTGAATAATTGAATGATATCCTATATGAGTAGTAGAATTTTGTTTGGAAAAAGAAAGATGCAGTCTTCGCTGCATTCCAACTCCTGTGGCAATTTTGGAAGAAATAGTATCACTATAGTAACTCCGTGAGAGATTAGAATCAATGAAGAACCTAAGGGTCGTAGGAAATTCACTTGATGCACAGGCTTCCTAGATAGCATAAGAAGACCACTAGCATCAACAATCTTTCTTACTCTGCAGAAGATGACGAGGAAGGTTTTAATTCCTGTTGATGCAGATTAAAGTAAGTTTTATAAAAACGTCCACCTTTCTCAACGCCTTATTTGCTTTTAGCACAAACTCATCATCATTAGGTAAGGCCGCCCTTATTGTTAATGCTGTGTAATCAACACAATTATGATAATGGATAAATTAAAGATAGAATTTAATGGCGTCAATTTATAACAAAAAAAGTAAAGGACCTAGAACGAAGCCTTGAGACAATCCGGGTTTTAATACATTCGAAGATGAGACAAAATCATTTAAAACTTCTTGCTTCGATCTTCCATAAAGGTAACTTTCAGACTAATACAACGGAGCACCATGAACTTCTAGACACTTAAGTCGATCTAGAAAAATACTGAAATCTACGGTATCAACCGCCTTTCTCATGTCTATGAAAATCGACTTTAGTGCATGTCCGTTATCCAGTGCGCTACAAATGATCAAGATACTGCGAGGTAAGAGTTGAGAAATAGCTCTTACGGAACACAAAATTAGGTTTCAAGTAGTAAGCCACCAAACGAAAGCCACTACTTAGTTTTCATTGAACAAAGCAATTAACTCACAAAAATAAAGACTAACAAAACCTTTTTATTCAGCCACACATTAAAAAAAAATATATATATCACAAATGGATAATAATAATAATGATAAGACACGTCAGCTTACATAAAACACGAATGGATGAACAAGAAGCAGCTTTATTGATTAGTTGAGATCTATTCACAAATACAGTATCTGACACAGCTATATGTTGTTTTGTTAGCTTTTGTGACGTCTGAAGGGTGGTAAAATCTGAAAAGAAGAATTTAAGCATATAGTAGGGTTGCCACTGGCCCCACAAAACAGTTTAGGCAAATTCTCCAATAATCAATAGAACATATAAAAATCAGTCAAAATAAAAATATATCATTTAACAGATATGTACATATTTTTGAAATATTTATTAAAGAATTCAAATTTCCTGTTATAAACTTCCGAGCGTGTTTTTTTTTTTTTACTTAATTGTTTTTTAATTTTATATGTATTTTTGTTACGTTTTATGAGATAGTCAATCATTTCGGGGGAGTGTGGAAAGAAGAAGACTTGGAAAACTGTATATTCATGATATTCTGAGATTTCCCTATGAAATTACTGGATTGTAAAATTTCAAGAAAATTAATTGTAAATAATTTTAATTGTAAATTCAAATAGATTAATTGACAAAGTCTGTAGAAAAATGATCTACAAAAATTATCAAGAAATAACTGGAGAGGCAACCATAATCACAATTATGATTTGCTATTTCCTTATTTAGAAAAAAACGTTTAAACCAAAGATTCTACTTGACCTAAACGGACTTGAAATTCTAATTTTTGGCTATGAGTTTAATGACCTGGCAAGTCGGAAAAATTATATATAGTGAAAATACTTGTGTTAAAATAATGAAAACTGAAAGCCAACACAATTCTGTGCAACAGTACGTTAGTTTTCATTTCAATTTTCAGTTTAAGATTCCGAAGAACAAAATGAAATCCAACCCTGGAAGTTTAATGTGTATCATTATATTTACTATCTATCCTTTATTTTGCATAAAACCAAATGGCTTGTAAAGGATCTTGGTAATTTCGCAGATAACTGAAAGTACAGTTTTATTACGATTTTTTTTTTTTCGAATACTCTAAAGCGGACACATAAATTTGACCTATAGTCCGGCTTTGAGGTACAATTACTAATATATTTTTTAAATGATTAGATAAGATAAAATATTCATTTTAAAAAACACTATCACAAGCCCCTACAGGCTGAATTCGAATTTCGGAGTCAAAGTGTTCATTCATGTCTCTTATTCACTAAATTTGGTGTGGTATTACACTTTCCTGCAATGTAAAGTTCCAGTGCGCCAATGATTGCCTTTGACACAAAAATCCTTCCTGGATTCACGCCAATACTTATTAGTCCCTTTCAGGGCCGTAGCCAAGATGTTTTTTTTTTTTGTGGGGGGGGGGATAAATAGAGTTTTTAGGGGGAGGGAGGGGGGGTAAATAACTTTTAAAAATGCATCATAAATCTGTTTGTATTCATTTTTGCTATGTTTTTTTACGAGTCGTTCATTTTTCTTTTTTTTTTGGGGGGGGGGGGTCAAACCCCATAGCCCCCCTGGATACGTCCTTGGTCCCTTTGATTTGCCGCAAACTAAGGATATATTCATCCCTGTGTAAATCCTTGGTTCAGCTAGAGTTGGGAATTTCTTAAAAGCAGATTGACACTCAACCGCAATGGACTGATAATCCTTGTTTTTGCTTTCCATTATGTCCCATAAGCATAACTTTTCTGGTTTGACATCTTATTTCTGACTTCGTTCTAAAGTTTTGTTTTTATTATGACAAGTGTTATTCCCTATCACTGAGCCTATGGTTTGATCACCCTCATTTAGTAGGTTTCTTCAGTTTCGTAATACAGACATGTATTATATATTCATACAGAAATAGATATGAAAAGACTTGTATACTAGATTAGCACTTTCAACAGTCCGACATCAAATTGAATTAAAAAAACAGTTTAAAGGAACTCTAAACGAAAGTTAAGAGGTTTGAGGGTTTTAAATATGGTGCTTTAAATGGATACAATTCAAAAGAAAATGTTTTTAAGCGGCGCATGGTGGATACAGGGGGCGAGGGGGACGCCCCATCCTAACGTAGTCTAAAGTAGTGTAATTTACTTATTTAACGCAAGTTTGCGTTAATTAAACTTGCTCCTAACGCAAGTTTATCGGATCAACCTGTTTTGCCCCCCCCCTCCTAAAAAAATCCTGGATGCGCTCCTGAAGCGGCAGCTGTCTGCTGGTACATTGGAGGTTTTATTCAGCATAACCCTTCATTTTTTTCTTTGGTCAAAAACCTCTCTTCTAATATTGGCTTGAAGCTTTTTTTTTGAAGGAGCGATTTTATAGCTTATAGCTTAAACAGCACAACTCGAAATTAAAATTTTCAAGGTAATTACGTTTACTCAAGATTGAATTTTTTTTAATTATCTTTTTTTCAGGAATGCTGGAGCTCTGCTACTCCTTCTGCTGCTACAATTTCGTCAATTCGTTAAACGCCTCTGACAGCAACTAATTCTCCTTCTCTGTGTATTTATAGCTTGTACTTTTGCCTCCTCTCCAGAAATCCCTAAATAACATAGAGTATTTTATAGTCTCATTCTAATGAATATCGGATAACCAGCTGCTACCCTCTTCTGGGTCTACAATTACAACTATTATTGGCATAAAACACAAGTTAAAGAAAATTACCTTTTCCAGTTGGGCGTCGGGTTTCAGACTTCCTTCTAGTGTTTCGTGTTTACCCTGGCAAAATTTATTCTCCATTAAAAGAACTATGCGCTGATACCCTTCATTTTTTTGGATTGTTAGTGAACATAAGAAAAGTCTGTGTGGTTTTGATAAACACGAACATTTATATAATTATCTATGTTCGTAGCCCTAAAAAAAACTATTTCTAGAAAAGCTGTTGTTTTTTTTAACATATTTTTATATATTAATACAGTATATGGGTAAAACCAAATATCAAGCCTCAATAGCTTACTCGGCAGAGCGTTTGATCATTAAGATTTTCAATCACAGAGTCTTTTTAGAGTTTTCTTAGAGTAGATTTAGGTTTTTCTCGACAAATATTCAGAATTTATTTTTCCTTTGGTAAAAGTTGCATTTGCGGTGTAGAAAAAAAATATTGTACTAAAATGCTCACACAGAAGAACAAAATTAGATTAACAGCCAGGGAGGGATTTTTCATGTTCGTAAATGATTTTTTCGTAAGTTATAACTTAGGTAAGTTTACCCTCTATTGTCCCTTAGCGGCTACATTTAGTTGAAACTTTCAGGGAAAACTCTATTCGGGATGGAGAAGGGACAATGAGAATTATAATTTCTTTGCCTCTCTTCTTGCTGGCAAATTTTCAGGAGGCCCCCGACATATCAAGATTTCGTGATTGCCTTGCGAGTTTGCTCCCTCTCCCGACTAAATATCCGCGTGTCTCTCCTTTCTTAAAAATACAAATTTTATCTCTGTTGTGTTTATCCTAATTACAAGTTGTTAATTTTTTATAAGGAAATGAAAAACGCTCAAATTGACCTTTTTTTACATATAAATAATGATGTGCTTTGGGCTAAATTATAAAGAGAAGGGAGTAGGAATTATTCATCGTATCATTTTTAAAATCCTGAAATAATACTGATTTACTATCCCACTTACTTCCACCTATTTTAATTACTAGCAGCAAAGGCAGTTGAACTTTGGATTAAGAGGGGGGAGATGACAATTTTTTTCATCTGATCCCTACAAAAGAGTATACGCTGCATTTTTCGCTTTTATACTTGTCGTCCAACAGACTAAGCTGTCAGTATTTTAATTAACATTCAGATAATTAAATACTTTATTAGCTCTTTGGAAAGTTCCAAACAAAATCAATGTAAGTACAAATTTTTTTTTTAAGCAAATCCAAATCAAAGTTACAAGGTTTGAAGGAAGAGGACTTTCCATATTGTTTTTCGAATTGAACCAGTTCAAAAGTGAGTTGTTCTACAGTGCTGGCTGGCTGCTAGTATGTTGAGTGTTTAGTCTAGTATGACCCTCCATTTATTATTTTTTTTTTACTGAAAATACTCCTGAGTTTTTGAGTTTTTGAGGATTTGAGTTTTTTTAGTGATTTGAGTTTTTTTTAAATGAATAGGATATCTGAAAACTTTTTTAAAATGAAAAATTCTTTAGAGAATTAAAACTTAACCAACTTCAGCCCATTTTTGAAATGTTGTCGAAACTAACCAAAATATTTGGCGAAGTGCGGCAATCACCAGAAAGAACGAATATCGACGTGTTTCATGTGGAATCGTGGCTCTGTGAGCCATCAATAAGGCTGACTTTGTGTCAACAGTTAAACCAGCATCTCAGTTTGACTATAGCTTATGCTTTACCGCCTTTCCAGGAATTCTGGAATATTTTAGATGGTTATCTCTCATCGTAATTTTAGAAAAGTTTGAGATGCGATGTTTTTTGGTTGATTAAAAGTTTGATTAACCCCTTCAGATTCACCAGTACCAATATTTGAAGGAATATCAATTAAAAAATGAACTATTTTACGGAGTAGAGGTACGACTAGCCAAACTATTTTGGGACGAGGGCGAGCATGGCTCCCGCTCAAATGCGGTAGTCGTTTAGGGCATTCAAATTTTTTAGAAAACATTTTTCAAGAAAACAAAATGTAAATCGCGAAATAATGAAAGTATCACATCCACAACAAAACAACAATTGATTCAGGGAGTAGTTTCTACGTCAATAATAGCAGAACTGTTACCTAATGGCGTGTTACTAATCGAGGTGCCCCTTGTAGAGAAAGATTGGCGGTCACCTTTAGATTCCAAATTCACAGCGCTGATTTCTGAAAAATAAAGCATACCTTATTGACTTTTACTAGAAAAAGTTGTCTTTTGAGAGAAGAAGACAGCTAATTTAAAGCACATGTTGTCTGTGCTGTGGCCTCAATGAACTGAAAGTAAAAAGAAGAGGGGAAAAAGAAACAGAAATAAATCTTTGCAGCCCCCAGCTCATGCTTTCTCGATAGGATTCTTTCTATTAACAGTATAATAATCAGTGATAGCCGTCAATTGTGTAAGAAAAAGAATCGAAATACAGATTCTGAATTCATATAAATCCAGCATCCATAGTTAAATTTGTATCTCCTTGCTTTCTATAAAAAGAAAAAAACATCCAAAAAAACAACAACTGGGCAATATATGCTTAAAACTAAAAATACTTAATTCATAAGTTGTTTAATCTTTAGTTTTAGCGAAAAGTAGAATTTTTTTTTTTTGTTCCACTTTTAGGTTTCAATTTCTAGGCCTAATATATTAAGAAAGTTACTCGATTAGCCAACTATTCAAGGATCGATTTTACACGACGAAATTTTAGAAGACCTGAAATTTTGGATTTCATGTTTTTTTCTGTTTTAAATAAGTTAAATTTTTTGTGCAGGAATAAGATTTATTGAAATTTAAAGCATGTACAGTACATTTTAAAGTTTATGTAGTTAAAGTTTGTTACTTGAATTGAAATAGGTTAAAATTTTTCCGATTTTTGGCTAATTTAGAAAATGGGACGATGAATTTGACTAGCTTCCTAGGATAATAATCCTTTAATTTTTCCATCAGGGTCTGGAATAACATTAAAGTTATTATTTTCCTAAAGCTTTTTGTGGGATATTCACTTCTTAAAATTTGACGTATTCGTTAGAGCATGGAAATAAGTTTTAGATGAGGCTTCATGTCCCCCACAGTACTTCATTAGAGTGGGAAACTAGCTAGCTTTTTACTCCTAAATTACTGATTTATTTACCTCGAGTCCGATGGCATTTTAATATTCTCCAGAGGCAAGTTTGCTTCATAATATTAAGCTTGATTAAAATATTTCTGATAAGCCAATATGGTATGGAAAGGACTTTGGTTTACCACAGACGCCAAAGGTGTAAAGGTAGAGATTAACCAAATGTTGCCACAGGTACTTCAACGTTTTACTTAAACAATCAGTATTTATGTTTTCTGAATTTTTACTCAAATTTACTTAAGTGGTTCTTTAGTTTACCGTACTTGAGCTTTTACTTAAGTGATACTTTACAGACTTTTTGAAGTACTGTACTGTACTGCATTGCACTTGAAGGGCCTTACAAGACTCTTTATTCTCCTTCATAGTTTGCCGAGGTCACCAACAGCATCAGAAAGAAACTAATAGTCTAATCTAAATTGAAAATATTATTTGTGTTAGATAGACACGTCAAGGAATTTGCTTCGTACTTCTTATTTGGGAGAGCAGAGACCCCGAACTAGTCTTATCTTTGACTGTAAAATTGTGAAGCACATAATGCTGATGCCAAAACATATGCTATTGTTTACAATGACAAGCTGATTTTTCCAATTGTATAATTTTCCCCATCTTAAATGTGAACAGAATGTTGGAACTGCTTTTTAAACTTGAACAAGTGGTATCGTCAGGATTGCATTTGACAGGGTTTCAACTTATTTCGGGGTTTGTGTTTAACTTTGGAGAATACCTATACCATTATTCATTTTTGTCTTAGATAGTTCACTGCTATTTTAGTAACATCTTTACAAAATAAAAAAAAAAAACTCTTACCAAATTTATTTTAAATTAGTGAACTTAAAGGAGAAGAATGTCTCTGCTGCTATAATCGGATTTTTTTTCTAATAGGATGTCAATTAGAATTTTTCATTGTTTTACATGATAAAACTCACCTTGTAAAAGGATGGATCCCTCAGCATCTCCTAAACTGTTTCTGATAAAACATTTGTATTTTCGAAAATCTTCTACCTTAACAGGATTTATTCTGAGCACCATTGTTATTCTGTATTCTGACTCCGTAACAATTATATTAAATCTATTATCTAGAATAAAATTAAAGTAAGTTAGAATAAATTCAAGAGCATATTAAAATGTTCAACAATCCCTTGGTAAAACGCATGTTTCCACCCTAAGTAATTTATCACTAGTTTTGGAGACTTCTTTTTTTTTTCACCGGGGATGGTTTTTCCTTTAGTGATTTTCTTTCCGACGGTTTTTGCTCTCTAGATAAGATTTTTTTTTTGAAAATGTTTCGTCTTTGATATATTTTTTTCGGCTCAAAAGTTGAATCTTTTTTGGGGCTTGGATTTCCTTCTAAACTAGATAAATGGTTTGAAACTAAATATATTTGGAGACGTTGCTTGCAATAAACTAGCAGTTAGCAATTTAGAGATTTTTCCTCAAATCCAGTGATTTCGGGACGTACTTATCTAGTGATTTTTTTTTCGGGGGGAGGGGGGTAGGGTATATCTGGGTAAGTATTTTGCAGGGTTCAAGTAGAAACTCTCATATTTTTCGGAGGGTTAAAAAGATAGTTATATTAGACTATGAATAAACAAGACTTCAAGCTTGATAGTTCATGAAGCAGGAATTGCACGAAATAATACTGATATGCATTGGATTTAAGAACAACATGTTACTTACCAGACTAGAAGATGAGATATAATAGAAACAGATTTCATATAAAAAGTTCACTGCTAAAATTAAAGAGTTTACTATCTAGGTTAGTGATAGATTAGAGTTTACTTCGAATTTTCTCAGTTTACTATTACTGCCTAAGAGTTGACTTCCATCTATATGAGTAAGACATCAGGCCTACTGCCAAAGAAGAATGCTCATTTTGAAGGAGCTCAAAACACCCTGGCGGCACCACTAGAAAATATCCTGAATAAGGCTCCAAAGGTAAGTTGTAGCTCCAATCGGCTAACTTAAGAACCTCTCAATGAGAGGTCTGATTTTGAGTCAATAGCTATTTCTATAAGTATTTTACATATTCTAACCCCTCTTCGGCGAGTTATCTCTACTAATATCCTCCGTTCACCAATTCAGTATGGCAAAACGCAAAAACGCGGTACAGTCGGATACATAAAAAAGACATCCCCCGTCCTCAGTGAGTATTTGAACAATAGCTTTGTGGAACACTCCATCTCAATGTGAAATGGTCTTTTGAGGGATTTTTTCCTCGAAAAATTCCTTTAAAAGGAAATTCCTTTAAAAATCCTGATAATTCCTTTAAAAGGACACGGACTTAACTCTAGGGAGATTTGAATTGTGGCGCATAAGGATCTAAAGTCTTAACAGCTTGGTGACATACATTTTGTCATAAGAAAAACATTCTTAGCGTAGCACCACATTTTTATGCCAACATCCAGTTTATTTGTGCATGTTGTTTTAGTGAGACCATTATATCCTCGCATATGTTTAAAAAAAATTTGTTCCCTGATCTTCAGTTTTATAATATGAGTTCATGAAATTCAACCTGCTGTCCTGGACATTAAGCCCTTCATATAACACATATTAAGACTAATACCACGGATTGTTGAAAGCGTGTGAAATAGCCTATGTGCAATGGTATGCCATGAATGTTCTGCTTTTCATGTAATTCTAAACAAGAGTTGAAATAAAAGAACCGAAGTTACCAAAGCAATACCTCTTACTATAGTAAATATGCCAAGAGCTCCAGAGAGGGTGGCTAAAGGCACTTGGAATAGGGAGGGTGTCCCCAATATAAAGGACTTCTAGATCATGTTTTACGATTATAAAACATTTTATCTGATAGTTCATTGACAATAACGAAAAAGTCAAAAAGAACAATAGTCACCAGTAAATTCTTAATCAACTTAAGTTCGCTGATGTTCTTTCAGTAACAGCAGCTGCAACAGGTGCAGTTGCTGTGAAATCGCAAAAACAATTAGCTTATTTCAATTAATACTCATCACCTAAGACTTCTCTGAAGCAGATAGCGTCTTGGCAAAACTAAAGAAAAAAAAAATCAGGCTCTAATTGAAGAGCTCTTTGATCTCTTTCGTAGATTGTTTAAAAACAAACCCCGAAAGAGTTTCTGCAACTGAGATCTTTTTCTTTAAGGAGAGTGTAGTTGGGAGCAAAATAGCTGAAAGTCGGCAAGGCAAGCTCTGGACTTATTCCCCATCATTGTATTCATATTGTCAAGCAAGATTCTGAAATATTGTTTTATATAACTGGTGCAATGAGATATCGGCTTGACTTTTAGTTAGTCTGTCAAGACGACCTGGTTCAAGTCTTTAACGATGTCTTATGAAATCAGCCTCTAGATCGACTTCCATTCTTTTGGTAAACTGTATGGCATTGTCAATTAAACCGTAACTTTCCTCCCCAAACATTTTTCCAAAAGTTACTTCGTAGCTTCAAGCATCTAAATTAAGTCAGCGACGTCAATCCCCTCTTCTTCAAGTTTTTCTGCTGCAACCTTGGCCATGCACATAATATTTTTCATGAGCAAGAGACAAGCGAACAAGTCAATAGCGAAAACCCTCTTCTGAAAACCACTGGCTTTTACTTTTTTTCTTCATGTCGGCGTTCATCGTATGTTTCATTTCGTCAAGATATGATCCTATTACTTCAAACAAAGTAACCACTGTTTTTATGGTTTCAGCCCTTACAGTCTATCCAGTCCATGATCAGTTCCGCAGATTGAGGTTACTTTCAATGGAAGAGATGTTTTCTTTAAGTGTAGCAAAATGTTTTCTAGATGAAAAGAACTCATATATTTCATCTAGGATATTCAATAGCTCTGCTATAAAGAGATAGAGTCGGTGGGCCTGGCAGGGAACATAAGGTACACGACGATCGAGAAGTTCCAATATATCCTTCGTGGCTTCATATAAATGACCGGTCAGCGCATTTGCATAGTCATAAGAGTAAAAAGCTAGTTTATCCAAATGAGTTCCTCCCCTTGAACATATTGCCATTATAATTTTGGTTATACCCTGCCTTGCTTTTCACTAGCCTCCCTAACATACAAAGAATCTCTCTAGGTATCCCGTCTCAGCTGATAGGTTAGATTACAACTGTAAGCTTAGGAGACTGTGAAGGATCTGGTGTCGTATCAGCCATTAAAGAATAAAATTTTGAATACAAGACTTTGTCAAGGACCTTCTCCAAAACTTCTTCTGAAAGCAAATGAATGGAATCGTTCTTATAGTAAAATACGAATTCACACAAATGGAATTCGTGTGAATAGTAAAATTTGTACGGTCTGTAATGAGAATTATTCCGTGAGATACAAGCACAGGCACCGACTTCGCCAGAATTTGAACAAATTTGTCGTTCTGTTTTTCAGCAATTCAAAAGGTAATGTATAATGTTGATAGTGTCCTTGCAACATCCAAAGGAATGGTAAAAAATTTTATGTTTGTCTCTTTACTTTTGGATTGCAGCGAAAGCCTAGCTCGAGTGCCTTTGTCAAGTAAGAAACAATTTGACCATATTGTTCATCACTATTGACGACGAACATGCAATAGTCCGGCAAATCTGCTTTGTGTGACATAGAAGAAAAATGACTGGCTCGTTATTTTTCTTTGCCTTTCTTTCCAGTTTTCATTTTGTGCTACTGACACGCCGTCTGCTACCCAAGCGTCTTCAGACTGTTCTCTCTCCAGGTTACAAGGGGAAAGTGACCACACAAAAAAAGCCGAATCCGTCTTAACACTGTACTCTAGGAGCCAGTGATCTTCAAACAAGCCGTGGTAAAAGCAATATTGTTTCCTTTTTTTATTGACAGATCAGCCGGGAACAATTTTAATTTTGATTTATTAGTACCTAACTAAATCAAGTATCTCCTTTGAATTTAGATAAAGATTATTACTAGCCTACTACTATTAACAACTCACTGCAGCACCAAGCCGTCTGAGGTTAACCCAGCTAGGCATGTTCCTCCTCCATCCCAATCAATTCAAAGCCTTCCTCTTTACACCCTTCCAAGAAGTTTCCAACCCCTCGAATCTTTTTCTGATTCCTTGATGCTTCTGAACTATACGTTTAAAGTCACCCACTCCAATTTCGGCATAACTTTCGAGTTCAGTTGCCGTAAAAGTTGGTCGCTAGTCGTAGTGCCCAAATGAATCGCTATATCAAATGCATCATGGTTACAGAAATAACTGACACCTAGTAAAGACCAAAGCAAGGCTCATGGTAGCCAAGAAAATTTTCATTTAGATTCAACAGAACAATAGTATGCAATTAAGAAATAAAATTTATAATAATTTCAAGAAACAGCCTGTATTACTTCAACAACAAGGTCAAATCGAAATAGAAAGTCCACCATCGTCCAATACAAAGTACGCCACGTCAAAGCAAAAAAAATCTCAATTTTCAAAAACTCAGCACTTGAGACTTACTGTCTCCCACCTTGAACAACAAGAAAATTACAGGTTTGAATGAGTAGCGCTGCTGTCACCTCTGAGTAACCATATGGAACAAATGCTCTTAGGATATCAGGAGAAGGCTCGTTTTAACAATTAATTAAAAAAAAAAAAAAAAAAAATCCGAAAAATACGTTTTCTAAAGAAAAGTAAAGGCCATGTTAACTTAAGATCAGAAGAAACAGAAACCTACGATAACTCAAACTCAAAACAACCAGAAATTACTATTAAAGAATAAATGAATCCCAAAAAGAACAGAAATTAAATAAACAATCATAGCAAAAAAACATACAAGAGGTACTAATATAAATGAATAAATAAATCTCAAAATGAGTAAAGCTGAATACACGAATCAAGCTTAAATGAACAAATATAAATTATTATATTTCTTTAGAAAACTTCTTTTTCGGAAAGTTTTTTTTTAAATTAATTTCTGTTCGTTTTTGATTGCCGAAGTTTCAAGGTTTTCAAAATACCCTATTTCAAAATATTTTTTTTATTCAAAAATAAATTAGCAGTTTTGGTAAGAACTAATAAATTAAACTGAATATTGGATATATAATGATATTAATTGCTGAAAGCTCAACAACTCAAGATTTTGTTTCACCCAGGCCGGATTTAAGGTTTTGATTTATCTAGGGCCAAGCATTTAGGCCGCTCTGTTTTTGCAAGATTTTTGGGAAAATCCCGAAAAATTTGGAAATAGTGAAAGCCACAGGACCTAGTGGGCCTATTGTTAAATCCTTGTCTCGTTTAACTGCAATTTTCATTTTATTTTCAATGTTGTAATCAAACCGTTCGTGGTAACGAACAATAAGTAAGGAGCGACCCGGCTCAATGGTAACCGAAACTCTAGAAAACGGGATTTTGACACCAATAGATACATACAAGGAATCAGATTTTAATGCTGATTTTAAATATATAATTTTCATCAAGTTTAATCCTACCCATCAAAAGTTACGCGCCTGAGAAAAATTGGCTGATTTTGGAAAAAAGGGGGAAAGACCCCCTAAAAGTCATAGAAGCTTAATGAAAATTACACCATCATATTCAGCGTATCAGAGAACACTACTGTAGAGGTTTCAAGCTCCTATCTATAAAAATGTGGAATTTTGAATTTTTTGCCAGAAGAAACATCACGGCTGCGTGTTCATTTGTTTTTTTTTTTTGTTTTTTTTTTTTTCCAGGGGTGATCGTATCGACCCAGTCGTCCTATAATATCGTGGGAGGGCTCATTGGAACTGAAATTAAAAGTTCTAGCGCCCTTCTTAAGTGACCAAAAAAATGGAGGGCAACTAGGCCCCCTCCCACGCTCATTTGTTCCCAAAGTCACCCGATCAAAATTTTGAGATTGCCATTTTGTTCAGCATGGTCGAAAATATTAAAAGTATGTCTTTTAGGATGACTTAGTCCCCCGAATTCTCCGGGGGGAGGGCTGAAATTTATGAACTTTACCCAATGTTAACATACAGTATTGGCTATTAGGAAGTATATAGAAGTTTTCAGGAGGGTTTTTTTCTGGTAGTTGGGGGGGAGGGTGGGTTGGGGGTTATGTTGGAGGATCTTTCCATGAAGGAAGTTTTCATTGGGGAAGGGACATTGCTATGAAGGGGGCACCGGACTTGCCAGCATTATTTAAAAAAAATTCAGAAATTAAATATGAAAAAAAAACAAGTTTTTTCAACTGAAAGTAAGCAGCAACATCGAAACTTAAAACGAACAGAAAATATTACGTATATGATTGGGTTCACCCCCTAGTCAATACCTCGCTCTTTAAGCCAAAGATTTTTTATACTTTCATAAGAGCTATTTATTCTAAATAACGGCCTTTGTGATTAAGCGGTCATTTTTAAAGAATTGGAACACAGTTTGAACTTTAGCTTAAAGAGCGAGGTACTGAATAGGGGGCTGACCCCCTAATATACGTATTAAAAATATATGAATATAGAAGTTCGTTACGTATGTTAATTCGTAAGTTACGTATATTTATTACTAATAAAAACGTTCGTAAATAAAATTAAACAAGTTTCGAGAAAGCCATTTAACCAAATAAAATTAAAATTAATATGCAAATTTTGTTTTAATTATTTATATACGGTGAGCCAAAATCAAAATCTGCATTAATTCAAAAACGTTCAAAAATTAAATAAAAAAAACAGGTTTTTTTTAACTGAAAGTAAGGAACGACGTTAAAACTTAAAACGAACAGAAATTATTCCGTATATGGAAGGGGCTGTCTCCTCCTCAACGCCTCGCTCTTTACGCTAAAGTTTGAATTTATCACAACTCTATTTTCTTAAACAATAAAAAAACTTTAGCGTAAAGAGCGAGGTGTTGAGGAGGAGACAGCCCCTTCCATATACGGAATAATTTCTGTTCGTTTTAAGTTTTAACGTCGTTAGTAGAAAGCTATCTATAACTCCCAGTGGGAGTCCATATATGGGCATAGAGTCCCTAGGGAGAACACCTGTGCTGTCAGTCCGACGGGGCACCATATATGGGCATGGAATCCCCAGGGAGAACACGTTTCCGAGAAATTGATTGCGTAACCTAGGCTAACCTCATGAGCTCGTGATGGGGCACCATATACGGGCATAGAGTCCCTAGGGGAAATGGATTTCTGAGAAATTGATTACATAATCGAAGGAGAAGTGGATTTCCGAGAACTTGATTGCGTAATCGATTGGGAATTTTATTGATCCGATAACGGGAAACAGGATCACGTGTCTCCTTCTAAGCCAATCAGAGGGCCGGTTACATATTAGCGGGAGAGGATTGCAGAGAATATAAGGAAAGGATTTTTGCTATAGTTTTTTATTAGTCAGTGAATAAAATTCAAGGAGTGAGAACAGTTTGACTTTACTCATTTGGATATATATTTGTGTGTTGATGATGACGAGTGGAATGTTTACCCTATTAGAAGTTGATAGTGGAGTTGATGGCAATAATACAAGAGCACCAAACATTGCGGTGGAAATCACGAGAGGATCACGGCTTTGTCTGGAATGGGATGAAGTATATGCAAGATATGTGATATCGTTGAGCAAATTTAAAATGGAGGATCAATTATGTTTCGCTGCAAAAGTTGATATAGCACATGTGAATAGACTTCAATGTGCTTTAAGTGCATTAGTGAAACATATTGAAGACAATAAACTGTATCGCTAATTGTACATGCTTAGTATTATTGTTGTTTTAATTATTTAATAAAATTGTTTCGAAATCGAAAATGTTCCCTTTCTTTTCGAGTCAGGTTAGGTTAGGTTAGAGCTAACGAATCATGGTCAGTCTGGAGTCAGCAGTCAGAGTGAAAGGATTGAAAAATGAATAAATTAGAGAAAGAGAGAATTAGATCAAATCTAGTGTTTATGGAAAAACATTTGATTTTGGATGATGATTTTCTCGAGTTATCTCTTCAACGCAGAATATTCTCTCGCAGGGAACACTTGACAATATAATGAGGACTGATTCTCCCCCATTGGACTATTGTATGAAAATTTTAAGATGTGACTCAAATGCTTATACTCAATTTATTGATATATTAATTGGAACAAAGCAGAATCATATCATGGATACACTTTTGAAAACATTGCCAATGGATCCAATGTAGATTTTGGGGGCGGTGGTCAGCAACCTGCTCGCGGTACCCCTGCTTATACTAATCTAAGCTGACCATTTTTGTTCCAATTCGTTGGTTGGTCGGTGGGCTAGTAACCCGCCACCGTAAAAACTAATTACTCAAGAAACAGCAACAGATAGCCTCGGATTGACTTCTTCTTCTTCTGTGATGACGACTAATGCACGCCCCCGGACAGGATTCTTGAAAACGGCCGATTGTTTTCGTATTGGATACTGGAATGTTAGAACAGTTAATCAAGAAACACAGCCAGGAAAACTCAACAGTGTTATGAGAACCCTTGATAAGTTCCGTATTGACATAGCTGGACTTTCTGAGACCAGGCTTACTGGTTTTGGGACTTTGAAATCTGAGATTTACCACATCTTGTATTCCGGACTTGAGACTAGAAAAGAAGCAGGTGTCGCAATGGCACTAAGTAATCGGGCCAAAAAATGCCTAGTGGACTGGGAACCAATTGGTGAGCGGATTCTTCGTGCCCGTTTCGCCACTTCACAGGCCAAATTGACAGTTATTGTAGTGTACGCCCCAACGAATGATGCCTGTGATCGAACCAAAGATGACTTTATCGTGCGTTATCGAATGTTGTTGCAAAAACGCATCGTCATGATATTGTGACTGTGTGTGGGGACTTTAATGCTAAAGTTGGAGGTGATGCTTCTTATGCCCCAACTATCCTCGGTAAACATGGACTGGGGGAAATTAATGACAATGGTGTGCGACTAATCGATTTTTGCGCTACTCATGAACTTATCGTCGGCGCCACATGGTTTCCACATAAACAGATTCACAAGTATACTTGGAACTCGCCTGATGGTGTAACACGAAATGAAATAGACCATATCCTAATTGAGAGGCGCAGGCGACGATGTTTAGAGGATGTTAGAACCTTCCGAGGTGCCGACTGTTATTCCGATCACCAAGTTGCTGTTGCCAAGTTCAAGCTGAAACTAAAAACTGTGACAAAGCCCCAGCGGCCAGTGAAAACCTTCAATTTGAGGAAATTGCAGGACCCGAACGTATTGCAAAAGTATACTACAGCTTTGTCAAACAAGTTTTCCCTTCTAAGGGACGAAGTGTCGCTTGATAGTCAGTGGGAAAAAATTGCAGAAACCGTGAAAGAGGTTGCACAAGAAGTTGTGGGCTACAACAGGAAGAAGAAAGAGCAGTGGATATCGGAAAGTAGTTGGGATATTATTGATCAAAGGTCACAACTCAAAATCCTCGTAGATAAGTATGACCATAGCACGGCTTGTTCTAGAGAATATGTAGATAACCTGAAAGCGCAGTACAAGCATCTCCATAAGCAAGTCAAAGCAGCAACCAGGGATGATAAGAGGAAGTACCTCGAAACTATGGCCGAACAGGCTGAGGCAGCCGCTAGACGGGGAGATAGCCGTACTGTGTATGCCATAACGAAGCAGTTGGCGGGTATTTCAAAGGCGTCGTCGACCCAAGTTGAAAGCAAGGATGGCATTTTATTAACCCAGACTGATGACATAATCCGACGCTGGAAAGAGCATTTTAGCGAGGTACTAAATCAGATGCCTCCCACAACTACTTTAAATATCCCTGAAGAACCACTGTTCGATCTCGGAATATGTTCCGGACCTCTCTTACTTATTGAAGTCAAGGAGGCCCTAAAGACTTTGAAAAACGGAAAGGCTGCAGGCAATGATGGCATACCACCAGAATTACTGAAGTACGGTAGAAGCGCCCTAGCCGAACCCATATTTGAACTTCTTTCCCGTGTTTGGGATGAAGAAAAAGTCCCTAGTGAATGGTCGAAGGCAGTAATTGTAAAACTCTTCAAAAAGGGACAAAAGACTAAGTGTGATAATTGGAGAGGTATTGCTTTACAGTCTGTTGGCAGCAAAGTCCTGTGCCAAATAATTCTTAACAGGATTCAAAGTAAAGTGGAGAAAGTTCTGAGAGATGAGCAGCACGGATTCCGCCAGAATAGATCATGTTGTGACCTGATATTCAGCCTGAGAGTCCTGCTGGATGAATCAAATGAATGGCAAGTTCAGCTACTTATAGTATTTATAGATTTTCTCAAAGCCTTCGACTCGATACATCGCGGAACCATATGGAAGATTTTAGTGCATTATGGAATTCCGACCAAAATTGTAAATATAATTAAAGCGCTATATCATGATATCATGTGCGCAGTACAGACAGAGGGTGGCCTAACGGAGTGGTTTTCTGTTCAGTCAGGTGTAAGGCAGGGCTGCATTCTATCACCATTACTGTTTGCCATAGTGATTGATTTTGTTCTCCGTGGATGCAGTTTTAGTGGCGGTCTACAATTAAATCCCCTGAGAGAACTCAATGATGGTGATTTTGCTGACGATGTTGCGCTTATTACCCACGACCCAGAAGATATGCAATGCAACATTAATGAACTCGGTCGTATGGCAAATGCTGTCGGACTCTCCATAAATGCTAACAAGACCAAATCAATGTCGAATGCAGTCATACCTGACTTAGCCGAAGGACTTTTGGTTAACAACGAGGAAATTGAGGAAGTGAGAGAGTTCAAGTATCTCGGCAGCATTCTTACGCAAGATGCCAATTCCGAAAGAGAAATACTGTGCCGAATAACATTGGCTGGGTCTGCTTTCAGCTACCTTAGAAATGTTTGGAGAAATAATAAATATTCCCAGAAGTTAAAGCTTAAATTTATAATAGCAATGTGGTCTCTGTCCTTATGTACGGCTGCGAAACTTGGAGCATCACTGCTCAACTAGAACGACGACTCCAGGCATTCGACAATAATTGCCTAAGGTCTATCGTAAATATACATTGGACAGAAAGAATACGAAATGATGAAATCTATCGTATGACAAATCATACCCCCATCCTTGATCTTATTAGAAAGCGGCGATGGATGTATTGGGGGCATATGGTGCGAATGGGGGAAGGAAGGCTGCCGCACGATGCATGGTGTTGGACACCCCCCGGTCTCCGCAAATCAGGGAGACCGAAAATGACCCTTGGCAGGTCGCTAATGAAGGAGGCGAAGCTGGCGAGGTCCTCGTTGGAGGAGCTATGGTTGAAGGCTCAGGACAGGTCGTCGTGGCGAAACACTGTTGCTGCCTTATGCGCCCCCAGGCGTAGGAGGACCTAAAGTACTAAAGTATTCAATGTAGATGGCTCCCACCACCATTTGAAAGAGGTGACGTCACAGAGCTACTCCTATCACCATTCCTCCACCTTGAATTTATCCGTCGGCAGGAACGATCAGTTTCGTTTTAGCTGTGAGAGAGTTGACATCGGAAATCAAAAAAAAATGTTCTATACATGTCCATTGTGCATGTACACTCTTGGCAGTTGGACTCAATGTGAGAATTGTGCAATTATTGATGACTATAGTGAAAAGTGTAAATTATGTAATCCTTGTAAATTACATAGAGGCTATGCAGTACAAATTAAAGGATGTAATTCATGTCTTGAGGAGATTTGTGACTCTAACCCTAGAGGACATCTGTGCTCCAATTGTCACTAAGATAAATGTGATCAGTGGGAGAATACTTACCCCGCTATGATTGGAAAGAATCCCAAACGTGATTTTAGTTTATTTCTACGAGATTGGTATCGTCGTGGATTTAAATTATTCTGGGAAGAGGGTCTACGATTCAACTGTTGGGGAAACAAGACAATTTGGTTTCTACGTCATCGTTGTGACGACACTGCATATTATGACTATAAACCAAGTGATTTTTATTTGGCAGTTACCGAATGTGATTCACCATTTGAAAACACTGTATGTGATATTGCTTAGAATAGACAGATTGAAACTCGCGAATTTCATAATATGAATGCAAATAGCATCATTGACTATACAAAGAGATATGACAAGAGTGAAGTTACATTGTACTGTAGAAAATGTGACCCTGACTTTGCAGTCAATCAAGATCAATATACAGTGAATCCAAATGATTTATCAGCATTAGTGGTTCACGACAGTTGCCTATACACCGATGAAGAAATCTAAATTGAAGATTTAAAGACATTGTTGTATATATATGCATTTTATTAATAAACAAATTCACAAACATTTTTTAAGCACTTTACTCTTAGGGCACTGAAATCAATATTATATAGGTCTGAGAGGATATTTTCCACTAGAAAGTCGTTCAGACGTGGATTGTCACCATAAATGTGGAGAAACTGCTTATAAGTATAGCCGCGACATCGGAACACGAAATATAGTAGTGCATGGAAGCCACAGCTTTTAGTCGTTAGATCCTGCACCCTCTTCCGATTTTGAATAATAGTTTTCCCACTGCTCTCAATATAGTTGCTGATGTGGGGTGTGTAGAATGTATAGGGTAGACCAAGAGGATCAAAAAATTCAATCGTTTTCATTGTTTGAAAGATGCACAGCCAATGACCCGTCAGCACAGTCGATGGACTGCTATTAACAATAATTAAGCTATTGTTCACACTTTGAATTTTTCCAAGAAAGTCCGAGGGCAGACAATAGGATTTGTGCTGGGACATGTATGGATCCATATTAAATACATTGATTATTTGACTGGTGTTCATGGTGCCAAGTCTAGTAGAACACTGCCTTCGGGAGTGATTTCCCAATAGGTTTCATATTGATTTAGTGAGATTAGTGCAATACTCTCAGCCAATGGGTCGGCAAATGTACACTCTAAACGCACACTCCCCGTACGTACTATACTCATATCCTGTGTGCCAGACAAATCCAGTACAATGATACCATGTGTTTTAGCAAACATTTCTTCGGTTATACCATTTTCAAATAGTTGCGAATCATGATCTAGGGTTTGCATGGCCAACTCATACAATGTTCTATAGGATTTATCATAAGATAGATTGTAGAGTGGGATACCGTTTACTTTGCACACAAGAGATGAAAGTCCAAACATCTCGAATTTATGTGGGCATCCAGTCCACAATCCTATTGCACTAGCGCTTTTTACAAATGCCAAAGCGAGTTTTGACGGAATTTCGCCATTGATAAAGGATGAATCGGTGAAGGTGCGTGACCCCATGGCAATATGACGTTGATTGGTGATTGTATGAGGAACAAATAGTTTATTATTATTTCCATTGGCTCTCAGTTTTTCCACTGCCAAAGCAACAGAACTCATGACCTGTTGTTTGCGTACATGAAGTATTGCCGAGGTGAGGGAGAGAGTCACATTAGGATTGGCTCACATCAGAAGTTCTTTTCTCAATATGAAATTGGAGGGCGCAAGCGTTAGTTTTATATCCACTTTAACATTGGGCGGCAGCCATTGGGGTATATTAAATATTTCATGATATGTTTTTCCAACTAGATGTAATTCGCTAGTTGTAGCATTTTTAAGTGCATCTGTACTATCAGTATTAGTAATATATTCATATCCATTGGAGGTGCCTCTCAATTCCTTGTATGACTTGGGTGTCATCAACATGAACTGCATATAGCTTGTATAATTTGAGAGATTGTTGCTTGTGCTCACCCGCGTGCCATTGATGTAGACACTGATTTGACGAAATAGATTTTGTAATATACAATTTTCATAGGATTTTCCATCGGCCCGAATTGGCATTGTATTATCGGATTTTCGGACTTTCATTTGTAAATCTATAAATGTTGAAGACATGTCCATAAAGTAGTCTTCATTTGAATAAATTTGAAAGTGAATATTATCAGAGAGGGGTTGTTGAGGATAAAATTGTTCATAGTATCCATGCTTGACACTCACATCAACATTTTCTGCATTGAATAGATTCAATGATGAGGTGATTGAAGGTTGAGAATCCTTATGTGGTAGGTAGGACATCTTAAGAGAAGAAATCTAATTTCGATCTAACAATTCTCTTCCTGGGGCTTCTTCTTCTGTTTACACTACGTGTCGGCTTTTTCCTTCTTTTCTTTGACAAGAGTGGTGATGTCTTTCGTTTCTGATCTGAGTGGAGACTGATGAGTGATGCAGTGTTTCTCGACATTTTTAAACCTTTTCCATTTTGTTTTAATCTCTCGCCAAGGGTTCGCGCATTGGACCTGAGATTTTCCGAAGCACTTTTTTTAAAATCCTTGCCAGAGCCCCAATCGTATAGTGTAGAGGATGCAAAATCTGTCGCAGCCGGTACAAGATATTTTCTAGCCAGAGGTAGTGCAAAGCGAAAGAGCTTAGCAAACCAACTGCCAAGACCGTAGCCAGACATTGACGATCGACCTTTGTAATAGTCCATTCCATTGCCCTGTTGTCTTGGGCCAAGAGTATTAACATAGCAGTCAATATCAGGACAAATGAATACCACTTTTCTATTAGACATCTTGTTGTTGTTGTTGTTGAACGATGGGCCGAAAATAGTATGTAATCACAGCCAAACCTTTTGAAATTGCTATGGGATCACCTAATTCAGTTCGTAGTGTTAACTGACAGAGTTCCAAATAGGAAGTGTTTACGGGAATATATTGAAGATGCTTTATATTGTAGTGGTGAATATGTTCTCGATTGGTTTTTCGTTCAAAACTCGTAGGAGGGGAACATTTGAATTACCAACCCGAGATGTTTCCACAAATGAAGCGTCGAGAAATATACAAGTGTCCGTGGAGAAGGCAGGCGGGTAGTCAACAAAAATGAAATTAGTGTTTCCGGCACTTTTACCATTGATTATATTGAGCTTAAAGCCAAGAACATCCTTTAGGTTATCATTGAGAATAACCTTTTCATCGGCAATAGGTGAACTAATGTAGATCTTACCCTCCTCCTTTGAATAGTTGAAATGAAAAGCTCCTTTTTTACAAGCGGAAATTCTTTTATTAATAGAACGACATAAATCATTCATACAGGTGAGTTCCTCGTAGGGTAATTCAATATATGGATAATTCATCCAATTGATTTTTGAATTTGTTCTTGATCACCTGAGGGTGGTGGCGGCCAATCATAGGGTCTAATTTTTATATCATATTTACGATCTTTTCTCAGGATGTCGTAGGTATTTTTGAGAATACAGTCGACAAGAGCCACTTCATACGCACCGTCGAATTTGATGGTGGGAGAGAGTTTCGTCCAAAAATCACTTGTTCTATTCAAGTCATTGTAGAGAGGATCAGAAACATTGGACATGAAAGTCACAAAGAAATCATTGGGGATTGTTAATGTCTTCAGCACTGACCCAAGAATCAAAATCTGAGTTGTATCCTAGCCAACGAACAAGCAACTGTCTCTTGCCCCTACGAGTACGACTCTTTAATATCTTTTCAATTTGATAAATTTCACTAGTGTTTCTAACTTTTTGCAGTTCATATTCATCAAAACCGCCGAGAATCTCATCATCTTTGGTGTCTCGCAGTCGATATGTCGTGGGTTCGGTGTCCAGGATTTTGGACACTTTAAAAAGTTCGGTGCTCCATAAATAATTCCCCTTTTCAAAATATTGGTGGTTCTATTAATTCGAACAGTATCACCAACATTGAATTTCTTCTTCACATTTTTTTTTTCTTTTTCACCATTGGAGTATTGCTTTAGAAAAGCATCAAATGTATTTTCACTGTAATGAACTTCCCGAGGGCTTGAGTTGGACAGAGATCGATGAGGTCGATGGTTGTATATCCGCATGATTTTATCTAAGTCATGAATAAAAGCAGATGTATTTTTCAGTGTACAATATCTTGAAATTAATAGACGAATCGTTCTTATTAATCGTTCAGCCAATGCAGCCTTTATCGGACTGTGACTATTATAAAGTGTTATATTATATTTCAATAGAACCTTTTGCACATGGGGATTAACAAATTCACTACCACGATCCGATTGAATTTTTCTATAGCAATCCTGTTCAAGAATACTTTCAATGGCCCGAGCAACTTCAACACCTCTCTTTGACCGTAATGGAATGGCATAGGCATAGCGACTAAAGACACTGATTGCCACCAGAATATATTTGTAGGGTGCATTGTGACGCCGTTGAATTGCGTCTAAATTGAAAAGATCCGTTTGCATTATATGCAGAGGGAAAAAGGCTTTGGTTTGTCGATATTGTTTGCCACGAAGCCTATGATTCCGATGCAGTGTGTAACTCGGTTCATTCTCTAGATACTCTTTTGCTTTTTTTAATGTGCTGTCAGAGACAACTTTAGAAAGCGTTTTGGGAGAACTTAAACTTCCTGCTTCACCAATATTTTCATAGACACCTTTCAGAACTTCATCCATTTTGAATGCAAACACGTAGTGTAATGTCCACTCCCCTTTTGCACACTGGAGGGTGAATCAATTCGTCGTCGCTTTTGACTAGCAGCCACAGGTGTTATAAAATCATTACTGCTGCTGCTGCTGCTGCTAGTATTTTCAAATATTGAATCTTCTTCTTTTTTAAATGGTGTTGGTGCTGGTGTTGTTGGAGGACTATATTCTCTTAGTTTCTTTAGAATTTGCTTATTGCCAATAAGACTTTTGGGAAAGTTTGATACACTTAGAAAGGTGTATAGATTATTGTCAAATGATAAAAGTCCTTTACGATTCGTCACCATATCACAAATTAAATCAACTAGATTATAACTTTTTCCCTGAATTATAATTCGTTTCCCTGTGCTGTCGACTTGAACTTGATGATCACCACCAGTTTCCAACATGAGATATGATAATACTCTTTTACTCTGTTCTCGATAGGTCACTGGCAATAGGTTTCCAATTTTCAATACAATTGAATCCAATTCCTTCTCCTTTGATTGCACTGCGTGCAGAATCTTGAGGAGATGTTTCCTGTTTGGAGGGATCGGTAACAGTGGCGGCGGTGGGTCTCTCACGATAAGGTTTATGTTTGTCCACACGTCGCAATGCACCTTGAAGTAAAAGCAGTTTTTTGTCATCGGCAATATTCTCATCATTAATGAATTTGCTTAGATTGTCTTCAAAATGTTCGACGGGCGAGAGGACAAGTTCAAATGGTGTCAATTTATAGGGTTTAGCCATTCTCTCTAGAGAAAACTGTTTACAAGTCCTGCAATTATTGGCAGTAAAAGTGTAAAAAGCTACCGCCCGCTTGAAGGAGACGTTTTCTTTTAAAAATTTTTCCCTTGTTTTTGCAAGCCAAGGCGCGTACAGTGGAACGATGTTGCTTTGTCTGTTGTCTAACACCTTCTGGCAGTTGAACATTGCCCTCGGTTAAATTTAAACAAAGTTCAGATATTAGATTAATGAAATCATTGTCAACACCATGCTTGAGTATAGGCCTTCCTGAGTGGAGGTTTTGAAGTGCTTAAAACGGAAAATAAATGCCGTTGTTCGTGTAGTTTCTTCAGTGTCATAACGCCAACTAATAGCCTTTTCTACTGTTCACCGGAAGATATACTGTAATTTCATTGTCGAAAATGCCGGTGACTACGCGTAGATCCCCGGGCGTGCTCTGATTAAGATCCAGCAAAATGTAACCGTAGGGCTTATTAGTCGCCTGAGTGTACGCTGACAACAGAAATTTAGGGGCGCCAGGGTATATCTGTTTATTGAGAGTTTTTAGCGAGCTAGAATCACGAACAACTCGATAGATAATATAGATGGTGCAATTCAATGCAAGGGTTCGCATACATTTGCTCTGATGAAACAGATTGTGTAGAACTAGAGTTATGGAAATCTGTTCATGGTGGGAGCGAACGGTGAACAGTTGTAGCATTTCCTGTGAGAACTGTTCAATGGATTCAGCCAAATCATCAATAATCAGCCACGAGTTCGGTTCAATACTATTGAAAACATCAAGTCCCCGTATGAATTGTATTGGTATGGTTGTGGCAATAGCTTTTATTTGATCGTAGGACTCCTGCCAAATACTATAGCAATAATAAATTTTCTTTGGTTTTTCCAAAAACATTTTCTGACAATTTTGAATTATTTTAGTTAAAAGTGTTGTTTTCCCCGACATTGAGGGACCACACAGAAACGATCTGAAGGGTGTTTTAAATTGATACATGCTGCTGTTGTTGACAACAGTCGGACTACAACTAACTGTAAATCATGCGTGTACAGTGAATAAGTAGTAGTAATAATTTTCCCATAGATCTATCTACGTTAACAAGAACAACAAAAAAACAATATTTCATGGTCATTTATTTGACATGAAAACTCTATTTGTTCAACATGAACAACAACAACAACATAAGAATAACACTTTATGTTCAACAAGAACAACAATATTTCATGGTCATTTATTCAACATGAAAACTCTGTTTGTTCAACATGAACAACAACAAAATAAACATGAAACTTTATATATATCATAAAAAAAACACTTTTGTACATGAACATGAACATGAACAAGAACACTTATTGTCTTAAAAAAACACTTTTTGTCCAGCAAGAACACTTTATGTACATTAGCAAACACACACTTTTTGTACAACAGCACTTGAAAACAACAAAAAACACATGGAAAACTAGCACAGTTGAACATTATAAATTTAAAGGAGTCCCCCCCCCAGGGTCCGGGGGTCGGAAGCTGGCCACGGGCGGACCCCCCCCCCCCCGAGAGCCGCGGGGCCCGAAGGCCGGCCGCGGGGGGCGAAACATTATACAATAGTTGTCGTCACTGCGGCAGGTTAGGTTGGGTCAATGGTTGGGTTAAGGTGAGATTGGGTTAGTTAATTTATGAAAGGTTGGTGGTTAGGTTAGTTAATTTATGAAAGGTTGGTGGTTAGGTGGTTAGTTGGTTAGGTTAATTTATCCAGACCAAGTTGATTGCGATAGTCTATGCATTCAACTCGGTCTGAAATAAGGTAGTGGCCATGAGGCAGTACACTTACACCATTCTCGAGCACATAGACTTTGTCGGATATACACGACATTGCATTTTTTTCCACTCTCACAGTATAATTTCTATACTGTAGAGAGCAAATTGCAAGCACTTGTGCTCTCGGCACTAGGCTACTTTCTACACAGTCTCTGTACACGATCATGTTGAAATTTCTCTTTAAAAAATGTGTAGGCACCCCTTTACACGCCTGCTTTTCATCCCCATTATGAGTTTCAACGCAATAAACTTTAGGACCCGGGAACACCCCCCTGGATATCAAATCACTCCCCGTCTCTGATTTTAACATTAATAGTTGGTTGGGGGCTTGACGTTTCACCAACTCGAGGTAGAGGGACGGATTCCAGTTGGTGAAATCCATCCACGAGCTGATGTGTTCCCCATTTTCTAAATCACCCAATAAATCCTCGGTTTTTACCTTTAACAGCAGAGAATCTGTATCCCCATAGTAAACTTGAACCTCCCCCTCCCGTGGCCATTGCACCTTGCACACATTGTAAAAAAACGACAACATGAGCTTTTTGGAAATTTCAAGTACTGAACTACCTCCTGCTATATTCTTGTTCAGTACCACATTTCGCTTTTTCCTGTGTAGAAGAACCATGCCAGCCTCTATGCTCGTGAACGATGTAAAATTAGGGTCGGCAATAATTCGTGCACACTCTAGAGGGTCAGTCACGACGTCACAGCTAGATCTGTTGCGAACGCTTTCACACATTTTGCCAACGCTGAATTTAGAATGAGTTTGTACATTTCCTTCTCTACTTTGGAGTTTGCCCTAGAGCGTTTATCAACAAAAGTGTCGATAAACGTTTTCAAATATGGTTTCTGATTGAATTGCAGGACCCTATGTATTTTGGTGATCTTGAAACCATTGTTCACCATCCAGTGCAAAGGCACATGGTGAACAACGATATTCACCTTAGGGTCCAAATCAGCAATCAGTTTTTGCTTAGAGGGGGTCCAGTGCATCCCCATATCCTCGACCAATGATCGATTGTAGGGGCTCAGTGAGTCCCTGCTCATGGGTCGATTGATACAGGGAAAAACAAAATCTCTGACTGAATCGTGAAGCGCCAGTGGAATATGGCCGTCAATTTAAAAGAACCATCCTTGTGGCCCATTGTCCTCGACGGTGGTAATGTCGGGGAACTCACAAGGATTCTCAAGCCATTGATAGTTCCCACACGGCAAAGAGTAGTGAGACATTGCCGAGGGGTACAATGAGTTCATGTCCAAGAACACTGCATTTGACTTTGCACCGGTGTTTTGTCCACTCGGATCGGTTGACAAGACGCGATCCCCATGAAAAACATACCCTCCCCTCATTGAACGCTCTACAAAAAGGTGTTGATCTACGTCGGTGATTAGGCCTATTTCCTCCCTACTAATTTTTAAAATCAAGTCCATCACCAAATGTGGCGTGGAAAAATAATAACCTATATCTAGCCCGAACTCTGAATAGATTTGGTCTGTGTTCTTGCAGACTATATCCAACAGAGTTAAAACGTCACTGGCCAAGTACAGTCTACAATAATCCCACCCATTTTTACAATTCCCCTTAGACCACACCTTCTTGGCAAACTCATAGTCCTCGGCTGTGCATTCACTGTTGGTGAGTGAATTGTAAAAAGCTTCAATTGGAGGTAGTTTCACCTCGCTTAAGCGAGCGCCAGAAACAGTAATAGTCGTATGCGTATACACCTTTGCAGGTCAATAGGTCATACATTTCACTGTCTGGAAAGTGCTGTTTAAGCAAAGGAAAACTATCAAAATTGTCGCTTTTCTGCACGTGAATCAATTGACTCAATGCCTTGGGAAAAAAACTAAAAGAATCTAAAAACCTGATTTTATTCCAACACGTATGCCCATTATTTACTACCTGCCATTTCAGCTCGAGAAGCAACAACTTCTCGGCCGATTTGGGAATGATGTTATAGCGTAAATGAATTATTTACCCATGGACTATCTACTCCCCCTCCCTCCCTGTGCATACGTGCCAGTGCCGGTAAAATAAATTTTAAATCATAATTTGCATTGTGAATAAAAACTGGGATAAAAAACTGCTGGCTAACATTTAAGTTACGCGATTGATGCGCTACCCCTCTAAAATTACTACCTCCAGAGGATATTTCCTGCCACAAGTGATTATGGTCTCTGACTTTCTACCTCCCCCTCTTTTCCCTTTAGTCCCCTTATCCCCCTCTTCAAACTCCCCCTTACAAACCCAGCATATTTTTTGATTTTTAATCGCGAGACGATCCTCTGCAGACAACATCATAGGGTAATGCGTATTTCTTAAACGAGAAATAGCGCCATTAGCTGTGCCAATTAATTTAGTCAGTGCCTTTATCATGCACTCTCCCTCATCCAATGTTTCTACTATTTCTAACAACTGCATGGTGTTAGAACTGTCTCTTTGCGCATGGGCATAGAACACTGCAATAGCTTGATGTTCTTTGATTCGGTTTGGAAATCGAGGATCGTTCACTTCCACCAGCTTAGCTTCACAGTCCAAAGATATTTTGTTGCACTGGAGGAGAGTGTTTTGGAAATTTTTGAAACGTAAAATAGCCCTATCCCCTGAAACCGTTTCCACTGACTGGTAGCCATGCCGTCTACAGTGCTTCATATGATTTTGCAACTTTAATTCTGTCTAAAATCTAGACAGGCATGTCGGACAGTAGAAACGTACCCCCCGCCCCTTTTTACCCTCCCCCAGAATTCTACTGATGTCTTTGATTGGATTGAAATGGCCAATTGAATTGGCAAGGTCACTAGATGGTGGTGTGTACAACAACCAAACCCAGTGTTTGACCAATTCAATCGACGGGCCCCTTACAGGGAAAACCACCCCCTTCTTTTTAGAACGAACCCCATCTTCAAATTCAGTTTCATACTGAACCACAGTAACGCCGATATTTAAATGGGCATTGGTCCTTTCAAAAATATCAATAGACCTAAGCGTTACTGGATATTTTCCCTCTAAACAAGTGAAATCTACAATGGGAAAATTGGACCCTTCCTTCCCATGTACAGCCCAGTGATCTAAATTCGTCTTTGAGGCTTCACCTTTCAATGGTTGGAAAGCTGATATGAGGAAAGCGTACTTGAAACATTTTTGACCTGTTTCAAAACAGATCTTCTGGACACCACGACAACCTACTAAATCTGGATTATATTTTAAAACTGTACCCTCATCCCTATGCCCCCCTCTTAAAATAAAATCTTTCTGATATTTACAAATATTAACACTTAAATTTTCAACATAAAGAACTACTGACCCGCTCCCATTTTCGTCATAATTCTCAAGATGCGCAATAATATGACCTATCCACTCGGAAAAAACACCCTCAAAATTCTCTAAATTTGGATAGATCAAACGCATCTCGGAGTGTACATAATGGTGGTAAACTTCACTTTTTCCCTCATTTAAATAGAACACCTTTAAAACAATTGAAACCTTATTTGAATCCCTCCCCCCTCCCCATAATTGAATTTGGTTCTCCAGCAGTGCACGAATTCTATCTACATAGTCATGCACAATTTCTACGGGGTCAAACACAAAATTACCACACAAAAGCGAATTAAATGGGTCACCAAAAGTTGCAGTGTAGACAACTATTGCATTTAAAATTGTACTTGATAACTGAAATTCGGGAGAAGTCGTAAATTTGACATTACCCCCCTCCTCCCCCTCCCCCTCTTGTATATTATCAACACCCCCTCCCCCTCCACATTGTTCAATATTTGGGGAATGGGAAGCCACTTCATTCGATTGAAGTGGAAGTAGGTTATCGGGGGCTAGAGGAGGAGGAGGAGGATTCCATGTTAATTCCCGGGTAAAATCATCTAAAAGCTGCAATGTGTTTGGACTCAGCAAAGGTAAGTCCCCCTGCTCAACTGCACTATAATCAACATTTGAAAAATCACCTATAAACTCATCAATATTATCTGGAATTTGATGTAAAATTATATCATCCCATAGTGAATTGTTGGAGAGCTCCACAAGTATGTTCTCTCCTTCTCCAACTGATGAGGATGATGATGGCGAATATGGAACCAGAACGACCTATAAATGAAAAATAGCTTATTTTCAAAGTGTCTAAATCACCCCTACTGTTTTTTAAAAAATTGGATTATTATTGCTTAAAAGCACGCTTAATAGCAGTAGCATATACACTACTCAATATATCCTGAAAGTTCCAACTTAACTAAAATCTCAAACGCTTTACATAGAAGGCAATTTGATTTTGTTCAAACAACTCCCCCCCTCAATTTCCACTATTTAATGCTCCCCTCCGAGCCGGCCCAGCGGGCCACCGCGGCGCTTCCCGACCCGCAGGGCTTCCCGACCCGCGGCGCTTCCTGGGCCCCACAGCGCTTCCCGGCCGCCATAGTGACCGCCATGCTTCTTGGGCCCCGCGCTTCCCGGACGCCACAGCGGTCGCCCCCCTCCTTGTATACGATAAACTATAATATTCTAGTGCGAAAAACAGCATTTTGAGATAAAAAGAATCTAGTCAATCTATCAGTAATTGCGACTAGAAATTAATGAAAAATACTATTAAGAGATAGCGAAGAGATAGCAACAGTTTATGGCCTACAGTGGGGCCAGAGAAAATAGCAAAGATTAGAAAAAAAAGAGTGGTTTTCTTTGACAAAGCAAAAACAAAAAAAATTACATTATATTAAGATATCTCTCAGGGAGGGGGGAGCAGAGAAATTTAAAACGATGGTTGGGGGCGGGGGGTTAATATTTGAATATCTCTGAGACACACACACACTTTTACTGCGCGAGGAAAAATGGCTATGTTTAGATATTTCTATAAGTTAGGTAAGAAAAAATGCTCACATTTGCGAATTCCGGCTGTATTTGAGTGCCCGAAGGCCCAGGCGAAGCATGCTGTACTTCCTGATGTTTTGTAGGTGAGGCAGCTCTTGAAGGCAATGCATGATGGAGAGTGAACGGGCCGACGGCGTTACGTTCTAGTGCAGATTGGGATGTGGCTTGTGCAGCAGGGTTCTCCATCCTTATGGCCCATTCTCTTTTTGGTTTTTGCCCAGACTGCATAGGGGCTGCCTCACCCTCTCTTAATCTCTTCGATGGAAGGGGCACACATTCTTCATAATTGTCCTTAAAAGAAGAAAAAATTTAGTATGGAAATAATTTCCCCCCTTTTTAAAGAAGGAAAATTAGTATCCCCACCCCCACTAACCATAATTTTGTGTAGAAAGCATTTATCATTAAGAAGCCCCCTCCCCCTAAGCTAAAAGCAAAGCAAAAGGTAAAATTTGCGAGAAATGCCCCTATTTTTACCTTGCTGAGAAAAATTTTTAAATGTTTCCCGTCTATAGGCTTTTAAAATAGAAAAAGATTGTTAGCCTAGCAGGTTATAGGCCTAAATTACAATCTTGGATGTAAATGGTATCTATGCAGTACACATAATAAAGCTATCTTTTTCTTAGAAACCCCCGGTCCTCTTACTGCCCTAACGCGAAGAAACAGTTTTGCTTTTTCACTTTACAATGATGGCGATAGAATTGAGGCATGTCCCCCTCCCCCCTTTCAGCAATGTCCTAAATATATTGTTAGACCTTAATTTGAAATAACTCGTTTCACTCCTCCAAATACAGATTGCGTAGGCTTGCGCTTAATTATTGCAATTGTCTGAAACCGTTTTGATACAATGATGGTGATAGAATTGAGGCTCTATAGGCTTTTAAAATAGAAAAAGATTGTTAGCCTATCAGGTTATAGGCCTAAATTACAATCTTGGATGTAAATGGTATCTATGCAGTACATATAATAAAGCTGTTTTTTTTCTTAGAAACCCTCGGCCCTCTTACTGCCTAACGCGAAGAAACAGTTTTGCTTTTTCACTTTACAATGATGGCGATAGAATTGAGGCATGTCCCCCTCCCCCCTTTCAGCAATGTCCTAAATATATTGTTAGACCTTAATTTGAAAATAACTCGTTTCACTCCTCCAAATACAGATTGCGTAGGCTTGCGCTTAATTATTGCAATTGTCTGAAACCGTTTTAATTTAATGGAGAAAAACAATTCCCTTGGCTAAGCCGCAATCGTAAATACACAGGAAAAGGGTGACAAAACTATTTATAAGCTTGCGCGGAGCCTTATGTCAAAACATAGCGGTTTAATGCCTAAGAATTGACAGAAGTCAGTTGTCACTTTAGAGAAGCAGAAAAGCAATACAGAAAAGCAAGAATTTATCTAAAAAAGAGAATTATTTCAATTGCGAGAATTAGAGTCATATAAAGAGGGGGGGGGGGGTTTGAGGAGGGTTAGGTTTATGTGGTAAAAAGAACATATTTTACGTTTTCTAGTGAGTATAAAGATAGCATAGTGGAGTTTGCATTAGAGGGGGGAATTTATCTAAATATACTGGAGGATGACCAAGGAAAATAATTTTATTTTGAAAATAAAAAATGAAAATGTACTCACATTGTTAATCATTGTAGACGAAGTTTCCTTATCAATAATATTCATTGTTGTTTCCATTGTGTCACAATACTTTCTGATAATTTAATCACAACGCATGTCCGTTATATACGAAATTCCCAAGGGCGAATTGTTATGCAAAGGGAAAATCATATGTAAGCGAGCCTCTGATTGGCTTAGAACGAGATGTAAGCAGCCTTCTGATTGGTTTAGAAGGAGACACGTGATCCTGTTTCCTATTTCTGGATCATAACATTCCCCCCTAGCGTGCACCTGGACGAACAACAACAACAAATCAATTGACCTTGGAAATTTAGTTCCCCTAGATCAATACATTCCTCTAGCGGTTATGTAAATCATTCCCAGTGCCATTACACTTGGCCGAACAACAACAACAACAACAAATGAATCGACCTTGACATCATCCATCAGATATTAATAAACCATGAATAAATGGAGTCCCGTTCGGTGTTAGAGTCAAATGTAGATGACACCATGGTGTTCGTTCAGTATTCTATGCCGATAAATGGAGCCCCGTCATGAGTCCTAGATCAATAAAATTCCCCTTCGATTATGTAATCAATTTCTCAGAAATCCATTTCCCCTAGGCACTCTATGCCCATATATGGTGCCCCATCACGAGCCCATGAGGTTAGCCTAGGTTACGCAATCAATTTCTCGGAAACGTGTTCTCCCTGGGGATTCCATGCCCATATATGGTGCCCCGTCGGACTGACAGCACAGGTGTTCTCCCTAGGGACTCTATGCCCATATATGGACTCCCCGTGGGAGTTATAGATAGCTTTCTACTGTCGTTCCTTACTTTCAGTTAAAAAGCTTGTTTTCTTATTTAATAAGAACAAAGAAACTATTTGTAATACAATTCTCTTTAGTAAAGTGTCAAATGCGCAGAAGGCCTTATACTTTCAAACAGTTCGTGGTAACGAACTGTAAGTAAGGAGCGACCCGACTCAATGGTAACCGAAACTCTAGAAAACGGAATTTTGATACCAATAGATCCATCAAAAGAATCAAATTTTAATGCTGATTTAAAATATATAAGTTTCATCAAGTTTAGTCTTACTCATCAAAAGTTACGCGCCTGAGAAAATTTGGCTGATTTAAAAAAAAGGGAAAAGACCCCCCAAAAGTTATAGAACCTTAATGAAAATTACACCATCATATTCAGCGTATCAGAGATCCCTACTGCAGAGGTTTCAATCTCCTATCTACAAAAATGTGGAATTTTGCGCATTTTTTTTGCCAGAAGAAAGATCACGGATGCGTGTTTATTTGTTTTTTTGTTGTTTTTTTTCCAGGGGTGATCGTATCGACCCAGTGGTTCTAGAATATCATGGGAGGGCTCATTGGAACGGAAATTAAAAAGTTCTAGTGTCCTTTTTAAGTGACCAAAACAATGGAGGGCAACTAGGCCCCCTCTCACGCTCATTTTTTCCCCAAAATCACCCGACCAAATTTTTAGATTGCCATTTTGTTCAGCATGGTCGAAGATGATTTAATCCCCCGAAGTCCCCGGGGGGAGGGCTGAAAGTTATGAACTTTACCCAATGTTAACATATAGTATTGGTTATTAGGAAGTATACAGACGTTTTCAGGGGGAATTTTTTCTGGTAAGGCGGGGGGGGTGTCGGGGGTTATGTTGGAGGATATTTCCATGAAGGAAGTTTTTATGGGGGAAGGGACATTGGTACGAGGGGGGTGCCGGATTTCCCAGCATTATTTAAAAAAAGATCAGAAGTTATATTTAAAAAAAAATTCAACTGAAAGTAAGGAGCAAAAAAAAAACTTAAAACGACAGAAAATATTACGCATAGGATTGGGTTAACCCCCTAGTCAATACCTCGCTCTTTAAGCCAAAGATTTTTAGTAATTTCATAAGAGCTATTTATTCTAAGTAACGGCATTTGTGATTAAGAGGTCATTTTTAATGAATTGGAACAAAATTCGAACTTTAGCTTAAAGAGCAGAGTATTGACTAGGGGGCGAACCCTCTAATATACATATTAAAAATATATGAATATAAAAGTTCGTTACGTAAATTAATTCGCAAATTACGTATATCTATTACTAATAAAAACGTTCGTAACTAAAATTAAAGAAGTTTCGAGAAAGCCATTTAATATGAAGGAAGTTTTCATGGGGGAAGGGACATTGCTATGAAGGGGGTGCCGGATTTCCCAGCATTCTTTAAAAAAAGATCAGAAATTATATTTAAAAAAAAACAAATTTTTCAACTGCAAGTAAGGAGCAACATCAAAACTTAAAACGACAGAAAACATTACGTATATGATTGGGTTCATCCCCTAGTCAATACCTCGCTCTTTAAGCCAAAGATTTTTAGTACTTTCATAAGATCTATTTATTCTAATTAACGGCATTTGTGATTAAGGGGTCATTTTTAAAGAATCGGAACAAAATTCGAAATTTAGCTTAAAGAGCAAGGTATTGACTAGGGGGCGAACCCTCTAATATACATATTAAAAATATATGAATATAGAAGTTCGTTACGTAAGTTAATTCGTAAGTTACGTATATTTATTACTAATAAAAACGTTCGTAACTAAAATTAAACAAGTTTCGAGAAAGCCATTTAAACAAATAAAAGTAAAATTAATATTGAAATTTTGTTTTAATTATTCATGTACGGTGTGCCAAAATCAAAACCTGCATTAATTCAAAAACTTTCAAAAATTAAATAAAAAAAACAAGTTTTTTTTAACTGAAAGTAAGGAGCGACATTAAAATTTATAACGAACAGGAATTATTCCGTATATGAAATGGGCTGTCCCCTCCTCAACGCCTCGCTCTTTACGCTAAAGTTTGACTTTCTCACAACTCTATTTTTTAAACAATAAAAAACTCAGTTAAAAAAAATTGTGTTTTTTATTTAATTACTGTTAGAGAAACGGGCAGTAGCCATACTCTTGTTTATAGTGAAGACACCATTCAGTAGAAGTACATAACCCCTACTCCCTGAAAACGACCGTGGTCTAGCAACCAATCCTTAATCCAATTCTCACTTGTGTTTGAATTCTGTTCTCCCAATTATTATAATAAAAAAAGGTAAACTAATTTTACAAAACTTTTTAGCCACTTAAATAAGAGAATGATAATTCTAATTAAGAGAATTGGTTATTTAAGTAAGAGCATGATATTTTTACCGTTAGGGAAACGGGCAGCAGCGATACCCTTGTTTGCAGTGAAGACACCATTCATTAGAAGTACATAACCCCTACTCCCTGAAAACGACCGTGGTCTAGCAACCAATCCTTAATCCAATTTTCACTTGTGTTTGAATTCTGTTCTCCCAATTATTATAATAAAAAAAGGTAAACTAATTTTACAAAACTTTTTAGCCACTTAAATAAGAGAATGATAATTCTAATTAAGAGAATTGGTTATTTAAGTAAGAGCATGATATTTTTACCGTTAGGGAAACGGGCAGTAGCGATACCCTTGTTTGCAGTGAAGACACCATTCATTAGAAGTACATAACCCCTACTCCCTGAAAACGACCGTGGTCTAGCAACCAATCCTTAATCCAATTCTCACTTGTGTTTGAATTCTGTTCTCCCAATTATTATAATAAAAAAAGGTAAACTAATTTTACAAAACTTTTTAGCCACTTAAATAAGAGAATGATAATTCTAATTAAGAGAATTGGTTATTTAAGTAAGAGCATGATATTTTTACCGTTAGGGAAACGGGCAGCAGCGATACCCTTGTTTGCAGTGAAGACACCATTCATTAGAAGTACATAACCCCTACTCCCTGAAAACTACCGCTACCTACCGAAACTAAAATTACCGCTATAATAATTCTAAGTGAGAGAATTGGTTATTTAAGTAAGAGAAATATACTTTTACCACCTGGGAAACGGGCAGTAGACATACTCTTGTTTGTAGTGAAGACACCATTCATTAGAAGTACACCCCAATTCTTTTTGAAAAAATTGGGAAAAAATACTTTCGGAAAGTTTTTTTTAATTAATTTTTGCTCGTTTTTTGATTACAAAAAGTATCAAGTTTTTAAAAAACTCTTTATTTGAAAATAAGATTTTTTATTTTTTTTTCAACATCAAACTTTCATCAAAGTTTCAAAACTAGTATCAAAGTAACAATATCAAAGTACCAAAGCATCAAAGTAAAGAAAGGATCAAAATCAACAAGGAATCAAAGTAAACAAAGTATCAAAGTAACAATAAGCAACTTGCACAACTTAAAGCGTTTGCACCGTAAATCGAAGTTACCACATAAATCACTAAATCCAAGTTTCAAAGTAAACAACGTATCAAAACAATAATTAATTTCCATAACTCAAGAACTACTTCCCCGGGCCAGGGACGGGGGGGTCAACCCCGGAAGCATAGTTATTTGGCCTTTGAATTATTTTGAACAAAAAAGCTATCTCCAAATTCTGATTGGATGCATTTGCGGAAAATTACCTTGTGGGAAGGGGCTAATTGCCCTCCAATCACTTTTGACTCTTGAGAAGGGCACTGAAAATTTTGATTTACTATCGAATAAGCCCCCTCCGAAGATTATTCGACCATCCCTTCAATAAAAACCTTATATACCCCAAGGGTACATTTTACAGTACTTGCCCCGGATTTGGGGGGCTGTTTCATCCCTGGAGTTTTTGTCATATTATGTTTATTCTATTTTAAAAAATGACTATATAATAAATTCTATTGGACGTACATGGGGAAAAAAGATTGGGAGGAAGGGGGGCTAGTCGCCATCAGGTCACTTTTGACTCTTAAAAGGTGAATTAGAACTTTCAATTTCCAATCATTTGAGTCTCCTCCAAAGTTTATACGTCCGCCTCTTCCATAAAAGTTATAAGCCCCCGCGGCATAAGTTACAACCCTTCCCTTGACTCTGGGGGGGGGGGGTATTATGTTGACAACTAGGTTTTGTAATCTTATCGTTGGATTATTTCAAACAAACTGAATATCTCAAAATTTTCATTTGATGCATTTGGAGAAAAGAGGGTTAAAAAAACTCGTTATTTGAAAATAAGATTTTTTCTCAACATCAAACTTTCATCAAAGTTTCAAAACTAGTATCAAAGTAAATAAAGGGTCAAAGTTAACAAGGTATCAAAGTAACAAAGTATCAAAGTAACAATAAGCAACTTGCACAACTTACAGCCCTTGCACCGTAAATCAAAGTTACCACGTAGATCACTAAATCCAAATGTCAAAGTAAACAAAGCATCAAAACAATAATTAAGTTCCGTAACTCAGAGCCATTTCCCCGGTGTGGGGGGGGGAGGGGGTTCAAAGCCGGAAGCATAGTTATTTGGCTATGGAACTATTTTGAACAAAATGGCTATCTCCAAATTTTGATTGGATGCATTTGGGGAAAAAGGGCCTGGGGGGGCTAGTTGCCCTCCAATCACTTTTGGCTGTTGAGAAGGGCACTGGAAATTCTGATTTACAATCGAATAAGCCCCCTTCGAAGTTTCTACGACCATCCCTTACATAAAAACCATATATACCCCAGGGCACATTTTACAACACTTGCCCCCGGATTCTGGGGGGTGGGGCTGTTTTATCCCCGGAGTTTCTGTTATATTATATTTGGTCTACTTTGAAAAAAATGGCTATATAAAAAATAATATTGGACGTATGGGCTAGTCGCCATCAAATCACTTTTGACTCTTAAAAGGTAAATTAGAACTTTCAATTTCTAATCATTTGAGTCCCCTTCAAAGTTTATACGACCACCTGTTCCATAAAAAGCTTATATGCCCCCACGGCATAAGTTACAACTCTTTCCGTGGATCTAGTGGAGGGGGGGTATGTTGAGAACGACGTTTTTGTAATGTTATCGTTGGACTATTTCAAACAAACTGACTATCTCAAAATTTTCATTTGGTGCATTTGGAGAAAGCAGGATATTTGTCTCAGAGAGGGATAGATGCTCTCCGTTAACTTTTGACTCATAAAAAAGTAACTAGAACTTTCAATGTCCAATCAAATGAGCCACCTTCGAAATTTATACAACCATCCCTTACATAAAAACCTTATACTCCTCCTGGGCATATCTTAAAACACTTGCCCCGGGCTCTGGGGGTGGTGTCAATCCCCGGAGTTTTTGTTATCTGATGTTTGAACTATTTAAAAAAAAATGGCTATCTCAAAATTTATATCAGATGTGTTTGGGTAAAAAAGGGCTAGGCGGTGGGGCTAGTTGCCCTCGGATCTCTTTTTACTCTCAAAAAGTAAACTAGAACTTTCAATTTCCAAGCAAATGAGCCCTCTCCAAAGGTCATACGAGCGTCCCTTCCATAAGAACCATATATACCCCCAGCACATAACTCACAACGCCTACCCCAGGTCCAGGAGGGTTACGTCTAAACCTGAGTTTTTCTTATCTGACTTTTGAACTATTTTTAACAAAGTGGATATCTCAAAATTATTATCGGATGGGTTTGGGGAAAAAAACGTGGAGGGGTTAGTTGCCGTCAAATCTCTTTTGACTCTTAAATAGTGATCTAGAACTTTCAGTTTTCAAACAAATAAACCCTCTCTGAAGTTTAAACGAGCATACCTTTCATAAAAAAAAATATATGCCCCATGAACATAACTTAAAACACCTACACCCGGGCCCTGGAGGGTTGTGTCACCAACGAAGTTTTGTTATCTGACCTTTGAACTATTTAAAAAGTATCTCAAAATTTCTATCAGATTGGTTTGGGGAAAAAAGGCGTTTGGCGGGGGGGTAGTTGCCCTCTGATCTCTTTTGACTCTGAAAAATTGAACTAGAACTTTCAATTTCCGTTCAAATGAGCCCTCTCTAAAGTCTATACGAAAATCCCTTCCATGAAAACCATATATGCCCCCAGAGAATAACTTGCAACGCCTGCCCCCAGGCCCTATGGGGTAGTATTGACACTGAAGTTTTTCTTATCTGACCTTTTAACTATTCATAATAAAATGGCTGTGTCAAAATTCTTATCGGATGGGCTTGGGGAAAAAGGCGTGTGGGGGGGGACTAGTTGCCCTCGGATCTCTTAAGGTTCTTAAAAAGTGAATCAAACTTTCAATTTCCAATCAAATGAGCCCTCTCTGAAGTTTTTACGAGCATCCCTTTCATAAGAACCATATACTCCCCCAGGGCATAACTTACAACGCCTGCCCACAGGCCCTGGGGGGTTGTGTCGACACCTAAATTTTTGTTATCTGACCTTTGAACTATTTTTAACAAAATGGATATGCCATAATTTCTATCGGATGCATTTCGGGTGAAAGGGTCGTGAGGGGGGGGGGCTAGCTGCCCTCCAATGTCTTTTGACTCTCAAAAACTGAACTAGAACTTTCAATTTCCAAGCAAATGAGCCCTCTGTAAAGTTTTTACGAGTATCCCCTCCATAAAAACCATTTATGCCCCCAGGGCATAACTTGCAACGCCTACCCCCCGGGCCCTGGAATGTTGTGTTGACTCCGAAGTTTTGTTGCATGATCTTTGAACTATTTTTAAAAAATGGCTATCTCGAAATTTGTATCGGATGGGCTTGAGGAAAAGGGCGTGGAGGGGGCTGGGGGAGGGGGCTACTTGCCCTTCGATCTGTTTTGACTCTTAAAAAGTAAACTAGAAATTTAAATTCCCAATCAAACAAGGCCTCTCTGAATTTTATATGAGCACCCATTCCATAAGAATCATACATGCCCCCAGGGCATAACTTACAACGCCTGCCCTGGGCCTTGGGAGGTTGTATCGACACTGAAGTTTTTGTTATATGATCTTTGAACTATTTTTAAAAAATGGCTATCCCGACATTTTTATCGGATGCATTTAGAAAAAGGGGCGTAGGAGGGGGGGGGGGCTAGTTGCCATCCAATCTCTTTTGACTCTAAAAAACTTAACTAAAACTTTCAATTTCCAATAAAATGAGCCCTCTGAAGTTTTTAAAAGCATCCCTTTCATCAGAACCATATATGCCCCCAGGGCATAGCTTACAACGCCTGCCCTCGGGCCCTGGGGGGATGTGTTGACCCCAGAGTTTTGGTTATATAATCTTTGAACTATTTAAAATAAATGGCTATCTCAAAGTTCTTTTCAGATGGATTTGAGGAAAAAATGGTGTGAGGTGGTGGTGGGGCTAGGTGCCCTCCGATCTCTTTTGACTCTTTAAAAGTGAACTAGAACTTTCAATTTCCAATCAAATGAGCTCTCTCTGAAATTTATACGAGCATGTCATATATGACCCCAGGGCATAACTTACAACGACTGCATCCTGGCCCTGGGGGATTGTGTCGACACCGGAGTTTTATTATATGATCTTTGAACTATTTTCAACAAAATGGATATCTGAAAATTTTTATGAGATGCATTTGGGAAAAAAGGGCTTGGGGGGCTAGTTACCCTCCAATCTCTTTTGACTCTTAAAAAGTTAGCTAGAACTTTCAATTTCCAATCAAATGAGCCCTCTCTGAAGTTTATACGAGCATTCCTTCCATAAGAACCATATATGCCCCCAGGGCATAACTTACAATGTCTGCCCCTGGGTCCTGGGGGGTTGTGTCTACACCATAAATTTTGTTATAGGATTTTTTAGCTATTTTCAACGAAATGGCTATTTCCACATTTTTGTCGCACGCATTTGGGAAAAAAGGGCGTAGGGGGGCTGGTTACCCTCCGATCACTTTTGACTCTTAAAAATGGCGCTAGAACTTCCAATTTACAATCGAATGAGCCCCCTCCAAAGTTTGTTCGACGACCCCTTCCATGTGAAGTGCCAAACTCGTATCTTCCGAATGACAATTAACTCTCATGATTTGAATAAAATAGTGTTTTGTATATTCTTAAGTTTAATGAGTTCAGTATATTTTACTATTAAAATAATTATATAAGCAACTCTTGGGGTGGAGGGGAGAATATGTTAAAGATCGATAAACAGATAGCCAAGAAATAGAAATTCCCTCTGATTCGCCATTCAATGCTCTATCTAGATATATTAACCATTTACGTTAAAAATATTAGCAGTGAAGTCTAAAATAATTATTCTCTGATAAAATGAATAAAAGCGTCACCTATTCAAAACCAATTCCTTCGTAGGTGTCTCAGGTACAAATATCGCTTCCGGAGAGACCTTTTTCGGTTACCTGACTCTTCTAGTTTTTTTATAATATAAATGAAAGAATCTTTGAAAAGTCATTGTGTATTCAAGTGAAAGATATTTGGATGTTCGGGGAACGAAATACTTATTTTATCTTTCGCTGTTTTTATAAACTATGCCCTTTTTGTCACTTTGATAAATTTCGCCTACCTCTCCCTATGTATCTGTACATGAAAAGGACTTATGTCATTGTCCTAATAGACAAAATAAGATTGGCGTAATTTGGCAAAATAAATGCAGTAAGAAGACTCAAATACAAATATAAGCGGAACTTTTTGTACATGTCTTCCTGAAAAAAATTCAAGTGAAAAACTGAAAAAAAATCAAATGAATTTACTGAAAAAAAAATGTGCATTGTCAGTTTAATATACATATGCTTATATTTATTCCTTAAAATCCTAATTAATTTTTGGTTTCTTAAAGTTACAAGAGTGAAACATTTAAAAGAATTTTTTTCATTAAAGTACAAATTATATTTTCGCTTTTAGAAAGCATAGGGTTTATAACCCTACTCAGATTAATTTCTGCTCGTTTTGAGTTTTACTTACTTTAATTTCTGTTTGTGTTTGGTTTTATTTATTTATTGATACTGATTTGTGGTAGTTGTATGCTTGGTAGATTATTCGATTCCATTTTTTTATTTTTGGTTTAATGGAGTTCTTTACTTTTTTTTGAAAAACTTATTTCGTGCAAAAAGTTTTTTTGATTAATTTCTGTTCGTTTTATATTGACAAAGTCTTTTTCAGGAAGAAAGACTGAGCCTCTTCTGAGGTTAAACAACCATCCCTTCCATGAGAACTTTAAATACCCCCTGGGCATAACTTACAACTCTTGCCCCTAATCCTTGGGGTTTGTTTCAACCCCAAAAGCCTTGTTGCATGATATTTAGACTATTTTAAATAGAATGGCTATCTCAAATTTTCTATTAGACACATTTCGGGACAATACGACACGTTTGTGGGGGGAGGGGGTAGCTGCCCTCTGATCACTTTGACTCTTAAAAAGAGCACTAGACCGTCTGATTGCAAATCTAATGAGCCCCCTCCGAAGTTTATATGACCAGACTTTCTGTAAAAACCCTATATGTCCCTAGGGCATTACTTACAACCCTTGCCCTGAGGGCTGGGGGGATCTGTTATCCTCAAAGACATAATTTCCAGACCTTTCTCATAGGCTGAACAAAATGGCTATATGAAAATTTTGATTGGAAGGGTTTGGGGGAATGATAGGCGTGAGGGGGGAGTGAATTTGCACTCTGATCACTTTCGACTAATAAAAAAGGCGCTAGTTCTTTCAATTTCCAATCAAATGAGCCCTTTTTAAAGCTTCTATGACATAACTTTCTATAAAAATCTTATATGCACAAAGGGCATAACTTACGACCCTTGTCCTGAAGGCTACGGGGAGAGGGTTGTTATCCTCAAAGACATAATTTCCAGACCCTTTCAACTCAGTTGAACAAAATGACCTTATCAAAATGTTGATCGGAAATGTTTGGGGAAATGATGGGCGTGGGTCGGGAGATTCGCCCTCCGATTACTTTTGACTATTAAAAAGCTTTCTCAATTTCCAATCAAAAGACCCCTTTTTGAAGTTTTTACGGCGACACTTTCTATAAAAAACATTATATACCCCCAGGGCATAACTTACAACCTTAGCCCTGAGGGTTTTGAGGGGGTTGTCATACTCAAAAACACAATTTCCGGACCCTTCAACTACATTCAACAAAATGGCTATATCAAAATGTTGATCGGAAGTGTTTGGGGAAATGATGGACGTGGGGGGGGGGGGTCGGCGATCGCCTTTGACTATTAATGAGGGCAATAGCCCTCTCAATTCCCAATTGAATGAGTGCTTTTCCCAGTTTCTACGACAACACTGGCAAAGACCTAATTTCCATAACTTTCAACTACGTTGAACAAAATGTCTACCTTAGTAAACTTTCTGTAAAAAAAGTTTCAGTAAAGTGCTAGTTTTTTCTGTGATTTTATAAATAAAGGGAAATATTATGAGTCAGTTTATCTGAACTTGTTTTGTAATTTATACATTGCATAAACTTCAGAACAATAATTTTTCAACAAAACCAGATCCAAAAAATGAAAAAAAGTTAATAAACTGCTTACCTTTAGAAATTACCTCTCCTTTTGCAGTTGTCCAATAAGAGATTGCTTTAGGGTACACCTCAGCATTACAAGTTAGAACCGCCTCTTGACCTTGCATTATTCCAATTAGTTGATGAGGAACTAATACTCGGGGAGGAACTGAAAAAGAAAGGGAGATCATTAAAATCATAAGTTCTTAGAGCTACTTGAGCACTCCGCACGAAAACAGAGACTTGATGATTCTTATCGTGAATTAATTGAAATTTCTTTCAAGCAACTAGGTAACTGTTGTAATTTACTACTGTTCAAGTGGGAACACTTTCAAAAAATTATATTTAAAATTCTTGGGGGTTTGCAGTGTCTTTATCGACTGTTTGAAATCATATATCCACTGCTATGTTTTGAGCAGTTTATTAAAGCATCAAAACCGCACGCTCAACCGTCAGTAAAAACTTCTATGATTTACCGAATTTTCAGATGGAGCTCTTGAGTTTTTCTCATTTTAGGTTTCAGTGGTCTTACATTGGCTAAGTAGGTCCATCACCTTAGTTTACTATTAATTTAAAAAAAAAACAAAGTTTTACTGAGGGAAGTAAAGAGTGAAGTTGAAACTTAATAGCAAATAATCAGCAAATAAAACAACTGGTGACATTTCCCTATGTTTGTAGGATTATAGCTTTCTTTCAATTAAACGGCCCTTTCTTCTTTTAATTAAATAGCCCTTATGTTTCAGGACTCGTTGTTAAGGAGTTGTGACAAAGTGTCAAACTTTACCATAAAACGGGGCATTGAGGAGGGGGCATCCCCTTTGACATGCGGAATAATTTATGTTTGTATTAAGTTTTAATGTTGCTCCTTACTTTCAGTTGAAAAGTTTTTTTTTTAATTTCTGATAATTTTTCAGATAATGCCAAGAAGTCCCCTTCCCCCCGTGTAAAATTTTCCCGGAGAATTCACCCGGAATCTTTCCTCCCCACGGGAAGGAAAGATTTCTTTCCAAAGATTTTTTTCTTTTTCCAACTCATGGAAAATACCCCCCACAAGTTTCCAATCCCCCCCCCAAATAAAAAAAAACAACTCCGTATATTTCCCTATAAAAATACTATATGTGAGCAATGGGCATATTGCGTAAGATAGTACTTACAGCCCTTACTACTGGGACTATGGGGTCATCCCCAAAGGCACAGTTTTCGGTCCTTTGAACAATGCTGAATCAGATAGCTAATTTTGATAAGATGAGTTTGGGAGAGAAGGCGGTGTGGATGCTGTTGGTCACTTAAAAAGGGCACTAAAACATTTGGTTTCTGATCAAATTAGCCCTCTCCCGATCTTCTAAGGTACATTGTTAGACACAGTCTCCCCTGGGGAAAAAACAAACAAATTAACATGCATCTGATCTTTCTTCGGGTCCAAATTGAAAATTCCACACTTTTTTTTTATATAGAAGCTTGGAACCTCTACAGTAGGGTCCTCTGATATGTTAATCTGATGGTATGATTTTCAATAAGATTATTTGACTTTTCGGGTGGTAAATTTTTCCAAAAAATTTGGGAGGGGCTAAGATGTATTTTTCAAGATATAGAGGGGGAATAATATTTTTTTTATTTAGCAATAAAGATACCAGAAACAGGCATTTTTCAATGGAATCTTCTTAGCCCTTTCAGACCTGACCCAAGACGGGGTCGTTGTAAAATTCTGAAAATCACTGTGACAGATACGAGAAGCTCCCTTACAATGAATCCATCACAAAAAAAATATATATTTCATTCCGTTTCAAAACTTGAAATGGTAACCGTATGGCCACATCAGGCTTATTTATCAACCATTTATTTTACAAGTTGAAAAGAACAGATTACTTGGAATGAAAACCTATGAAGCAATTTCGGATTGCATTCAGGCATAGTCGGACTTTGCACTTCGTGCAGAAAATTCTTGTAGTGTTGTCCCGTCCACATTTTTCAAAGCGGCATCTCCCTTTTTATTGTGTCTGGAAGGTGGTTCGTTTGGTCGTATCGGGGGGCATTCCTACTATCGTTGTAGCACTGATGCGCTTGCTTGCGACGGATCTTGCTTGCCTGCCGGATCGCGCTGTTGCTAATTTCCCAGCGACGGTGAGGGCACGAGCAATATCTAGCTGGAACGTGAGGAGGGACATGGGGTCTTTTTGGAGTTGGACACATTGGCGTCTGTGTAGCGGCCACGCATTGCTTACGGCCAGATCGAGGAAGTAGTAGATGATGCGCATATACCACTTTTTCGAAAGTATGTCAGTGCGATATTGTTCCGGAAATATATCGGCAAGGTCTACTCCTCCCATACTCTTATTATATTCTCTCACTATTCGAGGCCACTCATCTGTAACGAATTTCTTTGAAATGCCATCCCAACGTTCACAGAAATCTACTGGTCCCACCGAGCAGTATGATGAAGTGATGTGCACCGGATTGTTATCGTACCACTTTACGATTGATACGTTTGAAGTTCGTTCCAAACGATAGTCAATTGATCCCCGCTTTTTTTCATGTTAGCGTCAGTTTCAAACACTGCCCCTCTCATTCTGTTAGTGCGTATGGTCCCGCAGGACTCGATACCATACTCATTGCGTAATTTTCTGATAAGATCAATGCCAGTGTAGAAATTATCAAAAAACACTTTAAAATTCATGAACCATGGCAAGCCCTCGAATAAACGAAGAACGACATCTGCTTCTTGTCTTTAATCTGAAATTTCGACTGCTTCTTTACAGGTGTAAATCTCAATAGCGCATACAATTCTAATGACACCAGCTCTAATAAATACTTTCACTCCCTACGAGAGTGGATTGTCTTTCAAGTATTGGCGAAAATCTATTCTTCCCTTGAACGGGATCATTTGCTCGTCCACACTATGAACCTCTTCAGGTTCGATCTTCCGAAAATTGTCTATAAAGGCATCATATAATGGTCTGATTTCGAAAAGCTTATCATGCCCTGGCTGTCCTTTGTGAATCATCAACACAACGTCATTTACGTGAAAAAGGATCTGATGGCCAAGAATCTATCTCTGCTCATCATTTACGATATTGAAGAGTACTTAATGCCCGTCTCTCAATACATCCTTAGGACAGGTAGCTTGACTAAACTCATGAGTATTTGTACACCACGAAATCAATGGAGTGCTTCGATGGTGAGCTTCAGGGCTACACCTTTCTTTCTTTTGGCGTTCAGGTTTGTTTGATCCACAAAGTTCACAAGAATCTCTTCAGTAATGAACTTTCGAAAAAGTTCTATTGATAGCTCTTCTTCTTCACACTGAGGTAACGATCCTTTCCAATTTATATCCCTCTCCTCCTGCTCTTTTTTCAGCCACTTGTATTCACGCACCTCCTTATTCTTTTTTCGCTGCTGTGATGAAACAGCAGGAGGCTCAACTGGAGCCTTCACTACCGACGCTTATGCTGGAAACAAAGGCATCAACATTTTCCCAGCTTTCGCTGCTCTTGTATAAATTCTTGGGATCGGGAGCGGAAATGATGAAACGGACAAAGTTGGCGATCAGTTCAGTGAAGGCAAAAGAGAGAAGTTGGCCGGAGGAGAGAGCAAAGGACTTTGGTTCAAAATTGGCTCGTCGAAATCGGGAACTGCATTAAAAGCAAAGTTTTCATTTCCCCTATCTACTTCAATTCTTCGGCTTATTGACAGCGGAAGGTTGTCAATATAATCTCCGTTATCATCTACTGTAGACTGCACATTTTGTAACTGCATGAACTCGTTCTCTGGGTTGTCTGGCACCCAGCTGGGGTCATCGTCGTCATCAGATGAAAGGTCGGCGTCAGATTCATCGTCTGGTGTGAACAAGAGTTTTGCAGCTTCTTCAGCGGTAAATTTTCTAGCAACTCGTCTTTCTTTTCCATGGAAGATCTTCTCCTCTTCACGTAGAAGATAGCGACGACCTCCGGTGCTCATTCTTGGCACGTCACCTGCAAAAAAGCGTCAACTTAGTAGGGAAAGAAAGTATTATACTGGTGAGAATTTGCCAGCTAGAAGCAGTATGAGATTAAAAAAAATGCATCCAGATTATATTCACCCACCAAACAACTTCGAGCCGGATACAAGGTGGCTGTCCTTTTATTATGCTGAAAACTCGTAGTAAAATGTATGCTAATGTGTAACCATATATGCCTGAGGTAACCATTTGGTTACCGATTTGTTAAGTTTCTCACGGCTTAGCTCCAGTGAGGTTTGCTTGAACGAAATATGCACCAATTAGATGCTCTTGACTAACCCTAAAAAATAAGCTATAAAAAGTCTTCGCACTTTACCGTCATCAACCGCATCGTTGAAGTCAAGAACTTGGTCTTTTCTTTTCCTGGACATCTTCAAAATAAACCATATAAGCAGGCCATCTGTGCGGATCCTGTAGCCTCTAGAGGTGTGAAAAGAACACGGATCTATTTTAAGACATGTACTTTCGCATGGTAGATAACGCTGGCTGGAACTTAGAACAGTAACTGGAGAAAAAAATCGTTGCCAAACAGTAGCCATATCGTTACCGTAGGTATGAAAGGGTTAGGAAAAGGGAAGTGGGTGAAAAATTTAGAGATGAGATCTCTTTATTGATCAATTCGCAAAACAACAAATCAAATTAAACAAACATAGCCACTACTAGAAAGTCAAATAACCTCTGTGTAGTGACTCAATTAATTAATTAATTCGCATAATCAATAACATAAAAAATCGAAGAAAAATAATAAGAAGAAGAAAGAAAAAAGAAAAGGAAAAGGAGAGAAAAAAAGACTAAACCCTCACAAGGTACCTGCTTTCACCCTGCATCGCGACCAAGTAGGAACTTTTTGACCTGCGATTTAAAGGAAGAAACTGATTCTGAACGCGTAATGCTGTCCGGGAGGTTATACCAGAGGGTTACACTTACGTGATGAAACACATGAGCCGATCTCACTAAACACATGAGCTGATCTCACTGTTTTTCTCTTCTCATATACTAGCTTATCCGCATTCCTAGCATGATAAGAATGATAATCAGAATTAATAGAACAAAATATTCACAAAACAAGCTGACGAAAAACCATTTAAACATTGGTATACCAGTGTTAATAACTAGTGATCCCGTAAGTGACCAACATTCAAGACTTTAAAATGGGAATAACAAATAAGTATATCACTAAACTTAGCACATTCCCCCAAAAGATGGACTGCTTTATTCTGAATCGTCTGAATTCTTTTATAATTAGAACAAAGAAGTGCTTGCCCAAAGAGTACGCCCATATACATACAATATAAGGTTGCATATGGGTGTGCTCTTTGGGCAAGTATTTTGTATGCTAATTATCAGCAAAAAAAAACTAAAAACACACGCTACCAAACAGCGTAAAGATTACCATTAAGCCATTATGTCAGATTAAGATTGCAAACTACTTTAATAGCAAACACCCATAGAGATTTCTTGACATTTTGAGGGTGTTTCCATCGTTTTTTTTCGAAAATCCGGCAAATTTTCCAATGATCAGTATAAAAAGCCTATTCTTTTGATGCATCTATTGTTATCAAAATTCCGTTTTTGGAGGTTGGTTATTATTGATCCAAGTCGCTCCTTACTTACAGTTCGTCACCATGAACTGTTTGATAAAGACTGTAAATATTTTATGTTAAAATTCAATGACATATCTCATTTTTTTCCGAAAAAATAGGGGACAACAGGTCTGAACCAGTAAACTCTCGATCTGTAGGCAAGGGCTCGTCTGGAGTGCTTTGAGCTATACAGCCCAATACCAAATATAATATTTGAAAAATATGGGCAAATTTTGCAACTTACAGCCCCTTCCCCAGGGGCTATTGGTTGTCATGTTGTCCCCAAAGGCATAGTTATTGAGCCTTTCAACTGTACTGAACAAAATGGCTATGTCAAAATTTTGATCGGACAACTATGGGGAAGGGGGCTGGGAGAAGGGATGGGAGGGTGGTCTAGTTGCCCTCCAATCTTTTTTGTAACTTGATAAGGGCACTAAAACATTTAATATTTTGCTCGAATGAGCCCCCTATGTCGATTTTCTAGGACCATTGGTTCAACGCGATTCCCCTGCATCATCATACTTGCATAACTTACAGTCCTTTCCCCAGGGACTAAGGAGGTGTCACCACCAAAAGCATAGTTGTTGGACTTTTCAACTATGCTAAACAAAAGGGCTATCTAATAAATTTTGATCGAACGACTTTGGGAGAAGGAGGCGAGAGGGGGAGGGAGGCTAGCTGCCCTCCAGACTTTTGATCACCTAAAAAGGGCACTAGAACTTTAAATTTCCGTTCGAATGAGCCATCTGCCAATCTACGACTATTGGTTCAATACGATCAACCCTGGGAATAAAAATAAATAAATAAACACTCATCCATGATCTTTCTTCTGGTAAAAATGAAAATTCCACATTTTTGTAGATAGAAGCTATTTGCCTCTGCAATATGGTTCTCTGATACGCCAAATTTGATGGTGTGATTGTCCTTGAGATTCCATGAGGTTTAGGGGGTGAATCTGCCCTTTGTCGAAAATCAGGCAAATATTTTTAAGGTTAGTATCCTTAGATGGGTAACACTAAACTTAATGAATCCTATATATTTGGAATCAGCATAACAAGCAAATTCTTTTGGAGTCTCCATTGATATTAATGTTTTTAGAGTCTCGGTTACTATTGAGCCGCGTCACTCCTTACCTAGTGCGTTACCACGAACTGTTTGACATGTATTGATATCAAACTTTCGTTTTTTAGATTATCGGTTTTGATTTATAATTCGATCTTTACTGACATAAAAGAACTTGGACTTTTTTTTTTACACATATTAGTTCCGCGATAAAATATTGTTAGCAATTTTAGCTTCTGACTCTAAGCATATGTTAGTGGATACAAATTACAATGAGAATTAGTAAGGGCCTAGAAGACAAAAAAAATAAATACTCACTGTGAACGTATAAAGAAACTCTCTTGCTTACTATAGGTGGTACCCCATTCGATGCGATGCATAGATAGCGACCCATATGGTTTCTTGTCACTCTTTGAATAAATAGAATTTCACCGGTCACTGAATTCACTGCAAGAAAGGGTTCAATGACACGCAAATAAGAACTTTGTGATCAAGAGAAAACTTAGGCTATTGAAAGCAAATGAGAGTTATTTTCGGGAATGGAAATTCCAGATAGAATACAAACAGTTAAAAGTTTGCAGTTGAAATTAAATAAGCTAATTTATATCCAATCTTGAGTGAAACTGCTTTTACGATGCAAAAAGTATTTTAAGAAAGTATTATAAGCTACAGACTATGATCTGATTAAAAGGAAAGATTAAATTAAACTAGGAATACTTTTAACTTGAATAAAACATGTTTTAGCTATGGAAAGGGCGTAATATTTAAACATAGGAAATATTACATTATCTGACTTTTTCAAGCTCTGCTATAGAAAATTAAACGTAAAAATCTATTTCTATAACCACGCATTCAAACTTAGGACTTGCTTCTCGGTACCTTGAAAATCTCGACACACCCCTGCCGTCGTCACTCCTTCAGTTTTACAATTATCAAAACAACGAAATTTACTGGAAATGGATCATGCTATTCTACAAAACGTATTAAATCTTTAAGGTCAAATATAATCTTTTCTTAAAAATTATCAATACCCACTCGTATTCAACGAATAGTGTAAAGGTGCTCAAGAAAGGTTTCCATAGAGGTTCTTAATCAACTTGTATTGTTCACAGAGGTAAATTAACTTCAGAACTTGATTTGGACAAAATATGTCTCAGTATCTCGATTAAAAGAAAAAATGTAATTTTCTCAACTATAGATTTGTTGGGGTCCTCCCTAGTTTTTTAATGTTAAATATCGGACATTCTGCGAATTAAATATATTTGCGACACAAGGATTATTCTCTGTTGGTGGCACAGACTAGATACCATGGAAATGACGGCTGAATTCATTGTTCCAGCCTGCATTGGTGGAAGTGTTAAGATAATTTTCACCTTCAAATTTTTTTTCAGATTATTTTTTTATATATCTATTTTATTTTTATTCATTCGCTTTTTCTTCCGAAAATCTTAAACCAACAACCTTGAAACAAACAAAATATAATTTTCATTATCATTGATTTTCAGCAATACGGATCCCAGAGAATCTTTAAATCAGATTACGGTTAGCCTGAGGGATATTCTTAACAAACACAACAGCAGCGAAACAGGCAGAACTATTACGTCTCTTTCAGTAACATAAGCTACCCTTTGAGGTCCCAAAAAAATTTTCTTCTTCAGTTTCTTGCCTATCTCTAACAAAACTGATGAAACTTCATCCTTTTCCTAAAATTCCTAATTTGCTATAGGTTAAGTAAACTGCAGCAATTTGCATAACTAAAACTAGTTCAATTATAGCTACAAATGACCATCCTTGGATATAATTTCGAAATTACATTATATACTACCCAAGTAGATCCCAAGAAATTCGTAGCTCTGTAACAAATGTTTTGAAAACCTTATGCAAGTTATTACGCGTTAGTGTTTATAACTATGTCCCTAACTGTCTATTAAGACTTGTCCACCCTTGTATAATAACCACTTCAGTTTCCATTATCCTAAAGGAGGGAGAGTTTCCTACAGGATATGCTAGTTTTCCAAAAAGGGTAATCACTAACATATCTTCTCATTTCCTTTAAGTAATGATGGGATTCTATTTTTTCCTTTTGTAAGAGGAACAGGATGCTATTTAGGAGGAGTCATTGTAATACTTCCTAGGGAAAAAAAGATCCCTTCGAAGGAACTAGATTTTTGATTATCAAAGAGCCTTTTGATGTTTGGAGACTTACTTGTTTATCCATTAAAGTAATCTGATTCATGCTTTCCTCTTATTCTAATGACGTAAATTTATGTCATTCTAAAGTGTATGAACACGAGAAGTTTCGGAAACACTGCGTAGCTCAAGGGCTTTGTTTGGGAGGGAATATCAGCCCTCCCCAGGCCTAAAAATTCCTGAAATAAGATTAAAAAATGACCAATTTTCCTGAAAAGTAGGTCCACTTAAGTTTTATTTTGATGTTACACTATTTGTCTCAGACAAGCTAGTGGCTCGTGCTCCCATCCTAAAAAGGAAAATTGAAAATAACATGCCTGATACACCTAAGGACTACAACTGTGAACGAAAGCTGATTGTTGTCAAAAGCCCAACTATTCTCCTTGTTTGTTCATATACAACCCACAAGAAGAACAAAAAAGCACAACTCACTACGACAGGATATGCATAAAAAAGTGGTCTTCAGAAAATTTGAAGTCATACACTAAAACACAGAAAACAATAAATAATTTCCAATTGATGAGCCCCCTCCAAACTTTCTACGACAACCGCTTCCATACTAAGTGGTTTCATGAAAAGCTAAGAATGAAAAAAAAACACATGAAACCTAGAGTCCATTTCTCTTTTTACTTAGGCACCGCTCTATAGAATTCTAAAAGTATTACTTTACTGAAAACACAAAACCGCGTCAAAAAGCAGGATTTCCCCTTAGGAGTAGAAAATTTTGTGGCTAACCTGGACACAACAAAGATTTTTAATGGTTTCAATAATCTTTCAGTAGTATCAGCAACCGTGATATCGATAAATTCTAGCATATATATAACATTTTCTAGAAAACTCAAGCAAGCTTGTATTGAATGGCGATTAACGGTAATGTGGGTACTTGGTTCTGGGAAACGGCACGAATAGGGCAAATGGCGACCAAGTGCGAGAAACGGTTTTATTTTATCTTAGTATTGAAGTAATACAATGTTACGGGTTTGAGGTAGCTATTGTTTCGGGAGGAGAGGAAGGCAAGGTTTCTTCTAATCGTCTTATATCTAATGTTAAAAAAAAACTAATAACAGCGAAGAAGGCGTGGTCTCTTTATTGTTTAATCCATAAATCAAGATAAGGTAAAATCTGCTCTCTACAATTTGCATATGTGCTTCCTAATTTGTAGAGCCCTTATGACCCTTATTAAGCCAATTAAGACGCGGCTTTAAATGGAAACTAACTGAAAATCGAAGTTTCGTTTAAAAAACTGTATTTTGGGCTCAGTGTAACTTTGAACTCTCCTCGGTTTACTCATGAAATTGACTAATACCAATGTATATTGTCGAAGAGTAGCACTTCAATTTAAATTTCGGTGAACTGGATACAAAAGAATCCTGAAGTTTTATTTGCTCTGCTTGTGAATAGAAGAAAAGTACTTATACTGTCTTAGATTAGGGAAATCCTTTTAACATGGAAACACGTCAGTAGTGCAATGCTACTCATCTTTATTTCATAGGATTTCATAAGGTGGCAGACTTCTTAATCTTTGCTATCCTTTTTGGATTTTGTTCACTGGAAGACCACAATAATAATCAAATATGTATTTTGGCTAGGTTTTACTTTTTTCAAATTGATTAAGATCTTATTGTATTTATGATTCGGATCGGTTTAATTTTCTAAACGTGATTATGTCAACAAGACAAGACTTGAAAGAATTTACAGGTTAAGCCTATATGCACTCAGGGGGAGGAATCGTGGGGCTGAATCGCCACCCGTCGAATGTCTCTCGCATAGCAAAATTATGCCTTGATAGATCAGGGAGCTTGGTTACGGCTTTAATGAACTTCAATCTTCAGTTGGGAGACTCGTATAAAGGTGAATATGCCCCCTATCTCTGAAAAAGATTTTGTGGACTTATCCTATAAAACATACATTTTCTTTCTCCTCCTTTCCATATCTTACTGAATTTCTGAATACGCTCGTGTACTTTACCTTCAGCTGTTGATTATCTTTCGAAAATAAATTATGCAATGATACAGGGAAGCACGGAAAAAGATGAATATTATTTTATTAAGGACGTTTGAAATCAAAAATTTAATTTTGCGAGTATCAGCATCGGCTAACAGTCTCAAAGACAAAGGACCAAGTAGAAATTTTTTCTATCACCAAAGGGAGCTTCTAAAGCAATTCTAATAAAAATTGATAGCGGACAGGGCTGTATCCAGGATTTTTTTCAGGGGGCGGGAGGATGCAATTTTTTTTTGGGGGGGGGGGGCAAAAAAGCTTTAGAAAACGCAATAAAATTTGTTTCTATTCATTTTTGTTATGTTTTTGTGAGTCAGACAAACATTTCAGGGAGGTTCATACTCCCTAACCCCCCCCCCCTCCCTGTATAAGGCCTTGATAGGGGATCTTAAATGTGCGAAGAGTTTGGAAAGCTAACGAGAGGATAGTTCAAAACAAAGGAAACGTAAAATCTCTTAATAATTCTTACGCAGAACGCTGTCTATTCAATGTACATACAGCATAAATATTATGCATCCAGTGTCGGCAAAGACTTCAATCAAGGTAAATAGTAAAACAGGAAACTTCCAAAGATTCAATGTTTTCCAAGCAGATATACTGAATATTTTTAGGAACTACCTTTTACTGAAATTTAAAAAGAAAATTCTGCTCCGTTAAAAAAATGTATGCTGTTAAATCATACAAGTATCTTTAAATCATAATATCTCTATCTCCCGCACAAAACTGAAGATATTCAACGGTTTTTCTAAGCTTTACGGGAAAGTGGGTATCGGCTTTTAGTTTTCTGTCGTTCATTCGGATCTTACATCGAAGCTATTAAAGTTATGGCAAGACCGCCCAATCAAATCTGAACAGTTTGGCTACACAAACAAAAAAACCTACAATGGCCGGGATAGGGCAATTTTTTATGGTATCGAATGACCTTAAACTAATGACTGGTAACTGAAAAGAACGTACCTCGACTCGAACTGGACTTTATTATTTCTCCACCATCTTCTCTTTTCCAGATAACTGAAGGATGAGGATTCCCCTTCGCCTTGCAAATTAAGGTGGCATTTTCAAGTTCTCTTGCGTTTACGTCACCACTTGATTCCTCATCGGATATATCAGGTGGAACTAAAACATAATCAAATGTTTATATATACGTACAGAAAAAACTCTTAGAAAATCCATGGATACTCTTAGATTAACCCTTTCTGTCCTTTCATATGGTTGTTAAAACTGGAACATTAATACGCAGCTGGAAAGCCTGGTAGAACATCTGGTAATAATTGTCCAACGTCTTTCCTACATTTAACAGAGAGAGTGAAGAGTAGGATAAGCCAATTCTCGACGTCATTAGGATAGGAAGCGGCGATCACTGTATTGGGGGCCTATTGTGTGGATGGGTGATGAAAGCCTGCCTCACAACGGATGGTATGGAATACCCTCTATTCTTTGAAAGTGAGGGAGACCCAAAATAACTCTCGTTAGGTAGCTACAGAAGGAGGGAAAGTTGGTGAGGACTTCGATAGGAGGACTTTGGTCAAAAGTTCAGGAGAGGTCGACGTGGTAAACTACTGTGGCTGTCCTATGTAACTTTATCTTTGGGAGGAACTAAGTCATATAGTTCCAAATTGCAGTTCTGAGTACATATCACAGTTTATATAATTATCCAGTATGATCTTTCCCTATCTCACCCATTATAAAAACCCGGACCAAGGTGCGAGTGCTCCAGAGAACGTTTTTGCAGATAGAAACATAAGCGGAATCAGATCTTTTCACGGGTAGACAAGTCAGACTGTGATCTAATCGGAAACAAGTGGAAACCCGCTATTACGAATAATGCACTTTGTTGGAAACAATCGGAAACAGACTAACCCGCTAATGCAGAAAGAAGTGGGAGGAGCTTTTTGTTCGTACCGAGAATGAAGACCAGAAATGATCTGCGATAAACTTACTGGATAATTATATAAACTGTGGTACATATTATTAAGTTTCAAAGACAAGATTGTTTGTAATTAACTTGACTTGAGTTAACTTGAATTTTATTGAATAAGAAGCAGACAAATAAGAACATAGCTCCAGGGACTGATTAATGATCCCTAGGGCAATTAAACTTGTTTTTCAAGCCCTTATTTTAACTTAGACTAATATATAGTATCTGATGGATTCAAAATCTTACACACGACCTAAAACCTGAACAAAACAACCAATAATGTATTTACGCCCTGAAGCAAAGTAAATAATTAATTAGTCCTTAGAAAAATTTTTTCGTTCCGTTGAAAATATGACTAAAGAATAAAGTTCTGTCTACAGGAGTAAAAACTAAACATTTTTAACAGCTTGCTTCAAAACTCAGTGAAAAGAATTTATTATTAATTGATTTTGTTAACTGACTGTTAAATTTCCTTCTTCAGTCCATATATACAAAGCATTGAAACAGAATAATTTTTTTTTTTTTTTTAATCCTCAGTAATTTGCTTGATAATTAAGTTGAAAGATGCTATTTTTTCTAAATGACCAACTAATGAGTAAACACAACTAACACGCAACTTTTACCATGTATCAGAGGAATAGATGGAACTGCCATCACTGGTAGAAGATTGCGATATTTAAGATTAAGAAGATTAAGAATTTAGAAGATTGAGATATTTAATTTTATTATTGAGTGCATGACCCACATACGAGTTCACCTTACTCTGGGTCATTGTTTTGATAGTATTGTGAATTTTTCTTTGTGCATTTAAGGAGCATGAACTTTAACTAATCCTCTACTTAAAACTTAAAAAACATAACAAATATATTCAATTTACAAAGATGAAGGTTTTAATTTCCAATTTTGGTTTATTTTCAAATTTTTTTAATATAATCTTGTAAGTATAAGTTGCGATACTGAGCGGGAAGCTTAGGAGGCTCTTAAGCTTCACTTTTTAGGTTCTGTTCTATAATCATTCATAGAATTTTTTTTAGTTTAATTTTTCACGCTTTTATGCAATGAGTGCCTGGTTTAGCAGATACAGGAGGTTTATTTTCATCTCAAGTATCGCTGTTGTATCAATAACTTGACAATGTTCTAGTAATCTTGACATTTATTATTCTTAAAATATATCGTTGACATTCATAGATGGGTAGTTCGTTCTTACAGCCTGAGATATTGTAGTCAGAACAAAAGTATAGAAGCATACGCAGCAGCTTAGATTTAATAAAGAGTGGACTTGGACCCATTGTTTTCTTTTTTTCCCACTGGCCCCATTATAATAGAACCAATAGCCATAGAAAATTGTTACTACTGTGACTAAAACTACTGCTACTACTACTACTACTACTACTACCAGTAATACTACTAGTAATAATATTAATACCACAACTGCTACTATACTACTGCCAACTGATCACCAAACCAAGCTAGCTGAGATCGACATAAATGCATAAGTTCATCATCCATCCCACTCCGATCAGAGGTTCACTCCCTTACATGAGGTTCCTAGATATCTTATATATTGTCTCAAAGCCTCTTCCTCCCTCATTTGAGGGTACCCCGTTTTTCTTTTAGCTTCTGTTGACTGCTAAGAAGTACGGTTTTTCTCAACATATTATCATTCATCGGTGAAATTTAATGAAACTAATGTAAAAACTCTTTTTTTATGACATCTTCATAATATGGGGATTGACAATTTTTTCAATCGAAAGTAAATAATGTCTCTGCCCCCTTCAGCCCACCAATAGTTATTTTAGTGTTTAGCGCAAACTTAATTAATAGCATTTTAGAGCGCTAAAAGTTGGTGGTTGTAAGGATTTTATTTGCGGATTACCTTTCGCAATATTTGACCTGTTGCACATCTATTTGTAACAGAGAATCAATCTTATTAAGTATACTTATTAAGTATAAAACTATAGCATTAAGTATTAAAACGTACTTATTAAGTATAAAGCACTCGAGGAATGTTTTTATTTGGGGAAACCCAAGTATTACAATATTCTGCTTAAACAGTATTTCGAGCACCTCTCAATATTGATTCTTACCACCAGCTTTAAAGCAGAGGTTTCAAAAAATTCCTAAACTATGTAATTTAAACGCCTGTTAGCATCTGAGCTGTAGAGGTAAGTGGTCTAAAATTTCTCAGGATAACTTTCTTCCGGCGTAGGCACCTATCTACTAAATTTTAAGTGAGTTTCGGCTCTTTTGACTTCCGATCTCTCCCCGGCAAGCTACCGCTAAATTGCAGGTGACTCCATCAACGATATTTTCATTCTCAATAATTGTCTAACACGCAATATTCTACTGTGCGTTTGCTTAGAAGTTCTATGCCTCGTACCTTGGCCAAAAATGTACACTCAATTGCAAGTATATTTCCTTGTCATAAAATCGCCTTATGATTGCAAACTACTGTAAGATTTAATGGCTGAAGAGTATCAGTGACTTCTCCATCCCTCCCCTCATGAGCCAAACAATGCCACTTCTTTATTGGTATTTCTCCATTAATCGTTTTTTTTTTTAAATAGTAGCCAGGGTTGCCACCAAGGTTACGTTCGTACCATTTTTGGTTCGTTTTAAATAAAACGGTACGTTTTACGTTATGGTCCTAAAAACGTTACATTCTTGTTACGTTCTTGAATTCATGTTACAATTATGTTACGCTTTTGAATAATGAGGAAGTTTCTCTGTGTAATCTATTTTTTCCCCCGTGAAAAAATCCGCTGTTCCCATTTTAATTACACTGACATGAGTATCGACATTTTTTCACATCGCAGTCATTTAATTTTATCAAGCAATGACTCAGTTATTAGGATGAGAAAATACCCACTTCGCTTACTCGCATCGTAAGTTAAGATAAAATTCTCTCATGAGCATACGATTATCATTTGTTTAGTGACAAGTGACAATAGTAAGTTAGTCACCTCACCAACTTTATATTTCATCAGTTGATTTTGAATCTTGTTCCGTTAACAGTCATACTAAAATTATATGGAGAAGGAGCTAGTTTCATTAGTTAATGCTAATGAAATAAAACAAAATATGATGAAAATATAAAAATTTAGAACCAAATTTGGGCTATATCTTTGCACATTAGGGGGGGGGGGGGTAAAGCATAGGATATATTAAATACATAACCTAATCTAGGTACTTTCCCCCCTCCCCTCAACCGCAAAAAGCCATAGCTTAAATATTGTAAACGCAATGACAAACCACGCTTTGCGATCCAATTCTCTACTGACTGATACCCGTTCGACTAGTTTCCTTTAGCATATATCTTGCGTGTGTATCAGCTAATTGACTAGTACCGATGATATATGTATTATTCTTTCCGTAACAACCTCACCCCCCCCCCCCCTGATTGGTTTGACATAATATCAGGTTATATACAAAAGTTGCTCTTTTTATATGGGATTATGAACAGCTGGTATTGACAAAATATATGAAACTGTAAAATGAGCCATTTTTTGGTTATATCTAAGCATTGAGCAGGGGGGTGGGTTAGTTGAGCCGGAAATTTCGATTTTATGCTAAACTTTTCCCAAATATCATGGTCACTTTTCGGACATTATACCCCCCTCGCTATCTGCGGTCCCATATATAACTGTATAAACACATTTCATCGTTGTGGCGAATCTTGTGATGACATTCTTTCTTTTTACATTCTTTCGTGTTCTTTCATATTGTAAAGTAAGAATTTTATTGGTCGATTTTTTTAATATACTCCTAGGGCTATATCCCGGACCATCAGGGGGGTGGGTGTGTTTTCAGAAAAGAGGCCATGATATTTGGAAATAGTATAAAATAAATAATTTAATGGTATTGCTTGTGTGTTTGGAATTTTTTCTTCAGAAAAGAACAATCACTAGATAATTGGCTCTAGAAAACGACAACTAGAGTACTGCCCATTTTTATGAAGAAGATAACAGTCTTGCATCTGTATAGGTTAGGTTTACAGTTTACTTAAAAAACTGATTCATAGGGACCACGCAGGCTGGACTGGGGCCCCAGCCCCTGAAAACGTAAATTTCTCGGCATTTCTTTATTAAATTATAGGTTTTTATCACCCCACTTAATTTTCTTAATTAAATCATTTCCAGTTCATTCTTATTAACTCACTGATATTTTTGTTCCATCTTCTTTTTATTTCTTTGTCACAAAATTTTTTTTTTTAATTTGTGCACTATTTTTCAACCACTTTCGAATGTTCAGTTACTTCCCACTTTTATCAGTATAGCACAACGGTAAGAGCACATCCCGAGGCTGTTAACTTAGGTTGTAATCTTGGATGAGACATTATATTTTTTGAAATTAGAAAATTAAAAATATTAAATATAAGAGAAAATTCGGGGCAAAAAATCGATCCGTTTTGCATAGTTTGATCTGTTTTATTTGTATTCCTCAACTCATCGACTTTTCCCGTTTATGCATTTAAAACCTAGATAAATTGGGTGTTTATGTTATGTAAAACCCAATGCTTTTTGTGCCCCTCGTGTTCACTTATATTCATATATTCTCGAGAAAAAAATTCTCTACTTTGTAGTTCATTTTGAAAATGAGTTTAATTTTTTTTATTGTTTGACCCCCCTCCCCTAAAAATTCTTTGTACGTGCCTGGACTTGTGAGACCCATCAAAACAGCTTTAGGCTAACATTCTTGTGGTTGAATTGTGTGAATTCTTCTTTAATTTCTGACTTTCTTTTGGTTGGGAGTTACGAATCAAATTACAAATGGAAAAAAGGCATTTTATGTAAAATAACTGCTGTTTCGTATAGGAACTGAAGACAACGATTAAAATACTTTTTTGTTCGATAAAATGAAAACGAAACAAAAACTCTGTCACTCGGAATTGCTTAAATCTTCATTTTGGAGCGACGCAAATTTGAAGTTTGAGGAGGCGAGACTGAGACTGAGCCAATCTAAAATATTAGACGGGAAGGGAGCGATTAAAATAATTTTTTGGGTGTTTTTAAGAAGCTGGATTTATTAAGATCGTTTCTATTAAAATTTAACAATAAAAAAAATCTAGTTGGTTTTCTTCTTTTCTTCAAAACTCTAAAATATCTTGTGTTTATTGATTTGCCTTTTATTTTGTACGTATTACTCATCAACTTTTGGTTTAAAACACCAATAATGGCAATTAAAAACAACAAGATATGCAAAATAATAGCCTGGGGTTTTATACACGCATCAGGGGGGGGGGGTCTTTCTGTTGTGGAGGTAAACTGGAAGCAGCACTTGCAGTTGAATGAATAGGAATTTACTGAAGGTAAAGAAACATGAATTGTTATTATTGTATACTTTTTAGGCACCTTTTAAAAGTTGGAGGGAAGATTTTAATGAGATTACGTAAAAATACATTTTTCAAATTATACAGACAAAATATGTCCCATCCCCCCTTTAAGTACCGCTCTTGATAGCGAAATTAAGGCACCCTGCCTTGAAAAGAGACTTTCCTATCAAAAGTTACGTTTTTAAGAGTTGGACGTTACGAAATTTTTTGGTCTGGTGGCAACCCTGATAGTAGCCTAACTTGTTTTTGCTGAAGATAAGGCTGAGAATTTATAACCTTGTACCAATTTGCAAGATATGACACACCAAGAAGTCTTGCCGTTAACAACAGCTCCGCCCAAATTAATTAGATGTTTAATTCGACTAATTAAATAACTTATAATTAATGTATTAATTTATTGATTAATATTTGGCTAATTACTTAATTTGATTAAGCACTTAAATTTATTATCCTACACAAGCAGCTCACTTACAGATGAAATGACAATATCAATAATTTTCACCTTTAGTTACAGATCCAACCAAATTAATTAAATATCTAACAAGATTAAGTAATAAAATTATAATTATTAATTAACTAATAATTGACTAATTATTTAATTTGATTAATCACCGGAACTTTAACTGCTCAATCTTGGAAAATTCGATTTTTTTGTATCATCTCATAAAAGCGTTCGAAGATAGAATCCCTGGAACCTGGAAACATGCTTCAATTTTTCTTAGCCTTGTCATCGCTTCTAGCAACAATCTCGTTCCCTCTAATGTCTTTCATATGTTCAATATAATAGATTTAACTCAAAAGGTTCTATTTATTGATACTGATATAAGTGATAATAGTATAAACACTAGGGAATTCTAAGCTTATCCAGGCAATAAGCAAATTATTTCAGTCACCGTATTTTTGAGACTACAAGATCATTTTGAAAGTAATGCTTGAGTAGTTCTCTCTGAGCCATGAAACCAAGGCCATGTTCACTAGATTAATGGGTGGGAAATCCTTATTATGAATGTTAATAATAAGGAGCTGAAAATTTTGGATGATGGATGTTTATTCGGCACGTATTGCATTACAAACATCACCTTTGATTTTTTTTTTCTATAAGGTGAAATATAGACTACCAACTAGAAAATAAAACATGTTTTAATTCAATAAGAAATGGATCTCTTAACTATGTCAAGAAATTTCCGAAGTGCAGTTGTGTTAGCACCATAGTTATAACCTCAAAGTTAAAAAATCCACTTTGTGCTACTGGGACAACCCGTACTTGGGACAGATGATTTTTAAACTTCCAGAGCTTTTGAAATTTGTTTAAGCTATGTAACTACCGGTTTTAATTTCTTAGTAACGAACGGTTGGTTTTCAGCCATTTCATACTAACGATTTTCTGAAAACATGAATTTTTGGTCATAAATTTTACGATGAAAACCAGCCCAAAGGCTTGAACTGTCTTTTGTAAATATATGCAGTCCATCACACCAATGTCTATGTTAGAGGAGAACTTTCCACTATTCACTAGTATGATTCAGGATAACTTACCTTATCTTTTCTGAAACACAAGCTACTTGGTATTGAACAGTTTGTGGCAGGGCCGCAAATAGATGGGTCACCCCTCCCAGATAACTCCCAGGTGAACTTTTTATGGGAAATTTTACACTGGGGGAATTTGCCAGAATTCCTATACGAAATTTCTTTAAATGCCTTGCTTTCTCTTAACCGATTCAATTTTACGCGTGGAGATGTTACGGGTAATTGTCTAGAGTAAGTTTTCACCAGGATTAAATTTTCCAGAGGATAATTCCGTGAGGAGGCGGATTTTTCCGTGGAAGTGGAACCAGACATCTCGGCGTTTTTTGTTTTTTTTTTAAACGATCAGAAATTTAATTAAAAAAAAACAAATTTTTTTCAACTGAAAGTCAGGATCAACATTAAAACTTAAGACGATCAGAAATTATTGCGTATATTACGGGGCTGTCCCCTCCTTAACACCTCGCTCTTTACGCTAAAGTTCGAATTCTCCAATTATGTCAGTGACTGCTGAAACACAAGGTTCTTTTAATTAGAACAATAAGAAGTTTTTATTGCAAGTGTTAAGAAACTTTAGTATTTTCGACGTAACACCTTTAAATTAGGTGTTGTTTTCTTAGACCACACTGCCGTTCTAAGACGAACAAATAAACTTTCAAATGCGGAGCCCCCCTAATATACGTAATAATTTCTGTTCTTTTTAAGTTTTAATGTTATTCCTTTCTTTCAGTTGAAAAAACTTGTTTTTTTAATTTAATCAACAATATAAGTTGACCACCATGATTCATAAAAACTTGGATTCTGTATAGAAGTTCGTCTATATAGAAGTTGTCTATATAGAAAATATATGAATATAGAAGTCTGTTACGAAAATAATTCGTAAGTAACGTATATTTATTACTAGTAAAAACGTTCATAAATAAAATTAAACAACTTTCGAGAAAGCTATTTAACTAAATAAAAGTAAAATTAGTATACAAATGTTGTTTTAATTATTCATGTACGGTGAGCCAAAATCAAAACATGCATTAATTCAAAAACGTTCAAAAATTAAATAGAAAAAACAAGTTTTTTTTTTAACTGAAAGTAAGGAGCGACATTAAAACTTAAAACGAACAGAAATTATTCCGTATATGAAAGGGACTGTCCCCTCCTCAATGCCCCGCTCTTCACGCTAAAGTATTTTATTGTTTTATAAAGTAGAGTTGTGAGAAAGAGTCAAACTTTAGCGTAGAGAGCGAGGTGCTGAGGTGGGGCAGCCCCTTTCATATACGGATTAATTTCTGTTGGTTTTAAGTTTTAATATCGTTCCTTACTTTCAGTTAAAAAATCTTTTTTATTTAATTTATGAACATTTTTGAATTAATGCAGATTTTGAATTTGGCTCACCGTACATGAATAATTACAATGAAATTTGCATATCAATTTTACTTTTTTTTGGCTAAATGGACATCTCGAAATTTTGACCGGACGATGTTGAGAAAAAAGGGGCGGGGGAGTAAACATACATCCGCGTTCTTTCCTCTGGCAAAAAATACAGTATTCCACATTTTTAAACCGTTCGAGGTAACGAACTATAAGTAAGGAGCGACCCGGCTCAATAGTAACCCGGCTCATTTTTGATACCAGTAGATACATCAAAAGAATCGGATTTTTATGCTGATTTCAAATATATAATAAGTTATATCATAATATATATATATATATATATATATAATAGGTTATATAATAAGTAATATATAAGTTAAATCTTGCCCATCAAAAGTTACGAGTCTGAAAAATTTATCTCATTTTAGAAAAGAGGGAGAAACACCCCCTAAATGTGCTATAATCTTAACGAAAATCAAACCATCAGATTCAGTGTAACAGAAAACCCTACTGTAGATGTTTCAAGCTTCTATCTGCAAAAATGTTGATTTTTTTTCAGGGGTGATTGTATCGATCCAGTAGTCCTAGAATATCGTGAGAGGGCTCATTCAAACAGAAAGTTCTAGTGACCTTTTTAAGTGACCAAAATAATTGGAGGGCAACTTGGCCCCCTCCCACGCTCAATTTTTCCCGAAGTCACCCAATCAAAATTTTGAGATATCCATTTTGTTCAGCATAGTCGAAAATCTAATAAATATATCTTTGAGGATGACTTAATCCCCCACAGTTCCAAGGGGAAGGGCTGCAAGTTATGAAATTTGCCCATTATATAGTATTGGTTATTGAGAAGTATACAGACGTTTTCAGGAGGGGTTTTTTTCTGGTGGACGAATTGAACAGACGAGTTGCAATGGATGAATTGCTCATGAATGGACGAGTTGCAAGCACTACTGATTCTTGATGGTAGTGTGGAAAAGTCAGTGAAAGATTAAACATTCAGAAGGGACCACAAGTAACTGTAATGACAGCCAGGGGCGTTGTTTGGGGGTGGCAAGGGGGCAGTTACCCCCCCTCCCAATAATATGGAGAAAAAAATATTACACATTCCATGCCCTTTGACTATCCAGATATGGACCCTTCTTGCCCCCCCCCCCTATAAAAATGCTGGAGATTTGCTCCTGATGACAGCCAAGAGAGCAGGGTCACTGGACATCAAGCACCTAGATCCTAGCATAACCTTCGAGAGGTTCTGGGTTGTTGCAAAAACTTCATTCCTACATGACTTCTTCAAACACAAATTACATGCAGCTCTTTTATCAATCTTTGACGACAACGGGCTCATGAGGAGACCAATAAAATCTGAACTTGCGAAAGCTTTATTTGAAGCTTGCAAAGACGTAGATAAACGGTGCTCAAACAGTAAAGAACAAACAAGAACCCGCCTTCACGTTTTGGGGTGTGGAGCTCTTCTTCATAGATTTTAGTAGAAGATTGGAATTAGCTTTTCAATGATATTCGACCAGTACTAATCTTTTTTTCGGAACGCGGTACTCATACCCTTCAGTGAATTTTGACAGACATGATGGAGGACCTGCAACAAAAGACCAGAAACAAGGCAGACATGTGCAAATTAATGGAAGAGAGGTGTTTTTACTGCAGATAAATATCTTCAAATTCCCAAGGAAGAATATGTCTATAACAAACAATAAGGTTAGGTTCATCCACATGCTTGGTGATAGCTTATGTGAAAGGGGGATCGAAATTGTACACGCAGAATGGGAATATCGCTAAAACTACTTTTGAGAAGTATAATATTCTTCTTACTGTGCTAATTGGTGATGATACTGACTTGCTTCGTATTCTACTGTTTCATGTTATTGCTATTGCAACACGATTTTGTTATTTAGAAGCGAAACAAACGGTATAAGTGTCGCGTGGGACACGCACATGATGCAAACCAGCTTGGGAATAGAAATACGCAATTCCAAACTTTTCAGCCATGCGCTACTTGGCTGCGATACCATATAACATATTCATATTCAAGGCAAAGATATAAGCATATTTAAGGAAAACGAGGCCTTTTGAAGAAGTTTTCAAGTTTTACTGAAGATGAGCTCAAATTAGAAGATTAGTAGTGCTGGAGAACGTGCTTTATCGTCCATCTATGGACACAAGAGTGATGAAAACCTAGACTCAGCTCGCTATCTTATTTTCCAAAAGAAGGTATTAAAATCCTTAAAATTTGTACTTCCTCGAGACTTGTTACCCACACTTGCATCTTCAAAGTTTCATTTACTGCGCGACTATCATCAGATCCCAGATTGGAGTGTTCTCTGCGTAATACCTTAAATTAGATATGCTTTTTCTAGCCCGCACTGCCCTTCTATGACGAACAAATAAACGTTCAAATGGGGATAAGTCCATTTATTTAGACAGTGAAACAGGTACAGAAGTCTAGATATTTCGATCACATATACAGCAATCGTCTACTGATTACGATTGCTGTATATGTGATCAAAATATCTAGACTTTTGTGCTTGTTTCACTGTCTAAATAAATGGACTTATCCCCATTTGAACGTTTATTTGTTAGATTATAGTGGAAATAGCTGTCTCGGCCCTCTTCAGTGGAGATTCAGGTGCAACAATGGCAGTAACAATAGCAGTTATTTTATCATTTGCAAAATTATTTGGGCCAACTGGTCTTAAAGACTAGATGTTCCTTTCTTAAAATGGTCTTTTTAAGGATATTTTCTTTTATGATTTATAAACAAATGATTAAAATGAACGCAATATCATTCGTCTCTGAGAAATCGTACCAGGTGTAATACTACCTGAAACTAAGCCTTATTACCCACTTAACTGATAAACTATGGGATTAAAAAAACGCTTTGTGTAGCTATTTAAGACGTATTTGATCAAGTTATTCAATGCCCCTTGATTTTTTTTTGTTTGCTCTATGACGACCATTTCTCCTGCAAAATTTCCCCCACAAGTAAAATGACCATAGTAGTTTAAATTTGAAACAAACCCGTTAACTAAATATCTAGAAAATGTGCATAATTTGACCGGAGGGAACTGTCAAGTATTTGTGTTGAGGGGTCTGTAATGTCAAGCAATGGGATAATTATTAAAAGAGCCTTTGGGGAGAGGCAAATTTTGTACCTAAAATCTTCGTAAGAGTGTGCTCAACAGCTTCTTAAAGTTTCATGGCAATCGGATTAACAATGTAGCAATGCATACAGGACAAATGGAGGGACAGACAGAGTTACATTTGATTTTAATTCATAGAAGCTTATTACGGAAAAGCATAAGCTCCCCATGGCAGAAAAAATAGAAGTTTCGTGTCATTTGCAAAACTATTGGAGCTAAAGGGGCTGAATATACGCTTCTTAGAGAGGTCTTGTCAAGGAGATTTGCTTTTATGATTGTTGGACAAAGGATTAAAATGAACACGAAATCATTCGTCTCTTACGAATCGTACCAGTTGTAACGCTGCCAGCTGACATTGAGCTTTTTATTCGCTCAACTGATGAAACAAAGGGATTGAAAAAAAAACAGCTTTATGTAGCTATTTAAAGGGTTGTTAATCAAGCTATTCAAGGCCCGCTTAATTTTTTTTTTGGCTTGTGCTGCCGCCAGACCTGATTCGAGATTCGGGGTTGAGGGATGTATGGAGCTAGATGGCGGGATAGACCCTCTTTGGATTGATCTTATCAAGGGTATATTTAAGCTCCTTGACTTAGGGGGACACATCCTCTGTGTTCCTTAGTGTTCTTTCCCTGCTTAAGAGTTGAATTGTATGAATAACAACCTAACTGTTGATCCTCATTACCTAATAAGTTTTTTCTGCTATGAAGCCCCCTAAGTTAGAATTAATGACGGGCGAAAAGAGTGGTAATTAATCCCCTGGATTGGGTGCAGTTTGCTTCCATGCAATTTGAACTCAGGTTCGCACCAATCTGTCGAGTAAAAAAAAAAAAAAGGGTAATCACACTCCCCCGCCCTCCGCAAAATATTGAATCAATTAGGCTTAGGCCTGGATTTTGCAGGCAGCAACAAAATTACCATTTAAAAAATTATTTAAAATTATGGTTGCAGAAGCTGCTTCAACGTAGTGAGGAGGGAACCAGACTCCGGAATAACGGACGTTTAAAAAATCAGTTTTTGAAGATATTGTCTAGTCATAATTTAAATTCCCGAATGTCACTTATATAAAAATAATAGCTATTAGCTAGATGCAGCTTCATAATACTTTTACAGTCAGACATAGACATTTTTCAGAACTCTGAAAAGCAGCTTGAAACCCGCTGAAAATGCTTTAAGATCGAATAAACATCGATAGATATGACCAGCCTCTTCCATAAAAATCTTGGATTCCACCGAAGACTAGCATTGAAATTCACAGTATCTTTAAGAAAGATTTCTTTTTCGTACGCAAATTATCCATGTAGAAACTCGATTTCAAGCTAATCGACAAACTAGAAAAAAAAAATTGGGTGCAGTTTGCTTCCATTCAGTTTGAACATAGATTCACACGAATCTGTCGAGTCAAAAAAAGGGTAATCTCACTCCCCCGCCCTCGGCAAAATATGGAATCAATTAGGCTTAGGCCTGGATTTTGCAGGCAACAACAAAATTACCATTTAAAAAATTATTCAAAATTATGGTTGCAGAAGCTGCTTCAACGTAGTGAGGAGTGAACGATAGTCCGGAATAACGGACGTTTAAAAAATCAGTTTTTGAAGGTATTGTCTAGTCATAATTTAAATTCCCGAATGTCACTTATTTAAAAATGATAGCTATTAGCTAGATGCAGCTTCATAATACTTTTACAGTCAGATATAGACATTTTTGAGAACTCTGAAAAGCAGCTTGAAACCCGCTGAAAATGCTTTAAGATCGAATAAACATCGATAGATATGACCAGCCTCTTCCATAAAAATCTTAGATTCCACCGAAGACTAGCATTGAAATTCACAGTATCTTTAAGAAAGATTTCTTTTTCGTACGCAAATTATCCATGCAGAAACTCAATTTCAAGCTAATCGACAAACTAAAAAAAAAACGAATTCAATTTAAAAGATGAGCTCTGTTAAATACAAGCAAAGAAAAAAACTAATACTTAAGTCCAGAAAACGGTCCTGAAAGAAAGGCCCCTCCCCAAATCCTACTCAAACGGACAAGTGGTTCCTAGCGCTTTACTGAAAATTTGCTGCAATTCAACTGAACTCAATCGGTAACTACAAATGTTTATCGATTTAAGAAAAACAGTACCGTATTAATTCTTGCATTCTAAATGAAAATATCAAACATGACCTATCTACAGCAGAGAACGATCAGTCACTTTAACAAATTTACTAGTAAGAGATATGGTGGGGCCATGGCCTTCTTCCCAATTCAGTGTAACTTTCTTCCTTTGAGATTTTCATGTTGCTCTTTATTTGCACTAAAGAAAGAAAAATTACTTCTAGGCCAGAGCCAGACTTCCCTGCCTTTTGATGTGTCACGCTTTGTGGGAACTGTTCATTTCATAATGGAGGATAATGTTGCCAAGCAGCACTCACGGTGTCCTTATTCACGCTTAAATATTACAGAAATTCGTTCAATATTAAGTTGCAGAGTATATTATTAGATATTATCCAATGCATATTCATAACATTAAGCGTCGAAAGTTTGTTTCGGATACGTTTTCACAGTGGTTGCATGAGCAGAGAAAGAAAGCTTATATTTATATATGTGTAGATTTTACAGGATAGTACAAAATATTACATCTAAGTCATAGGTACCGCAATAGCGCTGCATGAGTAAAGAGCGATATGGCTTCAATATATTAATTATTTTCCTCAGACTACTTCGTATGCAAGGAGCTATGGTATAAACTTTGGGAGGAGGGAGAGGAGTGTGCTGAACTAAATCAAAGGGCACTATGCCGATCATTGTTGTCAAAAGTGCATATCTACAATTTCTGAGGAATATCTAAGGGTATTCACCGGATAATCTTAGGAAATTTTGAGGGAGTGTTGAATTAAATCCAAAGACGCTTTGTGGTTGCAGGTTGTCAAAAGGGTGCATCTGGCTATGAGTATGAAGTTGATCTTTCTGGGAAACTTAAGTAGGATGTTGAACTAAATAAAATAAAGAAAACATGTGTATCCTTTTACACCTTTTACGCCATGTGTATCCTTTTTACAACTTGTATACCAAGGGTATTAAGTAGAAACTTTCAGGGAATGTCAAAAGGGATCTTAAACTAAATAAAAAGACATCACCTGCACCCGGGATGTCAAAAGTGCATATCTACAGTGTCTCGACAAGAGCTAAGGCTATTAATTTAAAACTTTCAGAGAAAATTGATGGAGATGTTGACCTAAATATAAAGACACCATGTTCTTTCAGGTTGCCAAAACAGCATATTCACAATATCTCAGGAACGGCCAAGGATAACAAGTTGAAATTCTAGGGGAATGTTGACGCGGGTGTTAAACTAAATCAATTGACACTATATGCATCCATGTGAACAAAAGGGCGTAACTTCAATATCTCAGTAAAAGATAAAGGTATTAGGCTGAAGCTTACAGGCACTGTTAAGGGGAATTTTGAGCCTCAATCTAAAAACACTATATCCTTGTTGTGAAAATAGTGTATATCCAATATCTCAGGAACAGCTAAGGGTATTGAATTGAATCTTACAGGAAATATTGAGGGGGATGTTGAACTAAACTAAATGCATTCACTGTTCAGCCTTGTTGTCAAAAGATTGTGTCTGCAATATTTCAGGTAAGGCTAATGAGATAAAGTAACTACTCAAGGGAACAAGATAAAACTTTGGAGGAATGTTGAACTTAGGCTTCAGATAGATTTTAAATTTTCTCTTGAGGGGACCAAACGGGAGATTATATCCCCTTACATTTTTATAGGAGAATAGACTTGTGAAGAAAATTGTGGTTGTATTGATTCTTAGTGCGAAATATTCTTTTTTTAGGCTGATCTGATGAAAACTTCAGGCCCCTTCAATTAAAGGTCCAGAACCAAGGGAGCCACAACCAAAAAAAAATATGGTTGTACTGATTCTTGACGGCCAATTTTTAATTTTATGTTTCAAACAACAAAACTGAAGCTTTTTTGAAAAATGAGCTCAAAATGCATTTACTTAAACATACAAGCAGTTAAAATAATTATTTACAATAAAATTCTGATAATAAAATGATCGATCAGTGTTCGTCTATAGACTTATTCAGGGTTGTAAAAGGATGAGGGCCATTTTTGAAAAATCCCCCAAAAAATTTATTCAAAGAAAAATAAAGAGCTACATTGAACTAAAAATAGACAGAAATAAAGTCAAACAAGATTCAAACCTAAAATGAACAGATATGAATATCATTGAGTAAATGAGACTTAAAACCAACAGAAATTACAATTAATGTTCAGGCCAAACCAACAACGAAAAAGAAATATATTTTGAACGTATTTCCTTTTATAACACTGTCCAAAATTGCTGAGACTTCCAGGATCAATATCATTATGTTCCAAACACAGTCTTCTTCAATTAGTTGCTTTAAGTAATCTTGGTTCTTACGATGATTTTCTTCCTTTTTCGTTGTTGTTATTGATGTTTTGACAAATAAAACAAACTGCTTCAAATAAAGATTTCTTTCAGTAAAGCGCAGATGACGCTCAGTCTTCCGAAGGATTTTTCAGCCTTTCAACCGTTAGTGGCAATTTCTGTTCGTTTAAGATTTCCCATGATTTTCCATTGTTTATATCTGTTCATTTCGAGTCTCATTCATTTGTCGATACTTATTTATGTTAATTCTAAATTTAAATCATTATTTGAATTTATTTCTGCTTGTCTGTGGTTTAAAGCAGGTCTTTATTTTTCTTTGAAACTTCTTTTTTTAGAAAAAAACTTTAAAAGGAAATTTCTCTTTTATGATTTAAGTGAGCAAATATCTTAAAAACTGCTGATAAGGGCTAAATAGTGCGACTCCATTTTGATAATTAATACAAAAATAATGATAGATAGGCCTTTAAGCTAGAGACACTAAAATATTGTATTTTTCTCGGACAGTTGTCTCAACCACTAATATAGTGGCTCTTCCTCTGCCATTACTATCAATACATTACTATAAGAACCACAGCACAATCATTCTTGTCATGTTGCTCACTAAAAAAATTCATAAAGACGCTCTGATGTTTTTGATCTAAAAATCTATTTTCGCAATAAGGATCAAAGGATGAGTTCGACATTTGTTCCAAAGACTAGTTATTTTTCAAAAGGCAATTCTTTACATGAATTATATCCATTAGTTGCAATTTTTTGTCTAACTTTGTTTAAGTATGAAACGTAGGGAAGACTGGCGATGAATGGGTGTAACGTCCTGCTGAATTAGCTCAGCTATGAAGTAAGTGTTTTAGGACAATATTTGGCAGTCTGTCATCCTTTGTCCGCAGAACGTTTCCTAGCCATCTCATCCTTTCTCTCATTATAGCCCTAGAAAGCGAGATTGAAACACATTTTTCTTACATCTCACTGTTTGAGATGCAGTTGGTTAGTCGGGTACCCAAAACAATCCGTAGGCAATTTCTCTGAAAACCATCCAGCAAATCCTCCTCCGTCTTTCGCGGTGCCTACGCTTCAGAGCCATACTTGACCGATGTCATCACTGTAGCTTCCAATATTCTAATCTTGGTTCGCATATTTATCTTCCTATTCTTCGAAGCTTTTTTCAACAGTAAAAAAGAACACCCTTGGCCTTGGCTATTCTACTTTTAATATTTTCACCGCACCCACCGTCTTTACCAATAACTAAATAAAAAAAAAGTTTTTTTTAAACTAAAAGTAGTTAAAAAATATTCCGCATATGGAAGGGGCTGTCCCCTCCTCAACGCCTTGCTCTTTGCGCTGAAGTTTTTTATTGTTTTAACAAATGGAGTTGTGAGAAAGAGTCAAACTTTAGCGTAAAGAGCAAGGCGTTGAGGAGGAGACAGTCTCTTCCATATACAGAATAATTTCTGTTCGTTTTAAGTTTTAATGTCGTTCCTTACTTTCAGTTAAAAAAACTTGTTTTTTCCTTTAATTTCTGAACGTTTTTGAATTAATGCAGCTTTGATTTTGGTTCACCGTACATGAATAATTAAAACTAAATTTGCATATTAATTTTACTTTTTTGGGGCTAAATGGTTTTCCCGAAATTTTGTTCTGACGTAACTTGTGAATTAACTTACGTATCGAACTTCCATATTCGTATGTTATATTACGTATATTAGAGAGTTCACCCCCTAGTCAATACCTTGGCCTTTACGCTAAAGTTCCAATTTTGTTCGAATCACAAACCCCTGAATCACAAAGGCCGGTTAATTAGAATAGATAGCTCTTTTGAAAGTACTAAAAAAAATTTAGCGTAAGGAGCAAGCCCCCTCATATACGTAATAATTTCTGTTCGTTTTCAGTTTTAATGTTGCTCCTTACTTTCAGTTGGAAAAACTTGTTTTTTTATTTAATTTCTGATCGCTTTTTAAATAATGCTGGGAAATCTGGCACCCCCTGCATAGAAAAGTCCTTTCCCCAAGGAAACATCCTCCATGAAAAGATCCTCCCCGTAATCCCCTACTCCGACCCCCCACCAGAAAAAAATCCCTCCTGAAAACGTCTGTATACTTCCCAATAACCAATACTATATGTAAACAATGGGCAAAGTTCATGACTTGCAGCCCTTCCCCCAGGAACTGCAGGGGATTAAGTAATCCTCAAAGACATATTTATTAGGTTTTCTACTATGCTGAACAAAATGGCTATCTTAAAATTTTGATTAGAAGACTTCGGGAAAAAAAAGCGTGGGAGGGGGCCAAGTTGTCCTGCAATTTTTTTGGTCACTTTAAAATAGCACTAGAACTTTTAATTTCCGTTCGAATGACCCGTCTCACGATATTCTAGGACTACTGGATCGATACGATTACCCCTGGAAAAAACGCTTATCCCGTGGTCTTTCTTCTGGCAAAATATACAAAATTCCACATTTTTGCAGATAGGAGCTTGAAACTTCTATAGTAGGGTTCTCTGATACGCTGAATCTGATGGTTTGACTTTCATTAAAGTACTATGACTTTTAGGGGTTGTTTCCCCCTTTTCCGAAAATAAGGCAAATTTTCTCCGGGGCGTAACTTTTGATGGGTAAGACTAAAATTGATGGAACCTATATGTTTGAAATCAGCATAAAAATCTGATTCTTTTGATGTATCTATCGATGTCAAAATTTTGTTTTTTAGAGTCTCGGTCACTATTGAGCCGGGTCGCTCCTTACTTACAGTTCGTTACCACGAACTACTTGATACTGCCTAGGTAAGTGAAGCTGTCCACTTGATCTATATTGTCATTACCCAACATCAACTCTTAAGGACTATAAGGTAGGACTTTTTTTATTTCAGAAGAGCATAATTAGTTGTTATAACCAATTTCTGCTGAAGAGATATCTATTGCCATCTCAAAATTGCTCTGCAAAAATCGAGATAGTTGAAAAAGACTATGTCTTGTTCATTATGATAAAAAGAGATTCGGGTAATAGCTTAACCCTTGTTAACGTAATCTAATATCATTTGATTCATGAAGCGAGTCACGGTACACTTTTGTTCAATTTTTGTTCGAGCATCTGCTTGGCGCAAGTCTAGCTGTACCGAAAAGCTTTAAAAACCAAAAAAGAACCAAAACTTTCACACTTACCAACAACATGAAGATAAGCTTTCTGAGAAATCATAGGAACAGTGTTAATTTGACACATGTACCATCCCGTGTCTGATTCTTGGACTGATGATATATGTAATGTCCAACGCTTATCCATTGCTTCACTCAAGGAAATTCTATAATTTCTAGTTATAAGTTTGTCGTGAATTGAGAGCAAAGAATGAGTCTCTTCTTTAAGCCAGGCCACCTACAAATATTTATATGGTTTAAGACAATAGACCATTGCAAGTGATAATTTGTAAACACACAAGGCGCGTTTAAATGAAATTAAATAAAAAAAACAAGTTTTTTAAACTGAAAGTAAGGAGCGACATTAAAACTTAAAACGAACAGAAATTATTCTGTATATGAAAGAGACTGTCCCCTCCTCAACGCCTCGCTCTTTACGCTAAAGTTTTTTATTGTTTTAAAAAATAAAGTTGTGAGACAGAGTCAAACTTTAGCGTAAAGAGCGAGGCGTTGAGGAGGGGACAGTCTCTTTCATATACAGAATAATTTCTGTTCGTTTTAAGTTTTAATGTCGCTCCTTACTTTCAGTTTAAAAAACTTGTTTTTTTTATTTAATTTTTGAACGTTTTTGAATAAATGCAGGTTTTGATCTTGGCTCACCGTACATGAATAATTAAAACAAAATTTTCATATTAATTTACTTTTATTTAGTTAAATGGCTTTCTCGAAACTTGTTTAATTTTATTTACGAACGTTTTTATTAGTAATAAATATACGTAACTTACGAATTAACTTACGTAACGAACTTCTATATTCATATATTTTTAATACATTTATTAGGGGGTTCGCCCCCTAGTCAATACCTTGCTCTTTAAGCGAAAGTTCAAATCTTGTTCCAATTCTTTAGAAATGACCGCTTAATCACAAAGGCCGTTAATTAGAATAAGTAGCTCTTATGAAAGTACTAAAAAATCTTTGGCTTAAAGAGCGAGGCATTGACTACGGGGTGAACCCAATTATATATGTAATATTTTCTGTTCGTTTAAAGTTTCGATGTTGCTGCTGTTGCAGTTGAAATACTTGTTTTTTTATATTAAATTTATGATCTTTTTTTAAATAATGCTGGGAAGTCCGGCGTCCCCTTCATAGCAATGTCCCTTCCTCCATGAAAACTTCCTTCATGGAAAGACTCCTCCCACATAACCCCTGACCCACCCCCCTCCCCCCACTACCAGGAAAAATCTCCCCTGAAAACGTCTGTATACTTCCAAATAACCAATACTATATGTTAACATTGGGTAAAGTTCATAACTTTCAGCCCTCCCCCCGGGAAGTTCGGGGGATTAAGTCATCCTAAAAGACATACTTATAATATTTTCGAACATGCTGAACAAAATGGCTATCTCAAAATTTTGATCAGGTGACTTTGGGAAAAAAATGAGCGTGGGAGGGGGCCTAGTTGCCCTCCATTTTTTTGGTCACTTAAAAAGGGCACTAGAACTTTCAATTTCCATTCCAATGAGCCCTTTCACGATATTCTAGGACAACTGGTTCGATACGATCACCCCTGGGGGAAAAAAAAAAAAAAAACAAACAAACAAACAAATAAACACGCACCCGTGATCTTTCTTCTGGCAAAAAATGCAAAATTCCACATTTTTGTAGATGGGAGCTTGAAACCTCTACAGTAGGGTTCTCTGATACGCGGAATATGATGGTGTGATTTTCATTAAGGTTCTATGACTTTTAGGGGGTCTTTCCCCCCTTTTTCGAAAATCAGCCAAATTTTCTCAGGCGCCTAACTTTTGATGGAAAGGATTAAACTTGATGAAACTTATATATTTGAAATCAGCATTACAATACGATTCTTTTGATGTATCTATTTGTATCAAAATACCGTTTTCTAGAGTTTCGGTTACCATTGAGCCGGGTCGCTCCTTACTTACAGTTCGTTACCATGAACTGTTTGATACCAAACTTAATAAAATTTATATATTTAGAATCAGCATTATAAACACATTCTTTTGATACATTTATTGACATCAAAATTACGTTTTTAAAAGTTTCGATTACTATTGAGCCGTATCGCTTGTTTTTTTATTGTTTTTTTATTACGTATATGTTATTACGTATATGAGGGGGTTCTGCCCTTAGTCAATACCACGCTCTTTACGTTAAAAGTTAAAAAAAAATTTGATTCACAAACCCCTGAATCACAAAGGCCGTTTAATTAGAATAGATAGCTCTTTTGAAAGCACTAAAAAAAACTGTAGCGTAAAGAGCGAGGTATTGACTTGGGGGAGAACCCCCTCACATACGTTATAATTTCTGTTCGTTTTAAGTTCTAATATTCCTTCTTACATTTCAGTTGAAAAAACTTGGTTTTTTTTTATTTAATTTCTGATCGTTTTTTAAATAATGCTTGGAAATCCGGCGCCCCCTTCATAGAAATGTCCCTTACCCCAAAGAAACATCCTCCACGGAAATATTCTCCAGAGTAACTCCCTCCTCTAGCCCCCCCTCCAGAAAAAATCCTTCCTGAAAATGGTTGTATACTTCCCAATAACCAATAAATAATGCTGGCAAGTCCGGCGCCCCCTTCATGGCGATTTCCCCTCCCCCATGAAAACTTCCTTCATGAACAGATCCTCCAACATAACCCTCGACCCACCCTTCCCTCCCACTAGCAGAAAAAAAACCTCCTGAAAACTTCTGTATACTTCCGAATAACCAATTCTATATGTTAACATTGGGTAAAGTTCATATCTTTTAGCCCTCCCTCTGGGTACTTCGGGGGATTAAGTCATCCCAAAAGACATATTTATCATATTTTCGACCATGCTGAACAAAATGGCTATCTCAAAATTTTGATCGGGTGACTTTGGTAAAAAAATAAGCGTGGGAGGGGGCCTAGTTGCCCTCCATTTTTTTTGGTCACTTAAAAAGGGCACTAGAACTTTTAATTTCCGTTCCAATGAGCCCTCCCACGATATTCTAGGACCACTGGGTCGATACGATCACCCCTGGGAAAAAAAAAAAAAACAAACAAACAAACAAACAAACAAACAAACAAATAAACACGCATCCGTGATCTTTCTTCTGGCAAAAAATGCAAAAATCCACATTTTTGTAGATAGGAGCTTGAAACCTCTACAGTAGGGTTCTCTGATACGCTGAATATGATGGTGTGATTTTCATTAAGGTTCTATAACTTTTAGGGGGTCTTTCCCCCTTTTTTTGAAAATCAGCCAAATTTTCTCAGGCGCGTAAATTTTGATGGGTAGCTCTAAACTTGATGAAAGATATATATTTGAAATGAGCATTGAAATCTGATTCTTTTGATATATCTATTGGTATCAAAAACCCGTTTTCTAGAGTTTCGGTTACCATTGAGCCGGGTCGCTCCTTACTTACAGTTCGTTACCACGAACTGTTTGAAACTTAATTATTTGGATGGCCGACGCAGAAAGGTAGTACATAATTATCTCTTCAAAAGTCAAAGTATTTGTGTCCTTAAGACAAATATCGAAGATAAGTTAGAAGAAGATGCATTACCTCTACTACCATCACTACAGCTCATCGCAACGTTAAGCCACCTGAGATGAAAAAAGCTGCATACGCTCCCCTTATACCCATTGTCTACACAGCTTCACTTGTTACTGTCCCTAATAAAGCCATTATCATCTTCGAATATTTTTTTTGATAACTTGCCGAATAACAGAATTTATATATAGCCTTTATCTGGAAAATATTGCATTATCATCGAGAAGGATTTCGGAGTGTAGATATTTGTAAAAACTTTTCGAATTCAAAGTCTTTACTGCAATACTTCAACTATGCTCAAATTTTACAGAATTTCGTAGAGCTTTCCTCGAGTTTTCCAGAATTTCTCTGAAAATTGACGTCAGTTTTTTCTTATGTTATTGTCTTGACGACCTTTAATTTTCGGGTAGATTTGGGAGAGTCCAATGTTTATTTGAAGAAATTCGGTACGATCCTCAAAAATTTCGAAATAGTGGAAACACTAGATTACTGCAATCTTGGGAAGAATAATTTTTTTAATTGATAAGTTTTGTTTTCACAAAGATATTTGTAGTAATGTTTTCTTATATGCAGTCCTAAAGTTTTAATGTATCAAAGTAAGGCAACATTTTTGCTATCTTTCCATAGCTGAGATTCATTTTTGTCCATCCACTGAATTTTATTTTGATATTCAAAGCGTATTTTATAGATTGAAAAACAAGCTGGAAATTAGACGAAAATCGTCAAAAAAAGGAATATCTTCCTACTTTTTGAGGAAATTTGGGTCTTTCTCTAATAAGAAGTCAAATCATTATTATAATATACAGGTTGATGAATGGATACATCTTAAACTGAAAAATCCATGTATATATATATATATATATATATATATATATATATATATATATATATATATATATATATAACCCATACCGATTCTCAACCCTTACCGAAGACAATTTAAATTCAGAATTTGTCTCTGTGTCTATATACAATTCAACTAAATTAGGACTACAGTGCAATTTCTCAGCAATAGGCATACAGATAAATCAATTTGATGAACAAGTTAAGGGGTTAATATTTCAGTTAGAATAAGAATACTTGAAAGTACTAACCTTATAATTGGTCAAGTTGTTGATAACACAAGGGAAAATGGCATCTCGACCCATAGCAACTGTTATATTCTCAATTGTTTCAGCAAAATAAGGCAAATCTAGAAAGAATTGAACATGTTTTAATGTGATAAGATTGCTGATGACAATGTCTAGGAAAGGGGTTGTAATGAACAATTATAATTCGAATATACAAAAGAATTTGTATTTCGAAGGTCTATATTCAAACAGTAAAAAATTGAACTATATAAATTGAATTATATCAGAGGCAACGCTATGGCGTTACCTATAGTTAAGGCCATACGGCTCCAATGTTTTATTATTATTATTCATTTATTATTTTTTTTCCCCAGAGGCACTTCATATGGAAGGGGTCATCGAAAAACTTCAAAGGGGGTTCATTCGATTGGAAATCGAGAGTTCTAGTGCTCTTTTTAATAGTCGAAAGTGATTGGAGGGCATTTAGCCCCCCCCCACGCCCATCATATCCCCAAACACATCCAATCAAAATCTTGAGATAACCATTTTGTTCAGCGTAGTTGATTTCCAGATAGAAAATGTATTTTTGTGGAGGACAATCCCCCATAACCCTTAGGGCAAGGATTTTAAGTTATGCCCTGGGGGCATATAAGGTTTTTATAGAAGTCATTGTCGTAGCAACTTCAAAACAGGCTCATTCGATTGGAAATTCAAAGGGCTAGTGCCATTTTTATAGTCGAAAGTGATTGGAGGGCATTTAGCCCCCCCCCACGCCCATCATATCCCCAAACACATCCAATCAAAATCTTGAGATAACCATTTTGTTCAGCGTAGTTGATTTCCTAATAGAAAATATTGTTTCGAGGAGGACACTCCCCCACAACCCTTAGGGCAAGGATTTTAAGTTATGCCCTGGGGGCATATAAGGTTTTTATAGAAGGCGTTGTCGTAGAAACTTAAAAAAAAACGCTCATTCGATTGGAAATTCAAAGGGCTAGTGCCCTTTTTAATAGTCGAAAGTGATTGGGGGGCAAATAGCCCCCCCCCCCACGCCTATCATTCCCCCAGACATATCCAATCCAATTTTTGTGATAGTCATTTTGTTCAGCGCAGTTGATTTCCAGATAGAAAAATATGTTTTTGAGGAGGACACTCCTCCAAAACCCTCAAGGCAAGGGTTTTAAGTTATACCCTGGGGGCATAAAAGTTTTTTTTTTATAGAAGACGTTGTCGTACAAACTTCAAAAAAGGCTCATTTGATTGGAAATTCAAAGGGCTAGTGCCTTTTTTAATAGTCGAAAGTGATTTGAGGGCAACTAACCCCCCTCTCATGCCCACCTTTTCCCCAAACACATCCAATCAAAATTTTGAAACAGCCATTTTATTAAACATAGTTTTAAGTTCTGGAAATTAGGTCTTTAAGGATGACAACTCCCCCACAGCCCTTGGGACGAGGGTTGTAAGTTATACCCTGGGGGCATATAAGGTTTTGTATAGCCAAAGTTGTCATAGAAAGTTCAGAAAGGGCTCATTCGGTTGGAAATTTCAATGGCTAGTTCCCTTTTTAATAGTCGAAAGTGATTCTAAGACAACTGACACCCCTTCAACGCCCACCATTTCCCCAAACACATCGAATCAAAATTTTGATATAGCCACCCAACGTAGTTGAAAGTACTCGAAATTATATGTTTGAGCAGGACACTCCCCCCACTGTCGTCAGGGGCAAGGGTTATAAGTTATGCCCTGGGGGCGAATATGGCTCTTATGGAAGGAATGCTCGTATAAACCCCAGAGAGGGCTCATTTGATTGGAAATTGAAAGTTCTAGTTCAGTTTTTAAGCGTCAAAAGATATTGGAGGGTAACCAGCTCCCCCCCCCCCCAAACCCCTTTTCCCCAAATGCATCCAATAAAAATTTTGAGATAGCTATTTTGTTAAAAATAGTTCAAAGATCAGATAAGAAAAATCCCTGTGTCGACGGAACCCGCTAGGGCTCAGAGGCAGGCGTTATGAGTAATACTCTAGGGGCTTATATAGTTCTTATGGAAAGGATACTCGTATAAACTTCGAAGAGGGCTCATTTGATTTGAAATTGAAAGTTCTTGTTCACTTTTTAAGAGTCAAAAGAGACTGGAGGGCAACTAGCCTTCCTCCTCCACGCCCTAAATGCATCAGATAAAAATTTTGAGATAGACATTTTGCTAAAAATAGTTCAAAGTTCTGATAACAAAAAAACTCCGGTGTCGACACAGCCCCCAAGGGCCCGGAAGTAGGCGTTGTAAGTTATGCCCTGGGGGCATATATGGTTTTTATGGAAAGGATGCTCGTATAAAATTCCTAGAAGGCTCATTTGATTGGAAATTGACTTTTCACTTTTAAAGAGTAATTCACTTTTTAAGAGTCAAAAGTGATTGGAGAGCAGCTATCCTCCCCCCACACTCCATTTATTTTTTTCCCAGAGGCACTTCATATAGAAGGGGTCGTCGTATAAACTTCAAAGGGGGCTCATTCGATTGGAAATCGAGAGTTCTAGTGCCCTTTTTAAGAGTCAAAAGTGATCGGAGGGCAACTGCCCCCCCCCCCTTCAAGCCTTTTTCTCCCAAATACATCCAATAAAAATTTGATGTAGCCATTTTGTTAAATATAGTTCAAAGATCAGATAAGAAAAACTCCTGTGTCGACACACCCCCCCAGGGCCGGGGAAGGCGTTGTAAGCATTGTTCTGGGGGCATATATGATTCTTATGGAAGGTATGCTCTTATAAACTTCAGAGAGGGTTCATTTGAATGGAAATTAAAAGTTGTAGTTCATTTTCTCAGAGTGAAAAAAGATCAGAGGGCAACTAGCCCCTCCCGCCCTCCACGCCTTTGGATGTATCGTATGGATAAACCCATTCGATAAAAATTTCTATTTATTCATTTATATTATTATTTATTGTATGTTTTTGCTATGATTGTTTATTTAATTTCTGTTGGTTTTGGGTTTCATTTATTCTTTAATAGTTATTTCTGGTCGTTTTGAGTTTGAATTTTAAAAGGTGTTTGTATCTGCTGAGCTTAAGTTTAAAATGGCCTTTACTTTTCTTTGAAAAACTTATTTTTTGGAAAGTTTTTTTTTTTTTAATTAATTCTAGGTAAAACGATGATCTCTTTATTTATAATGTCACTGTGCGGCAAATATCTCTGGCCCAAGTTCAAATTGTAAAATGATGTTGTTAATTGCGTTGTGGCACTTCGCTCTGGTTCATTGTTTTTGTGGGTAATGAGTGATCGGGGGCAGTTCGTAACGTTCTTTTTCTTAGCGTCTGTGTTTGTTTTTCTTTGTGTGCTTATGATTTCTTTTTTTAATTTTATTCACCCTGTATTCCGCACCGTAAAGACTTTCAGGGGGATATGATGATATATTTTTCTGGTTTTATGGTATTTTCAAATAGGTTCTCAATAAAACCAAACCCTGAAATAAATCTATCAACGATTTTATAGTAAAAAATATTTTCAACAATAGAAGTTTCCAAAAATGGGCGAAACTACTTCATGGCTGGTCATACACTAAGTATTCTCTTGGACGAAATTGCTCGGAACTGAAATTAGAAGCCCTTTAATGATTACGAACAAAATTATTTACTGATAGATACCACCAGACGACCGGCACTCATAGTCAGCGAATTAGGAAGCAAAAAGTATCTGTAATTTTTCAATAAAAAATCCTTTTCATCTTTAAAAAACACCAATGTCTCCCCCTCCCATTGCTACGGATTGCCGAATATACATCTAAGGGAAAAATTACAAAAAGAACTGGAAATAAATTTTTCTTTCAAAATAGAAATAGCTCTCCACCCTTTGGGACTCCAGGGGGCGAGTGGTCTTCAAATTTGGACTTCTAGGGGGAGGCTAAGGTAAGTCAGAAGAAACGATGTATCCAGGTTATCATCTTGGGAACGAAAGGTGGTGACCGAGCAAACACATTTGAAGCGTTGGACGAGGAGGTAAGTGCACTTCATGCATTGTGCTTAGAGGGAGGGGGTGTGTTGGGCAAAAATATGTACCTCCGATCCGTCCAAAAGTTTTGGTACTTCAATGAAAGTTTGAATCAATCAACAGATAAGTCCAAAAGGAACAGATATTCATATGCGCAATCACATCAAACATAAAGACAGCCGATGCTCCTACAGATGAATAAATAAATCTTAAGCCTTCCATTCTCGAAATTTAATTAAAATACTTTTTATTTCTCCCCAATTGCCTTGTACTTGAATAATCCCTTAAAGCACCTCTTTTAGCACTGGGAATAAAAAAATTAACCTTTAGCGTAAAGAGCAGGGATAAGGAAGAGGCAGTGTCTAAGTATATGCATTAGCCTCTGCAAGGCAACATCCAGGATAATACCGGGTTTGAGGGGAATACCCTTCCTAATATATATTAGCAGCGGACTTCAAATATCAAAAATGAAATGTGGAGTCATCATTTCTACAGTTTTCAAGCTGAGTTGTTCGAAATTGAAGCTGACTTCTTCAAAATTTGGAATATCTCCCATTGACGACGGCCGGGGGCCAGGGGGAAATTTCCCCGTATTAAGAAAAAAGACACTAAAAAGTTTATATAAATACAAAAATTCGGTAAAACAAAACTTTTGGCAGCACTTGCTCCCCCTTCCCTTGAAAAATTGCATGGTGGCTCTCAGAATGCCATCCTCTCCGCGTCGTCACATTTTGTGCTGGCAAGCAATAAGAGGGGAGCTATCACCATGCAGCACCCATATTAGAGACTTAGTTCAAAAGCATCCAAGGAATGAAGGGATATCAGAGATTAATTTCTACCCGAATCCTCCTTCATCCTGCTTAAACGTTTATATTGAGGCTCATAAAAATAGTTATGAAATTGGGGGGTAAGATTCACTTTTTGAAGCATCAGGCACACTCCCTCAACCTAATTCCTGACAAAGACCCACATTCTTCATAATAGCTGATGCGCAATTACACAACGCTGCACATTTTGGTGGCCAGCGTTTACCCTCCCCCTCCCCGGCGAATAACCCCCCCCCCCGGCGAATAACCCCCCCCCCCCCCCCCCCGCGGAAAATACCCGCCACTCGCGGAAAATACCCCCCACCTGGAAAATACCCCCCCCCCGCGGAAAATACCCGCCACCTGCGGAAAATACCCCCCCCCCCCCGGAAAATACCCCCCACAGAAATTACCCCCTCCACCCGTGGAAAATAAGGCTTTCTAAATTTGAGAATTTTATTTGAGTTTTTTTTCTCATAGGGGGAAGGAATTTTGGTACTTGCGTATTATACACCACTCACTCAAGTTTACGCTGTGTAAAATTCGAGAACACACCGTTTTTTTTTTTTTTTAGTTTCTTCCTTACTTTAGAAATGAATTTGTGGTATAGATTTGCACATTAGGGGGGGGGGGGTAAGCATAGCGGGTCTGCATGCAAAATGTGTTTGGTACAATTATTCTGGATATTAGATAGATAGATAAATAAGTATATTTTAAAGCCAAATATACGGCCATGAACACAGTAAAATAACATGAATGAATATAGTGGACGGGGTGTTAAAGCCCCTGAAAATGCCCCCCCCCCCTGAAAAATACCCCCCCCCCCCACGGAAAGTAACCCTCGCGGAAAATACCCCATCCTTGGTAAATGCCCTCCCGGATAATCCCTCCCCCCCCTGTGGAAAACAAGGTTTCTAAATTTGAAATTTTTATTTCAGTTTTTTTTAGTTTCGTTGAAAAGTGCTAAGGAACGGGAAAAAGAAGAATTTACGCACCAGAAGTATCTTAAAAACTTAGAAGAAAAAAACACAAATCCATTTGTGTCGAAAAGACTTCCATATGAACTTCTGCAATTTTTGGCAAAAAAAAATTAGGCAAACAATCATCAAAATTAAGCTAAAACAAATGGCACCAAAAACTTTAAGAAGGTTTGGCTATCCTTTGAAAGGCTAGTTGGCTTTGGGAACCAACACATTCTAAATTGTTTAAGTTTTTACAGACAAAAGCGTTGTCAAATTCTACGAGTTTGTTATTCTTACATTTCAAGTTTAAAACTACCACAAATCACCATTGACAAATAAATGAAACCCGAAACTAACAGAAATTACAATAGATAGCCTAGTCAAACTCAAAACAAGCAAAAAGTAAAAGAAGTATGGCTGACAACACCCATGTCTTCTTCAGATCAGAAAATAATTTGCACTTTACTTAAAAAAAAAAAAAATAAAAAAAAAAATAACCGTGTATTGTCAGTTTGATATGCATATTCTGATATCTATCCCTTATAGTCTTAATACTTTTTTATTGTTTATGGTCTAGAGGAGGTGTGGAGGCTGTCAGCCCTACTCATGCTAATTGTTGCTATTTTGAGTTTGAATAGGTTATTTATTGTTATTTCTGTTCGTTTTGGGTTTAATTCATTAATTTATGGTCATTAGTAGAATGCTTATATTGAATTCTGAGCCTCCTATGTACCAAAAAGGTTTTTCTGGTAGTCCTATTCTACAGGGCATTACACTCTTTCAAAGAGGAACGAGTATCATGGATACATGTTTATTTTTTTATTTTTTTTTTAAACTGGTATTTTTCAATGAAGCCCATAGCACTTTGCAGAAACCCGTGAATGTAGGACTGAAAGTCCGTTCGCAGTATATCTGAATCCAATTACTAATCATTTTAAGTTGAAAATTGTGACGTAAAAATAACTCTATTTGCGAATTTTTTTTTTTGCGAAAAGATATTTGCGTAAAGATATTGCGTTGGTTAAGAATGCCTCACGGGTAATTAAAGAATGGGATGCTTCCATCAACAATACAAAGAATATGCTCAGATACTTAATAGATTTGACGCCTACAAGAGACATTGGTAAAAGGTATTCAAGAGCTTAATTGAAAAGTAACGATAGAATGACATTGTGACTTGACCTCGCTTTACCTCTCCGATTTGGTCTGTATAATACACAAGTAACGTTTGAAAAGTATTGTCAATTTAAAAAGAAATGGCTGAAAAGTGTTTTGAGGGGGATGGGTTGCATGGAGGGTTGAGTTGCACGAGAGTTCAGTTAAAGGGGATACAGTTACACGGGGGTTTAGTTAAATTGGGTTGAGTTGCACGAGGGTTCAGTTAAATTGGGTTGAGTTGCACGAGGGTTCAGTAGCACGAGGGTTCAGTAGCACGGGGGTTCAGTTGTACAGGGTTTCGATTATAAAGGGGTTCAGTTACATGGGGGGTTCACTTGCACGGGGTTGAGTTAAATGGGGCTTGAGTTCCACGAGACTAGTGCTTTGTCGCGGTTTAGCTTGTCACAGTTACATTCTCTTGATCTTTCAAAGTTCACTTTGATTTTATTTCATTGATTCTTTTTGTTTGCATGTCCGGGCTGGTGTTTGCAAGTCCAAGTTGGGTTTTCAGACCTACGTTTTTAGATTTTCGTGGGTGTTTGGATGTTTCACAGAAAAAAAAAACATAGTTGTACCCTCAACGCCTCGCTCTTTACGCTAAATTTTTTTATTGTTTAAAAAATTAGAATTGTGAGAAAGTCAAACTTTAATGTAAAGAGCGAGTCGTTGAGGAGGGGACAGTCCCTTTCATAAACGGAATAATTTCTATTCGTTTTAAGTTTTGACATCATTCCTTACTTTCAGTTAAAAAAAACTTGTTTTTTACTTAGGTAATAATGGAACATTTAGTATTTTTTCTAATGTAAGTGTTTTCTTAAGAAAATGGCCCATCTGTAACAAATATAGCCTTAGTTAGTTAAAACTGCACATAAACTCTTGATTTTTTGTCGTGTTACTTAGATAATAAAGGAACATTTGGTTTTCTTTCCTAATTTAGTGTGTTTTCTTAAGAAAATGCCCCATCTTTAACAAATTTTGCCTTAACTAGTTAAAACTGTGCATAAATTCTTCAATTTTAGTTATGTTACTTAGCTAATAAAGGAACATTTGGTTTTCTTTCCTTATTTATGTGTTTTCTTTTGTTTGCATGTCCGGGCTGGTGTTTGCAAGTCCAAGTTGGGTTTTCAGACCTACGTTTTTTAGATTTTCGTGGGTGTTTGGATGTTTTGCCGAAAAAAAAAAAAAAACATAGTTGTACCCTCAACGCCCTCGCTCTTTACGCTAAATTTTTTTATTGTTTAAAAAATTAGAGTTGTGAGAAAGTCAAACTTTAACGTAAAGAACGAGTCGTTGAGGAGGGGACAGCCCCTTTCATAAACGAAATAATTTCTATTCGTTTTAAGTTTTGACATCATTCCTTACTTTCAGTTAAAAAAAAACTTGTTTTTTTACTTAGGTAATAATGGAACATTTATTATTTTTTCTAATGTAAGTGTTTTCTTAAGAAAATGGCCCATCTGTAACAAATATAGCCCTAGTTAGTTAAAACTGCACATAAACTCTTGATTTTTTGTCGTGTTACTTAGATAATAAAGGAACATTTGGTTTTCTTTCCTAATTTAGTGTGTTTTTCTTAAGAAAATGCCCCATCTTTAACAAATTTTGCCTTAACTAGTTAAAACTGTGCATAAATTCTTCAATTTTAGTTATGTTACTTAGCTAATAAAGGAACATTTGGTTTTCTTCCTTATTTATGTGTTTTCTTTTGTTTGCATGTCCGGGCTGGTGTTTGCAAGTCCAAGTTGGGTTTTCAGACCTACGTTTTTTAGATTTTCGTGGGTGTTTGGAAGTTTTGCCGAAAAAAAAACATAGTTGTACCCTCAACGACTCGTTCTTTACGTTAGTTTTGACATCATTCCTTACTTTCAGTTAAAAAAAAACTTGTTTTTTACTTAGGTAATAATGGAACATTTAGTATTTTTTCTAATGTAAGTGTTTTCTTAAGAAAATGCCCCATCTGTAACAAATATAGCCTTAGCTAGTTAAAAACTGCACATAAACTCTTGATTTTTTGTCGTGTTACTTAGATAATGAAGGTACATTTGGTTTTCTTTCCTAATTTAGTGTGTTTTCTTAAGAAAATGCCCCATCTTTAACAAATTTTGCCTTAACTAGTTAAAACTCTGCATAAATTCTTCAATTTTAATTATGTTACTTAGCTAATAAAGGAACATTTGGTTTTCTTTCCTTATTTATGTCTTTTCTCTTTGTTTGCATGTCCGGGCTGGTGTTTGCAAGTCCAAGTTGGGTTTTCAGACCTACGTTTTTTAGATTTTCGTGGGTGTTTGGATGTTTTGCCGAAAAAAAAAATGTTAATACGTTTAAGCAATAAATATCTTTAAGCTTAACCCGTCTTTATTCTTTAGAATAGTTTTATTCATTTCATTAAATTATGAAAAAATTGTAAGTAAGTAACAATAGCTTTCTTGAATTCGCTTCCTGGAAACAATACAGATATTTAATTCAAGAAATCATAATTTATTTTTTCTGTTCAATTATTTTCAGTGTAAGCCAATATAATTACCACATTCTTTTATTCTAAATTATTATTTTCAGTGTGTAAGCCAATATAATTACCACATTCTTTTATTCTAACTTAACTTGTAGGAATAGAGTTTCGGTTACTATTGAGCCTTACATGCCTGAAATCATGAATTAGAATATTTAATTAGCTGTTTGGGTTTTCAGACATAGTTTTTTAGATGTTCATGGGTGTTAGGTTCCTGGAGGGTTTTTGACTCCTCCCTCCAATGAATTCAGAGGGTTTTAGGACTCATCCCCCTAGCCATAACTCCATTCAACCTTGAGCGAAGATATAAAAGTTTGATGAAGTATTTTTCTACTTAACAACTACATTAATAACTTCCAAGATGATAGGACTGTATGATACAGAATTTATCAGTTACCGAGAGTTCAATGACTCCTCCCCGCAATGACTTCCAGGGGTTTTATGACTCCTCCCCACAATGAATTCAGATGGTTTTAGGACTCATCCCCCTAGCCATAACTCCATTCAACCTTGAGCGAAGATATAAAAGTTTTGATGAAGTATTTTTCTACTTAGCAACTACATTAATAACTTCCAAGATGATAGGACTGTATGACACAGAATTTATCAGTTTGAAAAAATAATCTTGTGGTGTTATATTTGAATGAGCATTTTTATTATTGTCTATGGAACTCGAAGAAATTGACTGTTATCATTGGATAGTGAACTATAACATGTTTGAGCATGATAAAAGCTTGTGGAGTACTACATTACGTCATATAAACAGACTGGGATTCTACGATAGAGTAATACCACCACTTAATAATGCTGGTCGGGAACTGAGAAATGTTCAGGAGGAAGTCAGTGAAATTCGCAGCTTTTTCGGGGTTGAAGCGCTCTAGGTAAAGGGCAATGTGCCTACAGATAAAGTTTTAATTCAAAAGTGTGACCCTAGGATTCCACTTTTCAATCTAGAAGAGTTTAAGTGTCCTAAATTTGAAGGGGGTTATCACCGTCCTGAAGACGAGGTTAGGTTCTTCGCACAGTGGATACCTAAGAACATACCTGATCGTGATAAATCCATAAGACATGTTAAAAAACTATTCTATATCATGGGACCATCGTTTGTGGATGTTTAAGAGTGAACTCTAAGTACTATTTTTTATGTCAACATTTGTTTTTTTTTTTTCAAAAAAAATCTGTTAATACGTTTAAGCAATACATATCTTTAAGCTTAACCCGTCTTTATTCTTTAGAATAGTTCTATTGTAAGCAAGTAACAAACTCTTTCCTGAAGTCACCTCTTGGATACACAATGCAGAAACTTCATTTAAGAAACTATGAAAAAAAATTGTAAGTAAGTAAGTAAGTAACAAATTCTTTCTTGAAGTCACCTCTTGGATACACAATACAGAAATTTTCATTAAAGAAATTATGAAAAAATTGTAAGTAAGTAGCAAATTCTTTCTTGAATTCACCTGCTGGATAAACAAAGACATTTCGTTCAAGAAATTGTGACAAAATTCTGAGTAAGTAACAAACTCTTTATTGTTTACATGACTTAGATACACGATGTAGAAATTTAATTCAAGAAATTATGAAAAAATTCTCAGTAAGTAACAATTTCTTTCTTGAAGTCATCTCTTGGATACACAATACGGAAATTTCATTCAAGAAATTATGAAAATATTTGTAAGTAAGTAACAAACTCTTTATTGATTTCACCTCTTGGATATACAGTACCGATACTTCATTCAAGAAATTATGAAAAAATCACAAGTAAGTAACTTTTTTTTTCTCTTTATCACAAACAATTTTTCACTTAGCTACATGATGTAGAAATTTAATTCAAGAAATTACTAAAAAATTCTCAGTAAGTAACAATTTCTTTCTTGAAGTCAACTCTTGGATACACAATACGGAAATTTCATTCATGAAATTATGAAAATATTTGTAAGTAAGTAACAAAACTCTTTATTGATTTCACCTCTTGGATATACAGTACTGATTCTTCATTCAAGAAATTATGAAAAAATCGCAAGTAAGTAACTTTTTTTTCCCTTTATCACAAACAATTTTCACTTAGCTACATGATGTAGAAATTTAATTCAAGAAATTATGAAAAAATTCTCAATAAGTAACAATTTCTTTCTTGAAGTCAACTCTTGGATACACAATACGGAAATTTCATTCAAGAAATTATAAAAATATTTGTAAGTAAGTAACAAGCTCTTTATTGATTTCACCTCTTGAATATACAGTACAGATACTTCTTTCAAGAAACGTGATTAAACACGTTTTGAAACTACATGCTATTTGCATGCCTTTCCTTGGCACCTTTCCAAACGAACGGGGATTCCCCACTGGTTCCTACACATTGCAAAAAGTGAGCAGTAGGCTTGAATTCACCTGCTGGATAAACAAAGACATTTCGTTCAAGAAATTATGACAAAATTCTAAGTAAGTAACAAACTTTATTGTTTACATGACTTAGATACACGATGTAGAAATTTAATTCAAGAAATTATGAAAAAATTCTTAGTAAGTAACAATTTCTTTCTTGAAGTCATCTCTTGGATACACAATACGGAAATTTCATTCAAGAAATTATTAAAATATTTGTAAGTAAGTAACAAACTCCTTATTGATTTCACCTCTTGGACATACAGTACCGATACTTCATTCAAGAAATTATGAAAAAATCGCAAGTAAGTAACTTTTTTTTTTCTCTTTATCACAAACAATTTTTCACTTAGATACATGATGTAGAAATTTAATTCAAGAAATTACTAAAAAATTCTCAGCAAGTAACAGTTTCTTTCTTGAAGTCAACTCTTGGATACACAATACGGAAATTTCATTCAAGAAATTATGAAAATATTTGTAAGTAAGTAACAAAACTCTTTATTGATTTCACCTCTTGGATATACAGTACTGATACTTCATTCAAGAAATTATGAAAAAATCGCAAGTAAGTAACTTTTTTTTCTCTTTATCACAAACAATTTTCACTTAGCTACATGATGTAGAAATTTAATTCAAGAAATTATTAAAAAATTCTCAGTAAGTAACAATTTCTTTCTTGAATTTAGACGAGGTTACGTGCGCGCACGTAACCTCGTCTAAATTAACCTTAAAAAAAATGAAATAAAGCTATGTCGACTTTGCATGTCTCTCTCACTGTGTATGCGCCGTCGTGGTGTGTAACCAATTACCAATCAAGTTATTGTATATTGAGCAACCTCCGCTTCTCTGATTGGTCCCTAAAAAATGGGTGTTGTCTAAAAAAACCAGTCTGGCTGAAAACGTGGAGTTTTCCTACTGCTCACTTTTTGCAATGTGTAGAACCAGTGGGGAATCCCAGTTCGTTTGTAAAGGTGCCAAGGAAAGGCATGCAAATAGCATGTAGTTTCAAAACGTGTTTAATCACGTTTCTTGAATGAAGTATCTGTACTGTATATTCAAGAGGTGAAATCAATAAAGAGCTTGTTACTTACTTACAAATATTTTTATAATTTCTTGAATGAAATTTCCGTATTGTGTATCCAAGAGTTGACTTCAAGAAAGAAATTGTTACTTACTGAGAATTTTTTTCATAATTTCTTGAATTAAATTTCTACATCGTGTAGCTAAGTGAAAATTGTTTGTGATAAAGAGAAAAAAAAGTTACTTACTTGCGATTTTTTTATAATTTCTTGAATGAAGTATTCAAGAAAGAATTTGCTACTTAGTTACAATTTTTTCATAATTTCTTGAATGAAATTTCCGTATTGTGTATCCAAGAGTTGACTTCAAGAAAGAAATTGTTACTTACTGAGAATTTTTTAATAATTTCTTGAATTAAATTTCTACATCATGTAGCTAAGTGAAAATTGTTTGTGATAAAGAGAAAAAAAAGTTACTTACTTGCGATTTTTTCATAATTTCTTGAATGAAGTATCAGTACTGTATATCCAAGAGGTGAAATCAATAAAGAGTTTTGTTACTTACTTACAAATATTTTCATAATTTCTTGAATGAAATTTCCGTATTGTGTATCCAAGAGTTGACTTCAAGAAAGAAATTGTTACTTACTGAGAATTTTTTAGTAATTTCTTGAATTAAATTTCTACATCATGTAGCTAAGTGAAAAATTGTTTGTGATAAAGAGAAAAAAAAAGTTACTTACTTGCGATTTTTTCATAATTTCTTGAATGAAGTATCGGTACTGTATGTCCAAGAGGTGAAATCAATAAGGAGCTTGTTACTTACTTACAAATATTTTCATAATTTCTTGAATGAAATTTCCGTATTGTGTATCCAAGAGATGACTTCAAGAAAGAAATTGTTACTTACTAAGAATTTTTTCATAATTTCTTGAATTAAATTTCTACATCGTGTATCTAAGTCATGTAAACAATAAAGAGTTTGTTACTTACTTAGAATTTTGTCATAATTTCTTGAACGAAATGTCTTTGTTTATCCAGCAGGTGAATTCAAGCCTACTGCTCACTTTTTGCAATGTGTAGGAACCAGTGGGGAATCCCCGTTCGTTTGGAAAGGTGCCAAGGAAAGGCATGCAAATAGCATGTAGTTTCAAAACGTGTTTAATCACGTTTCTTGAATGAAGTATCTGTACTGTATATTCAAGAGGTGAAATCAATAAAGAGCTTGTTACTTAGTTACAAATATTTTTATAATTTCTTGAATGAAATTTCCGTATTGTGTATCCAAGAGTTGACTTCAAGAAAGAAATTGTTACTTACTGAGAATTTTTTCATAATTTCTTGAATTAAATTTCTACATCATGTAGCTAAGTGAAAAGTTGTTTGTGATAAAGGGAAAAAAAGTTACTTACTTGCGATTTTTTCATAATTTCTTGAATGAAGAATCAGTACTGTATATCCAAGAGGTGAAATCAATAAAGAGTTTTGTTACTTACTTACAAATATTTTCATAATTTCTTGAATGAAATTTCCGTATTGTGTATCCAAGAGTTGACTTCAAGAAAGAAATTGTTACTTACTGAGAATTTTTTAGTAATTTCTTGAATTAAATTTCTACATCATGTAGCTAAGTGAAAAATTGTTTGTGATAAAGAGAAAAAAAAGTTACTTACTTGCGATTTTTTTCATAATTTCTTGAATGAAGTATCGGTACTGTATATCCAAGAGGTGAAATCAATAAAGAGTTTGTTACTTACTTACAAATATTTTCATAATTTCTTGAATGAAATTTCCGTATTGTGTATCCAAGAGATGACTTCAAGAAAGAAATTGTTACTAACTGAGAATTTTTTCATAATTTCTTGAATTAAATTTCTACATCGTGTATCTAAGTCATGTAAACAATAAAGAGTTTGTTACTTACTCATAATTTTGTCATAATTTCTTGAACGAAATGTCTTTGTTTATCCAGCAGGTGAATTCAAGAAAGAATTTGCTACTTACTTACAATTTTTTCATAATTTCTTTAATGAAAATTTCTGTATTGTGTATCCAAGAGGTGACTTCAAGAAAGAATTTGTTACTTACTTACTTACTTACAATTTTTTCATAGTTTCTTAAATGAAGTTTCTGCATTGTGTATCCAAGAGGTGACTTCAGGAAAGAGTTTGTTACTTGCTTACAATAGAACTATTCTAAAGAATAAAGACGGGTAAGCTTAAAGATATTTATTGCTTAAACGTATTAACAGATTTTTTTTGAAAAAAAAACAACAAATGTTTACATAAAAATAGTACTTAGAGTTCACTCTTAAACATCCACAAACGATGGTCCCATGATATAGAATAGTTTTTAACATGTCTTATGGATTTATCACGATCAGGTATGTTCTTAGGTATCCACTGTGCGAAGAACCTAACCTCGTCTTCAGGACGGTGATAACCCCCTTCAAATTTAGGACACTTAAACTCTTCTAGATTGAAAAGTGGAATCCTAGGGTCACACTTTTGAATTAAAACTTTATCTGTAGGTACCTTGCCCTTTACGTAGAGCGCTTCAACCCCGAAAAAGCTGCAAACTTCACTGACTTCCTCCTGAACATTTCTCAGTTCCCGACCAGCATTATTAAGTGGTGGTATTACTCTATCGTAGAATCCCAGTCTGTTTATATGACGTAATGTAGTGCTCCACAAGCTTTTATCATACTCAAACATGTTATAGTTCACTATCCAATGATAACAGTCAATTTCTTCGAGTTCCATAGACAATAATAAAAATGCTCATTCAAATATAACACCACAAGATGATTTTTTCAAACTGATAAATTCTGTGTCATACAGTCCTATCATCTTGGAAGATATTAATGTAGTTGTTAAGTAGAAAAATACTTCATCAAACTTTTATATCTTCGCTCAAGGTTGAATGGAGTTATGGCTAGGGGGATGAGTCCTAAAACCATCTGAATTCATTGTGGGGAGGAGTCATAAAACCCCTGGAAGTCATTGCGGGGAGGAGTCATTGAACTCTCGGTAACTGATAAATTCTGTATCATACAGTCCTATCGTCTTGGAAGATATTAATGTAGTTGTTAAGTAGAAAAATACTTCATCAAACTTTCATATCTTCGCTCAAGGTTGAATGGAGTTATGGCTAGGGGGATGAGTCCTAAAACCATCTGAATTCATTGGAGGGAGGAGTCATAAAACCCTCCAGGAACCTAACACCCATGAACATCGAAAAAACTATGTCTGAAAACCCAAACAGCTAATTAAATATTCTAATTCATGATTTCAGGCATGTAAGGCTCAATAGTAACCGAAACTCTATTCCTACAAGTTAAGTTAGAATAAAAGAATGTGGTAATTATATTGGCTTACACTGAAAATAATAATTTAGAATAAAAGAATGTGGTAATTATATTGGCTTACACTGAAAATAATTGAACAGAAAAAATAAATTATGATTTCTTGAATTAAATATCTGTATTGTTTCCAGGAAGCGAATTGAAGAAAGCTATTGTTACTTACTTACAATTTTTTCATAATTTAATGAAATGAATAAAACTATTCTAAAGAATAAAGACGGGTTAAGCTTAAAGATATTTATTGCTTAAACATATTAACATTTTTTTTTTCGGCAAAACATCCAAACACCCAAGAAAATCTAAAAAACGTAGGTCTGAAAACCCAACTTGGACTTGCAAACACCAGCCCGGACATGCAAACAAAAGAAAACACATAAATAAGGAAAGAAAACCAAATGTTCCTTTATTAGCTAAGTAACATAACTAAAATTGAAGAATTTATGCACAGTTTTAACTAGTTAAGGCAAAATTTGTTAAAGATGGGGCATTTTCTTAAGAAAACACACTAAATTAGGAAAGAAAACCAAATGTACCTTTATTATCTAAGTAACACGACAAAAAATCAAGAGTTTATGTGCAGTTTTAACTAGCTAAGGCTATATTTGTTACAGATGGGCCATTTTCTTAAGAAAACACTTACATTAGAAAAAATACTAAATGTTCCATTATTACTTAAGTAAAAAACAAGTTTTTTTTAAACTGAAAGTAAGGAATGATGTCAAAACTAACGTAAAGAACGAGTCGTTGAGGGTACAACTATGTTTTTTTTTCGGCAAAACATCCAAACACCCACGAAAATCTAAAAAACGTAGGTCTGAAAACCCAACTTGGACTTGCAAACACCAGCCCGGACATGCAAACAAAAGAAAACACATAAATAAGGAAAGAAAACCAAATGTTCCTTTATTACCTAAGTAACATAACTAAAATTGAAGAATTTATGCACAGTTTTAACTAGTTAAGGCAAAATTTGTTAAAGATGGGGCATTTTCTTAAGAAAACACACTAAATTAGGAAAGAAAACCAAATGTTCCTTTATTATCTAAGTAACACGACAAAAAATCAAGAGTTTATGTGCAGTTTTAACTAACTAAGGCTATATTTGTTACAGATGGGCCATTTTCTTAAGGAAACACTTACATTAGAAAAAATAATAAATGTTCCATTATTACCTAAGTAAAAAACAAGTTTTTTTTTTAACTGAAAGTAAGGAATGATGTCAAAACTTAAAACGAATAGAAATTATTCCGTTTATGAAAGGGGCTGTCCCCTCCTCAACGACTCGTTCTTTACGTTAAAGTTTGACTTTCTCACAACTCTAATTTTTTAAACAATAAAAAAATTTAGCGTAAAGAGCGAGGGCGTTGAGGGTACAACTATGTTTTTTTTTTTTGGCAAAACATTCAAACACCCACGAAAATCTAAAAAACGTAGGTCTGAAAACCCAACTTGGACTTGCAAACATCAGCCCGGACATGCAAACAAAAGAAAACACATAAATAAGGAAAGAAAACCAAATGATCCTTTATTAGCTAAGTAACATAACTAAAATTGGAGAATTTATGCACAGTTTTAACTAGTTAAGGCAAAATTTGTTAAAGATGGGGCATTTTCTTAAGAAAACACACTAAATTAGGAAAGAAAACCAAATGTTCCTTTATTATCTAAGTAACACGATAAAAAAAAATCAAGAGTTTATGTGCAGTTTTAACTAGCTAAGGCTATATTTGTTACAGATGGGCCATTTTCTTAAGAAAACACTTACATTAGAAAAAATACTAAATGTTCCATTATTACCTAAGTAAAAAACAATTTTTTTTTTTAAACTGAAAGTAAGGAACGATGTCAAAACTTAAAACGAATAGAAATTATTCCGTTTATGAAAGGGACTGTCCCCTCCTCAACGACTCGCTCTTTACATTAAAGTTTGACTTTCTCACAATTCTAATTTTTTAAACAATAAAAAAATTTAGCGTAAAGTGCGAGGCGTTGAGGGTACAACTATGTTTTTTTCCGCGAAACATCCAAACACCCACGAAAATCTAAAACGTAGGTCTGAAAACCCAACTTGGACTTGCAAACACCAGCCCGGACATGCAAACAAAAAGAATCAATGAAATAAAATCAAAGTGAACTTTGAAAGATCAAGAGAATGTAACTGTGACAAGCTAAACCACGACAAAGCACTAGTCTCGTGGAACTCAAGCCCCATTTAACTCAACCCCCCGTACAAGTAAACCCCCCATGTAACTGATCCCCTTTATAATCGAAACCCTGTACAACTGAACCCCCGTGCTACTGAACCCTCGTGCTACTGAACCCTCGTGCAACTCAACCCAATTTAACTGAACCCTCGTGCAACTCAACCCAATTTAACTAAACCCCCGTGTAACTGTATCCCCTTTAAATGAACTCTCGTGCAACTCAACCCTCCATGCAACTCATCCCCCTCAAAACACTTTTCAGCCATTTCTTTTTAAATTGACAATACTTTTCAAACGTTACTTGTGTATTATTCAGACCACATCGGAGAGGTAAAGCGAGGTCAAGTCACAATGTCATTCTATCGTTACTTTTCAATTAAGCTATTGAATACCTTTTACCAATGTCTCTTGTAGGCGTCAAATCTATTAAGTATCTGAGCATATTCTTTGTATTGTTGATGGAAGCATCCCATTCTTTAATTACCCGTGAGGCATTCTTAACCAACGCAATATCTTTACGCAAATATCTTTTCGCAAAAAAAAAAATCGCAAATAGAGTTATTTTTACGCCACAATTTTCAACTTAAAATGATTAGTAATTGGATTCAGATATACTGCGAACGGACTTTCAGTCCTACATTCACGGGTTTCTGCAAAGTGCTATGGGCTTCATTGAAAAAATACCAGTTTAAAAAAAAAATAAAAAAATAAACATGTATCCATGATACTCGTTCCTCTTTGAAAGAGTGTAATGCCCTGTAGAATAGGACTACCAGAAAAACCTGTTTGGTACATAGGAGGCTCAGAATTCAATATAAGCATTCTACTGTCATTTATGGTAGTTTTACGCTTAGAAAATTATTTGAATTTATTTCTACTCATTATTGGCTTAACGAGGCCATGGGCACCGGCAAGAGGGGAGGGGGGCAGGGGGGCTATGGCCCTACCTGAAAATTTGGGACTATATAATAATTATAAAGAAACCAAAGGAAAAAAAAGCAGAATAGGGGAAAACCATGGAAAAAATGTTTGTTGCCCCATTGTTGGCTGCCTGCCAATAGATTTTGACCCATAATAAGGAAAAGTATAAGTTCTAATTTGTGACTGAGTGACCCCTAACAAGTTTTTCACAAAAATTTTTCTATATTGTTTAGTCGGAGCAAAAAAAAAAAAAAAAAAAAAAAAAAAAAAAAAAAAAAAAAAAAAAAAAAAAAAAAAATGAATAAACACGCATCCGTGATCTTTCTTTGGCAAAAAATACAAAATTCCACATTTTTGGCAGATAGGAGCTTGAAACATCTACAGTAGGGTTTTCTGTTACGCTTAATCTTGTGGTTTGATTTTAATAAAGATTCTATCACTTTTAGGGGGTGTTTCCCCTTTTTTTGAAAATAAGGCAAATTTTTTCAGGCTCGTAACTTTTGATGGGTAAGACTAAACTTGACGGAACTAATATATTTGAAATCAGCATAAAGATCCGATTCTTTTGATGTATCTACTGTTATCAAAATTCCGTTTTTCAGAGTTTCGGTTACTATTGATACGGGTCGCTTTTACTTACAGTTTACCACGAACTGTTTGATCGCTGATCAAAAGTTTATGTTATTCACGCCTTTCATTTATGTTATTTTACTGTGTTCATGGCCGTATATTTGGCTTTGAAATACACTTATTTGTCTATCTATCTAATATGCAGAATAATTGTACCAAACACATTTTGCATGCAGACCCGCTATGCTTACCCCCCATGCAGACCCCGCCCCCTAATGTTAGCGGAAATTTATTTTTAAAGTGACGGAGAAACTAACAATAAAACTGGAGTGTTCTCGAATTTTACATAGCGTAAACTTGACTGAGTGGCACATAATACACAAGTACCAAAATTCTTTCCCCCCTATGGAAATTAAAAAAAAAACTCAAATAAAATTCTCAAATTTGGAAAGCCTTATTTTCCACGGGGGGATTTTAAGGGGGGATATTTGCAAGGGGGTATTTTCTGGGGGGGGGTGTTTTCCGGGGGGGGGGGGTATTTTCCGCTGGGGGTATATTCCGCGGGGGTATTTTCCAGGGCGGTATTTTCCAGGGGGTATTTTCCGGGGGATATTATCCGCGGGAGGATATTTTCTGGAGGGGTTATTCGCCAGGGGGAGGGGGTACTCGCATAGAACCCTATAAGTCAAATTTATGTGTCCGCTTTAGAGTATTCGAAAAAATAAATCGTAATAAAACTGTGCTTTCAGTTATCTGCCAAATTACCAAGATCCTTCACAAGCCATTTGGTTTTATGCAAAATAAAGGATAGATAGTAAATATAATGCTACACATTAAACTTCCAGCATTGGATTTCATTTTGTTCTTCGGATTTTAACTGAACATTGAAATGAAAACAAACGTACTATTGCACAGAATTGTGTTAGCTTTAAGTTTTCATTATTTTATCACAAATATCTCAGAACTTTCAACTAATAAATATTTGTCCTTCTTTGGTTCAAAATTATTATTTTGAGCCATAAAATAACAATAAAATGGAGCTTTACTGTGGCCTTTTTTTCTATTTGAAAAGGGCATTATAAGTTTTAAATCCCATTCGAATGAGCCTTACTCCGGTATACTAGGACATTTGATCTGATAAAATCACCCCTGGAAAAAAAAAAACAAATAAAAATGCATCCTAAATTAGTCTCTCCGGAAAAAAAATCCGAAATTTCACTTTTTTGTAGATTCTCTGCAATAAGGTCTCTGATATGCATAATTTTATCAAAATCACTCGCCCTCTTGGAGGCATTTTACCCCTATTCGAAAATCCAAGGAACATTTTCAGACTGGTAACTTTCAAAAAAAAAATAGTAACTTCAAATTTAATAAACTTTAAATTCTTAAAAACGTTATGAAAAGACAATTATTTTAATGAATATACTGCTATCAAATTTCAATTATTATAGACACAGGCCTCTCCTTACTTGCAGTTCGTTATCACCAACTATTTGATTATTATGTGACAATATCTCTGCTCGTCTTATGTTTTAATATTAAATAAAAAAAAACAAGTTTTTTTAACTGAAAGTAAGGAACGACGTTAAAACTTAAAACGCACAGAGATTATTCCGTATATGAAAGGAGCTTTCCCCTCCTCAACGCCTCGCTCTTTACGCTAAAGTTTTTTATTCTAAAAAAAAATAGAATTGTGAGAAAGACAAACTTTAGCATAAAGAGCGAGGTGTTGAGGAGGGGACAGCCCCTTTCATATACGAAATAATTTCTGTTCGTTTTAAGTTTTAACGTTGTTTCTTACTTTCAGTTAAAAAAACTTATTTTTTTATTTAATTTTTGAACGTTTTTGAATTAATGCAGGTTTTGATTTTGGCTCAAATTAATTTTACTTTTATTTGGTTAAATGGCTTTCTTGAAACTTGTTTAATTTTATTTACGAACGTTTTTATTAGTAATAAATATATGTAACTTACGAATTAACTTACGTAACGAACTTCTATGTTCATATATTTTTAATACGTATATTGGGGGGTTCTCCCCCTAGTCAATACCTTGCTCTTTACGCTAAAGTTCGAATTTTGTCCAAATTCTTTAAAAATGACCCCTTAATCACGAAGGCCGTTAATTAGAATAAATAGCTCTTATGAAAGTACTAAAAAATCTTTGGCTTAAAGAGCGAGGTATTGACTAGGGGGTAAACCCAATCATATACGTAATATTTTCTGTTCGTTTTAAGTTTTGATGTTGCTCCTTACTTTCAGTTCAAAAGCTTATTTTTTTATTTAATTTCTGATCTTTTATTTTAAATAATGCTGGGAAATCCGGCGCCCCCTTCATAGCAATGTCCCTTCCCCCATGAAAACTTCCTCCACGGAAAGATCCTCCCACAAAACCCCCGACCCCCCCCCCACTACCAGAAAAAATCCCCCCTGAAAACGTCTGTATACTTCCCAATAACCAATACTATATGTTAGCATTGGGTAAAGTTCATAAATTTCAGCCCTCCCCCCGAAGACTTCAGGGGTTTAAGTCATTCTAAAAGGCATATTTATCATATTTTTGACCATGCTGAACAAAATGGCTATCTCAAAATTTTGATCGGGTGACTTTGAGAAAAAAATGATCGTCGGAGGGGACGATCATTATATGTGCTCGATCTTTTGTCTCTCGTTTGAATTTATCTCATTATAATATTGGTAATTGAAATGATATCCAGTTTCCTCTCAGTCTGCCGTCAGTAGGATCGTGTTTTAATCACTTGCTAGCATATTACTTGTTTGTTGTGCTGAATACCTTGTCCGATGCAGCTCAAAGATCTTACTCGTTTGACACGTCTAAAAATATTATAGAACCAAGTTTGGTTTCAATTGTTTTTTTATCTCTATCAGGCCATCTCAGCGATTTTCCGACAGGGTATCCGAGTTCCTAGCGATGACAAATATCAGACCGAGTGAAGCGCAAACCCTTGCAATGGACCGAAGTGGATGGAGCAGGCAGACGTCACTCTCTACGCCGAGTAGCACCCGGCAGGAGACCTAAGTCAAGTATGTCAAGTAAGTCTGTCAGGTCATTGTTGTTTTCTCAGTTATAACTTCTGTCTTTTCTCTGGATCCCCTGGGTTTGCGTCTCTGACACCGGTTGGAGCGTGTTAAGTGGGATTTTATTTTCTTTGTTGATACATAATACGCGTTTCCTCATCTCTTCTAAATTTCCGATTGTTTAAATTCTTCTCTTTTTTTGAGTGTTAAACCTCGTGCATGCTCTTTTTTGTATTATATGTTGAAAATATGGTGATTTTTTTTCAATATTCCAGACTATTGGGACTTGTACGGGAAAAAAAAATTGCATAATTTTATTATTCATGAAAACAAATTTTCTTTAATCTCCGTAAGACAAAGGGTCTCAAACTCTATAAGTACAGAAAGGTTACTAATATGAATAGTCGAATTTATTTATAATGAAAACTATAGGTCTAAAATCATTTGAATTAATTATTTAAATTTATCTTTTGTTTTTGAAAGCATAAGAGACTTTAGGGAAAGGCTTCAATGGAATGAAATCCATTTACGTAGTCTTAACAAGGGAAAGGATCAAACAATATATTTTTTTCTGGACTCCAAAGCTCAATGGATTGGGCATTTTTGTACATTTCTGATTGGAAATTTATTATCAAAGGGAAAAGAAAATGAAGAATTTCTATTAGAAGTTTGTATAAATAGATGAAATAAGAAATTAGACGAATACAGACCTTTTTGATATGATTTTCCGTCTTTATACAAGACGGTATCAGAAAAGCGGGATTCGTCTATGTTATAATTGAATAGATTATTGGAAAAATTGCTATTACTTTTGAGCGATGCATCTTCTATGTTTGTTTCCAGCTTTTTAACACAGAGCAAATCCTCTTAAGAAATCTGGGAGAAGGCTCATGTGATCAACATCTAGTTCTTAGATGTAGCCCTTTTTTGATCGGTAAGGCAACCAGAGGGCAATCTGCCACCCTTTAAACGTCCCATTTTAATCGATTATTTTATTAAAAGCATAGATACGTCCAGAAAAGATGCCTTTTAGAGTGACATAATAGGTACGCCCCAGAGACAGAGATTTCAAATTATGGATATAACCTAGTCTTCTGATGCAAGTTGCAGTAGAAAGGTGAGCATGTGCAATTTTTTCAAGATCAGAGTTACACGATGATTTTCAATCTGTATGTTTAGAAACATTAAACCCAGACATTGATATTATATTTCACTGCTTCTCTGCAAGGGCACCGGCAAAACAATTTCCAGGGGGGGGGCAAACGCCAAAATATCAGTGTTGGTTGGGTGACAGGGAATATGTTTCAGGAAATTTTTTTGTAGGAATAAGTTTAGTTTTAAATACTTTTAGGAAAAAACTCTCAAATAAAAAGAGCAATTAAATGTAAAAAGAATTATTTATTTTAGCTCTTTTTATTTTATTTTTTTTTTTACTAAAAAGAGCTGCATGCAAAATGAAACAAAATGCAGGAAATTTTAAACGACAAGGATTCCTTGCAAAGGGATGAATTTTTTTAATCAATAATATGTTTAATAATTATGTATTTAATCTTAAAAGAAAATCAAACTTAAACCAAAATTACAGAGATTTATTGCTTCCGTAGATTATAACAGATGTAGACTTGTCTTTATGTAGTTTCCTACGCCTTAGAATAGTTTACAGAAGTAGATGTACTCAAAAATCACCCTGCCTGCATAGATACCACGTTTTGATTTTGTAACGGCTTAAATTAAATGAACCGGTTCGAAAAAAAAATTCGTCACAAGAGAATCTTATCAAATAGTTTGCGATAAAAAATAAACAAACTGGAAGTAAAAAGTGACTTGGACCAATATTCACCAAAACTAAAAATGGAATTTTCATGACAATTTCCATACCGGCAGTATTGGCTTTTTATGCAGATTCTAAATATATAAAATTCTTAAAGTTTATTGTTACCCACCGAAAACCAAAAATCTGAGAAAATTTGCCTGATTTTTGAAGAAAAGGTAAACACCCCCAAAAAAGCAAGCGATCTTATTGAAAATCCCTTTATTAGATACATCATATTATAGTACCCTACCATAGAGGTTTCAAGCTCCAATCTTCACCTAAAAAAGTACATTTTAATGGACAAACTGCTTGTCCATGAGGCTTCAGATAATTGTATAAAGGGTTAGGGGGAGTAGGAATTAATTACCACCAAAATATTTAATGCCTTTAGACTAAATAGTTTATAAAAAAAAATGTAACACATTATCAAAGTAGTTTGTTCAAAGTAAAACATTAAAACTAAGATTAAGAAAATCAAAGAAAAATTTTTAATTCAATATTTTTAATTTCATTTTGAATACCAAAAACCAATACATTTCACACCTTTATACTTCATAACTGTAAAAAATTACATATATTTCATAGTGATAACTAGATAAATACAATCACTCCTGAAAAAAAAAAAAATGAAAATAAAACACAAAAAACGTATCCGTTCGGGGGTAAAATACAAATATTCCCAGCATTCTGTTCAGGGGAAACATTTCTGATTATAGTGGCTTGATATATCAGCTCACTGGTACAATTGCAATGCAAGCAAAAGTTGTCGGCATATTTTTATCGAGATTGCCCCTTATTAAGTTGTTTTCCTTGTGTTTTCTATAATTATGCAAACTTTCTTGTGTACTAATAACTGCACTAATTACTAATTAACAAATACATATTTAGGATCACCATAAAAGCCGATTCTTTGATTGAATGTTATCAATAGTTAGTTAGACTCTTACACTTTCGTTATTGACAAGGATCATTATTTATTACCATTCATTACTATGACGATTTTTTTTTTTTTTACTCCAACCAAATCATATAGAAAAAGTGGAAAGCTCAGGGGGAAAATACAACATTCCCAGCATTCTGTTCAGGGGAAACATTTCTGATTATCGTGGCTTCATATAATAGCTCATGGGCTATTGAAAAAATGTTTGTGGAAAACTGAAAAGGGGTCACTCAGGCACGAATTAGAACTTATATTTTCCTTGTTAAGGGTCAAAATCTATGTTCAGGCAACCAATAATGGGGCAACACACATTTCTTTCATGGTTTTCCCCTATTCTGCTCTTTTTCCTTTGGTTTCCTTATAATTACTTTATAGGCCCAAATTTCCAGAGGGGGTGGCATGTGCCCCCACCCCAGCACCCCTCCATGCGTCTGTGGAATGTCCATCAAAATCAATATTGAAGAGTTTCTGAACCTACCCATTAAAATCTGAGGCTAATATTGCAAGATAAAAGCTCAGCATTGAAATTTGACCAGAACTTCTTGCGCAAACGGTTGGCACTTGTTGAAATCGGAGTCAATGAAGCATTTTTAATATGTACTATTGGAGGGCCCAAAGCTTGGCCCCTAGACCTTCGACCCTAAAATACTCAGATTTCCACTTTGGACATAACTACATGTTTGACTTTTTTTTACTCATGGTCACTTTAGGATCATGTAATAAAGTATGAATATCCACCAAAATTGCTATTGAAGGTTTTCTGAGCTTGCTGATGGTAAATCTGGGGCTAATTTTGCAATAAAGACGCGTAAAATTCAAACATGTGAAGTCGGTATATCACAAGTTGCGGGCATTTTGCACCTTGGTGAAGCCAAAATTTTGTCGGGATTTTTAGTGGGTATGAATGGAACACCCAAAAAAGACTTTTTATATTTAAATGTACCCTCTAACACCCCCCGCCATGTCTTCCAAATTTCCTCACGCAACAAGATATATTTTATAGCTTTCGAGTCATAATACTTATCAAGGGGTGGATCCAAACAGGGGACGGGATAGGTGATGTTTCAAGAAATGCGTAGATTTGTTTTCTATATTGTTGGTCACTATGTTGAAGCTATGTTACTATGTTGAAGCTGTTGCTACAACCATAATTAATTCTATACTTTTTTGCGTACTTTAGAAATATAGATTTTTTGAAATATAGATTTTTTGTAAATTTTGTTTTTGCTCATTCGTTCATATTGGGCGTAGTATTTACTGTCTATACAAAGTAGATACACAAATAACAACGGGAGTTCCTGTGTTGGCCTTAGGCGGATTAGAGATGCAGAGTTGTTAGTGGTAGTAGTATACACCCATCTGCATTTTTTGCTATATGTACAAAAGAGACAGATGACATAATCCAGCCAATGAACTAACAAGATTACTGATAAACAATTTCTTGTTTAGAAAGATAAATGGAGAACAGGCAGCCCTACATTTGTGCACATGATCATTAGATTCTTTTTTTTGTAATTTGAGCAACAAATTTGACCAATTTGAGCCATGCGTGACTTAGTAGGGTGAGATACAGCTGTATAGGGCCAATTGTATGTTCTCCTCACCTTTACTTCGAACTATACCATCACTGAATAAAAGAACAGGCCTGATCTTCTCAAGTTTTGTTTTCCCCCTTGTCTATAACTGCTACAAAAGTTTCTCTAGTATGATTCTTGTGAGTTATAAACATAGGACTAGCTTGAGGGAATCCCTTCTCATCAGTCACAGATCTTGTGGCCAATTAAAATCTTTTATGTACGAAATAAGATTTCTTATCTTGCTTTTCCAAGACATGTGCTTAAAATACTAGGAAAATACTTTTGATCAAGCTCCCATAGGAAATAGTCACTATTTAATTGATTTTTTTTCTTTTGTTTTACAAAAAAAAACAATAAAGAAAAACAATCTGGTAGAAACCTCCAAAAATTCAACAAAATACTTAAATTCAAATTAATTTAAAATAGTGTTTCCGAAAAAGAAGTTCCCAAAGAATAGTAGTGTCATATCGAAACCCACGACAATCAGGTATATTGTTTTACAATACTTTAATTCAATCTTATAACAAACAGGAATCGTAATCAATGATAAATAAAACCTAAAACAAGTATAAATTAAATAAATATTGACATCAGGCATAAGGATAACATGTACTGCTATAGATAAATGAATGGATCCTAAACGAACAGACATTAAAAAAAATAATTCTGTCAAATTAAAAAGAACAGAAAGTACCAAAAACAGTATTAGGGCTACCGTCCCCTCAACCTTCTGCAGGCTTTAGCGTCATTTACGTTTTATTGAAAAAAAAATATATCCTTAACAATTATTCTCTTGAATATTTGAAATAGGTTAGACAAAATAATTTCTCTTTTATAATTTTAACTTTGAATAAAAATTTGCGGATATTTCTAGGATTTCATATTATTCAATATTAAATGAACAACCTATACTTTCAGTAGTTCTTTTCAATCATCCTTGATTATTATGGTGATTTTATATGCATTTTTTGTTGATACTACCAAAAATCATTCCACACTGTACAAAAAGTATAATGTTTTTTATAAGACCCAAATGACACTAAAATTGTTTGGAGAGCTTGGGAAGGAGGGGGAGTAGCATCACTCTCGCTTTAAAACTTTGATTTGCTTTCTGATATAGCTCTTTTGTTGTTGTGTTGTTGTTGATCTTATGATAAATAAGTAACAAACAGCCTGAAATACAAATCATCTTCAGTAAAGCGTAAGTGACTCATTTGCCTTTGAAAGATTTAAGAGGCCTTGTTCCCTACTTCTGCCACTTATAGTCTATTAATATAGAAAAACAAAGTTTTTCCGAGGGAAGTAAAGAGAGAATTTGAAACTTAAAACAGACAAAAATTATTACTTCACAGCATATTTAATATGTATTAATATAACTAGTATAAATAAACCAGCTAATTATGTTTCCCTATGCTTTTAGGATTATACAAAACTAGCGCTTTACTGAAAACACAAAAGTCAAGTATAAAAAACAGGATTATTGATTTAACAGTAAAAAGTGAGTTAGTAGCCTGACAACACTAAACGAATCTATAAAGCTTTTCATAGTCTTAAACCAGTTGTGACATTAGTGACTTTCAGTACAAAATAAAAATTATGTTAAAAACATAAGCGTAAAACTAAATATTTTGGAATAACCGTGAAGTAATTGAACAGCAAATAGAAATATTGGATAGATTTATCAAGCAGAATTTTGCTCTCACCAGCTATAATACCAACAGCGGGTAATATACAGTATTAAATTGTAAGAAATATGCTTTAGTATCACTTGAAATGAAGATCAAATGAGACATAGTATGAACTCTGGAAATCTGATTATTTCTGTCTATACAAGAGTGAATTTCAAGCTATGATACAAATTCTAAAGCTAGTCTATAGTCCTAATACTATCAAGATGGCCTAACTTCGAACTTGTGTACAAACTAATCATGACATATCCTTTTAAGAACCAAAACGAGAGCCGTTTATTGAACGGAGTCATTGTGAAGAAGTGATACCAAATTAAACGTAAAAAGAATAAAGAAAATAATAAAATGGATTGTTGCTTTATCTTAAAAGGGATTAATCCTAAAAGGGATTCAGGAACGTTTGTTTTGCGATGAGCAAAATTTTTGTTTTTACTCGGCCAGCTTCGCCTGACAATGCCATAATGGAGACAGGGCTTTCTAAATCACCTACCGACTAGCAGAAACTGGAAGGCTACTGTAACAAAAGATAGCTGTTTAAAGGCTCATTTAAAAGCTTACATGAAACCATCAAAAAAAGGTGATTTCAAAACCTAGGCAAGAGCAAAAACTAAGGGGTCAAGAACGTCCCTTCCCCTCAATTACCGCCGTTAGAACTAGCACACAGGCTTCATCACAGAGTGAAGTTTGAAGGTTCAATTCAAAATTGTTCATCAATCAAGTTTAATTTTTGGTAGATCTTTAGTTGAAAAGTTTTTAGTTTTAGTTAATTTGTTTTTGCAATAATCTTTTACTTTTAATATGACTAGGCGATTTATGAAACTTACTAAGAAGGTCTGGAGGGGAGTATATGTTAGGGGAACTTATAAACCTCCAGTTAAGGGCTTGGGACCATAATGATTGCAATGGTACCGTTTTATGCTTCCAAACTTTTCCACGTAAGAAGTGGTACCAAAGGTGCCGTTTTTAGTGCTATATGGCACTTTTAGATGGTAAAATTAATAAAAAGCACGTATATATGAGTAATAGGTTTAAAATCTGCCTTCCAAGGATATGGCTTAAAAAATGAGTGCATCACGTTTACAATAGTAGTGGATTATCTGAAAAGTAATCATAAGAACGGACAAACCATGATTGAAAAAAAAATCCAAGCTGGAATCGAACGGATGATAATCTAATTTGAAGTCCAGCGCTGTACTGACCGAACCACGCCTCTAATAATGTAATTTAATATATTGGTGTTTGTAGGACTTTAATTGTGTAGCTTATTAAGGGGGACTGGAGGAGGGAGTTTCAGAAGGTGTTCTTGCAAACTTCCAGTCAAGGGTTTTGGACCATAATTACTACAATGATACCGTTTTATGCTTCCATGATTTTCCACTTAAGAAGTGGCACCAAAAATGTTGTTTTCAGTGCTATATCTCACTTACGAATGGTAGAATTGATAAAAAAGCACGTAGATATGAGTAAAAGTTTTCAAATGAGCCATTAAACATCACTCTAAAAAGTTCTAGTAGCCCACTCGCCCTAGCTTTTCCACTTGAGACATGGCACCAAAAGTGCCGTTTTTAGTGCTATTTGAAACTTGCAGATGGTGGAATTTATAGGAAGAACTTAAATATGAGAAATATTTTTAAATGAGCTATCAAAAACCTATCTAAGATGTTCTGGTAGTCCGCTAGCCCCACCCCTCGAGAAACGGCATAAAAAGTGCCTTTTTTCGTGCCATATGGCAATTGCACACGGCAAAAATTATATAATACACGTACATATGAGAAATGCTTTTGAATGAGCTCTTAAGCATCTCTCTATGATGTTCTAGTACCCCGCTAGGCCTAGAATAAAGAAGAAAAAACGACCGTTTTAACATTTTTAACTTTCAGTTACTATGCACTGTGGTTCGCTCTTTACTAGGTTGCAGCTAATGCTTCAAAGATGACACAGACTTCATTGCAAATTCTCCTCAGAAAGTAGTTAACATTAAAATCTGTGATATCTAGTAGGTGGTAGAATTTTAAAAACCTAGTAAATATAAGCAATAGCTTATAATTGAGCCATTAAACATGTATCTACGACGGTGTGGTAGCCTGCAAATGTTTCAGTAGATTACTGATGAGCAGACGATTTATGAAACTTACTAAGGGGTCTGGGAAGGGAGTTTACGGGAGGAGTTCTTGTGAACCTCCAGTTAAGGGTTCTGGAACATAACTATTACAATGATACCTGTTTTGTACTTCAGAGCTTTTCCACTTAAGAAGTGGCAACATAAGTTTTGTTTTCAGTACTAAATCACACTTACGAATTTAAAACACGTCTATAAGAGCAATAGCTTTCAAATGAGTCATTAAACATCACTTTTATAAGTTCTGCTAGCCCAATAGCCCCAGCTTTTCCACTTGAGAGACGACAACAAAAGTGCCATATTTAGTGTCATTTGGAACTTGATGATGGTGGAACTTATATGAAAGACGTAGATATGTGCAATATCTTTTATATGAGCTATAAAAGATCTGTCAACGATTTTCTGGTTGCTTGCTAGTGCCATCCCTTGAGAAGTAGCACAAAAAGTGCCATTTTAGTTCCATGTGGCACTTGAAGATGGCAGAATTTATAAAAAGAACGTAGATATGAGAAATAACTTTTGAATGAGCCAGTAAGAATCTCTCTATGATGTTCTGGTAGCCCCCTAGACCTGTTGAAAAAAAAAGAAAGAAAAAAAACAACAAAAAAACGGGATACAGATCAGTCAAGCTACCGATCCAAAAAGGTGATTTTCCTTGTTGTTCAGGGAGCGGGACTGTAACCTCCCTGTACAAGGTTTTCGACCACATTGATTCCAATGGTACACTTTTCATTTTGATCTGACACCATTTTCGAGGGGTTAGAGGCATTTTTTCGAAATCACCATAAGTTTCTTTTCGCAATAAACTTTTACTTTTAAGACGAACCGAAATAATATCAGATGGAAATTTTTTTCGCTAGGCAGTTTTTTTCAAAACGCGTTTTTTTAAATTTTGGTTACTATGGGTTGTGGTACGCTCTTTACTAGTATGCAGCTGCCGCTGCAACCATGATACCTTGCCGGGACATGCTTTAAAAAAATGAGCCTAGAAAATGACTGAAAAAAAATAACGGATACCGATATCGATATTCCCGATACGATACGTGCGATACCAATACGCCCAAAACCGATACGCGCGATGTCGATACGCCCGATACCATATACAGCCCTTCCCCAGGGACTATGGGGGGCCATCTCATCATCAAAACCATATGTATGGGACCTTTGAACTATGTTAAACAAAATGGCTATCTCAAAATTCTTATAGGACTAGTTTGGGGAAGGGGGCCTGTTGAGAGGGTGGGGCTATTTGCCCTCCAATATTTTTGCCACTTAAAAAGGGAACTTACAAATTTAATTCCCTTTCGAATGAGCTATTATACACCTCTCTATGATGCTCTGGCCACCCCCTAGCCCTGCTAGAAAAAAAAAGAAAAAAAGGGAGACAGATCAGTGCTACCCATGTTAAAAAGTCATTTTCCTTGATGTTCAAGGTGTGGGACTGTAATTGTCCTATAAAAGGTTTTGGAGCATTCTGATTCCAATGGTGTACTTTTTATTTCGATCTGACTCTATTTTCAAATGGTTTTAGGCTCTTTTTCGAAAGTGCTGTAAATTTCTTTTCGCAGTAGACTTTTACTTCTAAGATTAACCGAAACAATAGTTATCATTCCCGATCCAGCGTCAAATGGAAATTTTTTTTCACTAGACAGTTTTTTTGAAAACACATTTTTCAACTTTTGATTAATATGGGCTGTGGTTCGCTCTTTACTAGGTTGCAGCTGCCGCTGCAACCATGATCTTTGTTCAAATTTTGAGTGGAATAGAAAGTTTAATTTTTTTGGTTTACGATTCATGTATTCATCTACAGGAGGACCTATTATCCTTATATCTGATGTGATTATTTATTTTCCTTTCTGTTCGCTTTCTACTTCATTTATTCATTGACTGTAATTTGTGTTCGTTTTAAATTTAAATTATTAGAGGACTGTATTTCTGCTCGTGCTAGATGTTAATAAGGCTCTTTACCCTTCTTTGAAAAACTCCTCTTTGTTAGAATCTTTTTGTAATCAATGTTTGTTCGTTTGTAACATACATAGTTATATTTTTGCTAATATTAGGATTTTTTTTCTTCTTCAATTGGATTAGATAGATGCTTTAGGCGTCGATAAATTGTAATTCTCTTTGGGCTTAAAGTGGAAAATGTGAAGGCAAATTGGATACATAACAATTTTTAGATGCCCCGCATTAAAAATTTGAAGCCCCTTTATTCTTCCCCCTTCCTTCTTCTACACAACTGTTTTGACTCCAACACCCAAGCTGCTCCCCAGGTATTGTAAATATGGTATTTTGATAAACTAAATGCACATAGTGTCATTTAATTTAATTTTTACGGTCTCCTCCAATCGTATTTCAACGGCATGTTAAGAAATTTAGCCCGTTCGCAAGATACTATATATATACTATTTCGATGAGATGAAAGTTTCAACTCCACCCCCTAAGCCATTCCCAGATTTTGCAGATATAGTATTTTGATAACCAGGATGCACATGGCGTCTTCTGATTTAGCTATATTTATATCCCAAATTTGTAGTTCAACGTCCATTTGCCTATGCATCCTTCCATAACCCTCCCTCGCAATTTCACCTTGATACCCAAAACCGTCCAAGATATTACATTTGTACCATATTTCCCACCTGGAGAGCCGCAGTGTCTTTTGATGTGCCTCGTTATTTAACTATGCAGAGATTAAAAGTCCCAGAGGAGCGTAGAGTGCAGAAATCTTTTGATTAATCAGAGGTTTAAATTTTTACTCTCATTTTCCTCTCCCTAATGTGAACATTTGAAGCCCCTTCTTCCCATCCTCTGCTTACTTTCGCCCCAAAAGTATCTTTTAGTTTTAGTTTCAAGCCCCAAGTCAATCCCAAGATATTCCAGACGTCAAATTTCGATTATCTGGATGCACAAAGTTTCTTTTGATTTACCTTTATCCCCTCCCCTAAGTCAGAATTTGATGTCCGCTTTGCCCTAATCTTAGTCTCCCTGAAAATTTCGTTTTCACCCAAAAAGCCCTTCCCGAAATGTTGGAGATAATTTGGAAACTGTGGTGCGCATAGCATTTTTGGATTTGCTCACGCAATGCGTTTGGTCTCCAGAGATATCCTTGCGAAACTCTGGGAATCTTGGTCAAGCAAACAACCCATAAGAGCTCCTAGTTGATTGGAAACCAAGACCAAATATGACCGTCTTTTCTACTATAGTCTATCAGTAAACAAAAGGCAATTAAGAAAATTTAGGGCCATTGCCCTAGGTTGTCGGGGATGATGTAAACTCTGGGCGCATACCTATTAGACCTTTTAACATTTTTGCAGAAAACTTACTGTTTTATGATTCTATTCAACATCAGGGGTTTCGGAGGGAGGAGGGTGTTAGAAAGGCTGCGGGTGGAAGGATGGTTGCGTTCAAATTCCTTTCAGCCCTTTAAAAGGGCAAGAACTTCTAATTTAGAAGCAAGTGATTCCTCTCCGAGTTCATACGAAAACCACTTTGATAGGAAGGGATCACGGAAATTTTTTTGTCCCTTATCTGGCCCTTTGTTGAATTCCATTCTCAAAGGATGCAATTTATCTAATAATTACTCCTCTGTGCTAGGGTCTCCTCAGGCCAACCTATTAAAAATGTAAGCTCAAAGCCATCAGGAAAACAATTTTGTGGGTCATTTTTAGTCCATGGGGGAGGGGCTTTACCCTGGAATAGTTTTTGTACATTTAGTACCTCTTTGCCAATAGGCTTACGGCAATAAGTTTCATACTCACCAGGGACAAAAAAAATTTGTCCTACAACCTCTCATAAAAAACGCAAAGAAGTAAATACAAAGACGACAAACGGGTCTATAGCCAGTAAATGAAGAGGAAGAAAAACAACAAAAATCAAACGAAAATTTCACGCATATCTAACAAGGCTTCTTCAGCGTAGAAAAAAAACTAAAACTAAAAAATATAACTGAAAAATATATGTAAAACTAAAATGGACTAACCAAAAAAATATATAATATACATTTACTTAACATTTATAATTTGTAGCTACCTTGATCAACAAAGTAACGAGTCAGTTACTTTTGTTACTTTGTTGATGAAGGTAGCTACAAATTGTAAATGTTAAGTAATTGTATATTATATATTTTAGGTTAGACTATATTAGTTTTACATAAATTTTTTAGTTAAACTTTTTAGTTTTAGTATTTTTTTTTCTACGCTGAAGACATCTTGTTAGACACGGGCGAAATATTCGTTTGATTTTTGTTGTTTTTCTTCGTCTTCATTTACTGGCCATAGACCCGGTTGTCGTCTTTATATTCATTTCTCTGTGTTTTTTGTCATGGCTAGTCAGTTCGGTTTTAGATCTTTTATGCACCCTCTCATAACAAAATCCTTGATCTTTTTTACCTATAAACCGATTCCAGAAGGCTAAGAGTCAATCACAAACACAATGTCTAAGAAGCCCCCTCCGTTGTAAAACTCATGCGTAAACTAGAGAAAACTGGCAATATTTACGGAACTTGCTGCAGGGACAATGGAGGTCATGCCATCCCTGAAGGTGTATTTATTGAACCGTTCAACTATTTAGAACAAACGTGACATTTTAAATAAGCCCCCACCCCGTAGTTTTCATACCACCCTTCCGTGTGAAGTGGCTGGGGAAAAATTCCCCTTTCTGGCCTGTTTTGGGGGGAACCAGTTATTTTTTTAGTTTACCTTTTGCTTTGAGATCCCCTTTATCCAAGGGCTTCAAGATATAAGCTACGAGCCAGTCATGAATTTTTTTGGCCTCGTTACGGCCCCCTTTGTGGGGGGGGAGGGGCTCCAGAACTTTTTGTACGTTCGTTTTCTCTTGGCCCGCTGACTTATGGCTATAATTTTCAAACTGATTAAGGATAAAAAGTTTCTTGGCCCATTTAATGGCTCTCTGCCCCTCCCTTGCCGCCAAAAAAGTTTGGATCCCTTATGGTCCCTTCTAGTGAAGTAAGTTCCATTAAGCCTGAATATTTCTGTCTAAAGCACTAAAGGGGAAATTTGAACCGGTTTTCTAAGATTTCCGAGAAAGTAGGTATCAGCTTTTATTTTTCTGTAGTGTATTTAAATCTCTTATAGAAGCTTTACAAGTTATGAAAACACCACCCAATCAATTCTACAAAGTTTGGCCACAAAAGCCTAAACTGGACGAGGCAGGTCGATTCTTTAAGGTCACGCATTATCTTAAATTGATCTTAGTTTTTATTAAATAAAAAATAACAATTTTTTTCAACTGAAAATAAAGGCGTAACATCAGCATCAAAATTTAAAATGAACAGGAATTATTACGCATATAGTGGGGGGGGAGGGGGTGGCCCATCCTTAATGCCTCGCTCTTTACGCCAAAGTTTGATTTTTTGACCAAATTCTTTAAAAACCACTCAATAATAAGCTTTTTTAAAAGTCATAAAAAACTTTTGATGTACAGAACGAGGAATTGAGGATGGGATAATTTCTAATGAATAATTTCTGTCCGTTTTAAGTTTTGATGCTGATGTTGATCCTTACTTTCAGTTGAAAAGTTTATTTTTTATTTCATTTCTGATAGTTTTTAAATAATGCCGAGAAATCTGGCTTTCCCTCAATGGAAATTCCTTCTCCCTCACGGAAAATCTTTCTGTAGTTCTTCCCGTATACATACCCCTCCCCCAGGATAATTCACCCAGACAATTCGATTCTAGCTGAAAATTTCCCCCGGAAAATTTCTTGCGTACGATTCCGGCTGAAAAATTTTTCCTAGCACGCTTTCATTTGAAGGAAACTTTAATTTCTGTTTGTTTTTAAAATTATGCCAGGAATACCCCACCCTGGATAACTCTTCCTGAAAATATCCCCCACCCCTAGTAGGAAGTTGCTCCCGAAGATGATTCCCTATGAAGAATTCTTCTGCGGAAGCCCCCCTCCCTAAGGAAAGATACTCTAGACAATTCCAACCCGGTAGCAATTTCCTCCTCGACAATTCCCCCTAACATCTCCATATGTAAAGTTGAGTCGACAAAGAGAAAGTAAGACAAATAAAACGAATTTCTTGCAGGAATTCTGACAAATTCCCCCAGTATGAAATTTCCCTTGGAAAGTTCACGCCTCGGAAACTTCCTTTCCCACGTAAAAGTATCCCTATGAAAAAAAAAACAGCAGAAAATTAGCCCGCCCTGAAAAATGTCTGTATATTCATCAAAAACAAATACTAAACGTAAACACTTAAACACTTTAAAGACTTTAAGTCGTGAAAGACTTAACGACTTTTCCCCATGGGCTCTGCGGGGTCATGTTATCCCAAAAGCATAGTGACTTGGCTTTTCAACTATTTTGAACAAAATGACTATCTCAAAATTTAGAGCATTTTCCCAGTATTCTAGGTCTACTGGTTCAATGCGATCATCCCAGGAAAAAAAAATAAATAAATACGTATCCATGAACTTTCTTCCGGCAAAAACTACAAAATTTCACATTTTTGCAGATGGGAGCTCGAAGCCTTAATAATAGGGCTCTTGGAAATGCTGAATCTGATGGTGTGAATTTCATCAAGATTCCTTGGTTTTTAGGGGATGTTGTCCCCCTTTTTGAAAATCAGGCAAATTTTCTCAGAGTCGTACCTTTTAGTGGGTGAAACTAAACTTAATGAATTTTATACATTTGGAATCAGCATAATACGGCAATTCTTTATATCTATTGATATCAATAATATTGATATCAATATTGATATCAATAATCTATTGATATCAATTGATATCAATATGATATTGAATAGATGATTGATATCAATAATCTAGGGATATCAATTGATATCAATATGATATTGAATAGATTATTGATATCAATAATCTATTGATATCAATAATCTACTGGTATCCCTAATCAATAATCAAAACTACAAAGTTGCGGTCACTATTGAGCCACATCGATCATTACTTACAGTTCGTTACCACGAACAGTCTGATAACAAAACTAGTTGAGTTGGGTTGGTAGTTTATAGACCACCACTAAAGGATGCGTCGAGGAAACGGGATTTATTAGCCCAATAAAAATGTTTTTATGCCTGGATTTTCTGAAAAAAGGGAAAACACCATTCAAATGTCAACCGACCTTAATGAAAATCCCACTGTTAGATTAACTATATTAGAGAGCCCTACTATAGACGTTTCAACCTCCATTTTAGAAAATTTTGAATTTCGGAATTTTGAATTTCGGAGTTTAGAATTTTGAATTTCTTCCCAGAAGAAAGATGAGGAATGAATTTTTCCCGCTAAAGCTATCGTATCAAACAGAACAGTTAGTGGTAACGAACTGTAAGTAAGGCTCAATAGTAACCGAAACTCTAAAAAACGGAATTTTGATACCAATAGATACATCAAAAGAATCAAATTTTTATGCTGATTGCAAACATATGAGTTTAAAAAATTATAAGTTTCATCAAGTTTAGTCTTACTTATCAAAAGCAAAGCGCCTGAGAAAATTTGCCTTATTTTCGAAAAAAAGGGTAAATACCCCCTAAAAGTCATAGAACTTTAATGAAAATTACACCATCACATCCAGCGTATCAGAGAACCCTACTATAGAAGTTTTCAAGCTCCTACATGGAGCTTGAATTTTGTGTTTTTTGCCAGAAGAAAGATCACGGATGCGTGTTTATTTGTTTTTTTTCCCCAGGGGTGATCGTATCAAACCAGTGGTCCTAAAATATCGCAGGAGAGCTCATTCGAAGAGAAATTAACAGTTCTAGTGTCCTTTTTAAGTGGCCAAAAAATGGAGGGCAACTAGGCCCCCTCCCACACTCATTTTTTTCCCAAAGTCATGCGAACACAATTTTGAGATAGCCATTTTGTTTAGCATGTTCTAAAAATACAATAACTATGTCTTTGAGGATGACTTAGTCCCATCACAGTCCCCGGGGGAAGGTCTGTAAGTTATGAAATTTGCCCAATGTTTACACATAGTATTGGTTATTGGGAAGTATACAGAAGTTTTCAGGGGGGATTTGTTTTTATAGTTGGGTGGGGGGTCGGATGTTACGTGGGATGATCTTTCCATGTAGGAAGTTTTCATGGGGAAGGGACATTGCTGTGAAGGGGGTGCCGGATTTCCCAGCATTATTTAAAAAAGATCAGAAATTAAATAATACAAAAAAATTCAACTGAAAGTAAGAAGCAGCATCAAAATTTAAAACGAACAGAAATTAATGTGTATATGATTGGGTTCGCCCCCTACTTATTACCTCGCTCTTTACGCTAAATTTTGTTTTGTACTGTCATCAGAGCTATTTATTCTATTTAACGGCCTTTGTGATTAAGGGATCATTCTTACAGAATTGGAACAAAATTTGAATTTAGCGTAAAGAGCGAGGTATTGACTAGGGGGCGAATCCCTTAATATACGTAATAAAAACATACGAATATAGAAATTCGTTACGTAAGTTAATTTGTAAGTTACGTCAGAACAAAATTTCGAGAAATCCATTTAGCCAAAAAAAAGTAAAATTAATATGCAAATTTCGTTTTGATTATTCATGTACGGTGAGCCAAAATAAAAGCTGCATTAACTCAAAAACATTCAGAAATTAAATAAAAAAGTTTTTTTTAACTGAAAGTAAGGCGCGACATTCAAACTAAACGAACAGAAATTATTCCGTATATGAAAGGGGCTGCCCCCTCCTCAGCCCCTCACTCTTTACGCGAAAGTTTGCGTCTGTCTCACAACTTTGTTTTTTAAAACAATAAAAAACTTTAGCGTAAAGAGTAAGACGTTGAGGAGGGGACAGCCCCTTTCATATACGGAATAATTTCTGTTCGTTTTAAGTTTTAATGTCGCTCTTTACTCTCAGTTAAAAAAAAAAACTTTTTTTAATTTAATCGAACTAAGGATCGTAGAAGATAAGCAGGGGACTCTTTCAAATGGAAATTATAATTTTCGGTCCCCTTTATAAGTGACCAAAAAGATTGTACCACGGGAAAGTGGGGTTTCCTGCCCTATTGTGGCACCAAACGACGCTTTTACCTCAAAGAGGACCAAGTTGCTATGGATTGACAATTCTGAGATAGCATATAGATCTAAAAAATCAAAAAATTATATATTCAGCTTCCCAATTGCAGAGGAAGTAATGTTGCACGATATTACAGTGGAAAATCCGTTCCCGAAAAGTCAAGTAGTCTATACAAGATATATAGTTAATATAGACATTTATCCTAAAGCTTAATTTCACTAAGTTGATTCGTATGATTTTTTTATGAAACTATGTTTAGTTGTGTATATTTGTGCATCAGCTATTATGCAGGACGGGCGCTAGGTCATTGTGTGGATGGGGGAGGGCAGATCCCTAAACGAGCTCATTTCAACCCCAGACGTGTCTAACTCTTCATGAACCTTCAGATTAACATATAATAAGATTGCGGGAAGGGGAGGGGCTAGATATTGATATCTAGTCCCTTTTGATTAACGGGCACATTCTTGGTCTACACTTTAATTATTGGTACTAGAGGAGGGTGTGGAGTAATAGTTCCCCTTCTATTGTGAAAGCCTTTATCTATGTAGCATAAAATATTATATTTGCCTGCTTACCGGGACAGAGGTACAAAACACGAGGCGGGGCATGAAAGAACAATGCTTCACCAGGAAATTTCCTGGGGGGGGGGGGGGGCAAGTGCCACCGGAAATTTGGCTTTCGACGATTTTAAATGGCAATATTATC